>VZRO01001690.1:89488-105455 GCA_013397915.1 Daphoenositta chrysoptera
TAATTAATCGTATTAACATTATTAATATAACAATAAAATTGCATATAATTATAATATATAATTATATATTATATAATTATATAGCTAATATTTTTATATTTATTATGCTCTGTTCTGGCACATAAAGAGTTTGAATTGCCTTTCAAAGGGAATTAATTCAAAACTGATGCTACACAAGGTATAAATGAAGTACTTTTGGAAACGAGGGTTGGGTATTTTTCTGAAAGAAATATTTTCCTGGAATTTTGTGTATGCTGCTTTATTAAAAAACCAAAAAACTGAAGATTTTGTAACAGTGCTTTACAAATATTTCACAGATGTTGTGGAAAGTACAGCTTTCAATGTGGTGCTGTTGTCAGAGAAATGTGTTTTCCAGCAGGTTCAGCCCAGGGTGGATGGAGGGTTTGGATTTAGATTGTGTGGACTGAAATTCTCTGTGCTGGTGGTCTAAAGACAGAATTTGATTTTTCCAACTCTTTGGGGTAGCAGAGCTGTCTCTTCTGGCAATGATGAGTTTAAAGAAGTCTGGTGCTGTGTTATGGTGTGTGAAGTTGGAAATGTAAAGTACAAAGGGTTATGTGGAGAGAAAATCATCAGTGAATATTATAACTGGCTGAATTGAAAAGACGAATTTCTGGATTTGTTCCTAATTTCTATTATATTTCAATTTACATTCTTTTGCATACATTAGGAGAGGGTTCCTAAGTACCAATAAATTTGGAAAAGAGATTTGCTTGGGTGTGGTGTGAGGCTTGTGGTCATTTCACAGAATTCTTCCTTCTGGGCCTTGAAAATTGTGTTTCAATTACTCTTTGAGAAATGAAATTGAAGAAATTCTGGTTCTACAGGAATAAAGTGTGACTATGGAGGTGAGAGAACAGAAATTATATTGACATATAGACAGAGATCTTTAGATTTGATTAAGAAGTTAACAAGAGTGAGGGGGAAAATCATTTTATTGACTTCAAGACAAAAATTGGTCCAATAATGAAACTTATTCTAACTTCAAATACATCAATATTTTGAGATATCTAGTTTTTGTTGATATAATTTTCCTTCAAGTAATGATGCCTTCTGAATCTGGATTGTGAATGGAACCAACTTGTTAAGGGAAATACCATTGTTCAACAACAATACAATAATGATAAATTAGATATTAAATAGTCTGCACTTCTAGCGTAGGTCAAATAAGGCAGAATATTTGCACATGTTATTTAGATGAAGAAAGGAAAGAAAAAGAGCTTAAATCAGAATTAGTTGCTGTTTTTGTCAGTGATTTGCCAATACATCTGGGACAGGGTACTGTTAAATATATATATATCTGAACTTATAGAAATGAGAATAAAACCGCTTATAAGTGGAGTCATCCTTAAGTAGAAGAACAATAAAGAGACAGAGAGAAAATTAACTGGAAGAAAAGAATTTCCTACATAAAAGACAATATCCTGTACTTTTGTTGTACCAAAATCAAATGCTTTCAAGAAATGAGCACCAAATGAAATATTCTAGTAGTGAGATGCTGATCTTCACTGATAATTAGTTTTTAATTAGAAATGATATCTCAAATTTTCATCATAATGGTGTGTCTAGTGCCAGCTTATGAAGGTGGTGGAAAGTATCAGTGCGAGAAAGGTATCTAAATATCCTCCTTTCTTCAATAAAAACTAATTTTAGTTGAGTTACTTGCAGGTCTTTAACTTCAGAGAGAATGGTGAATGATGATTTTCTTTGAAAAAGAGATCACTTTTAAGTCCTTAAAATTTTCTTCTGAAATCAGATCTATGTAGGGAGAGTCATATCAGCACTAAATTTCATTATGCAACTAGAGCAGAAAATCACATAAAAGGATCATTATCATCAGTAGTAAGAATGGCTTGGCAAAAAATTTTACTCTGATAATCACAGAACTGGGTCATTGTGTCTCGTAGATTTGTTGATTTCCTTTATTCCTTCTGGTCCCAAAGAGAAAAAAGGAAAAAAAAATGCTGTTTGTGGTTCATATTGAATGTCAGTAGAGAAAGTCCACGCCATGTAAAACCAATAGCTCTTAATCAAAACCCAAACATAATCTATATTCTCTTTGGAGAGATGTCTAAATAAGCTCTCCTGATTCAGTGGAATGATGAGCTTTTCACTTCTCTGCTTGAAAGTATTTAAGGTGTTTGCCTCCCTTTTGAAATGTGGAGGTGCACGATGGGGAAAGCCAGGTACAGTTACGGGAATATTTCCTATTGATAAAAACAAAGCAGTGTGAGATGCCAGGGTTTTAGCAGGGCTGTGTCCCTTCAGATAAGAGAATATCTTCTGGTTTGATAAGTCTCTTCATGATTAAATGTGTGTATATATATACAGCATGTGCAGGTATGTGTGTCTATAAACACACACTTCTCTATAAACAGTACATTTTAAAAATTGCTTTCTCCTTGCTGATGTATTTATCACCTCTCACCTTAAGATACTGCAGAAATTTGCATATTCTTACTAATAGTGGAACGTAGCTCAGTTGAGAACTCTGTTTCATATTCTGCAGAATTGATCTAATTCCTTCTGCAAGCCCCAAGTCCTGGATCCCTGCAGCAGCCTCTGCCTCCTCCTGTGTCCCATGAAAGTCCATATTTTGTTTTCAATCTGCACCTTGCTAATTTTCCTTGCTCTAGCTTCACTTTTGAGACAGAATGACTAAAATCTCTCTGTTTACCTTCCTGCTCATAACCTGAGCACTTCATCAGAACTCTTGCACTTGAAAATATCTTGTGTGAGCTGGTGAGTGAAAGTTGCTTCCTTAATAGAAACAGAAGAGAATTAACTCATTGGTGCTAGCAAGAAGGAAATATTTTGCTTGCTGGGCTTTTCCTATCAGCACTAATCTGTCACTTAGGCCTGTTCCAGAATTCATGGGATGTTTAAAGCTCTGCCTCTGGGGATGCCTTCAGCCCCAGACAGACAGAAGCACCAGAACTGCCTTTGTGGCTCTATTTCATATTTTCTTTATGGTTGTTCTCTGCTCATGTGTATCCCCCGAACTCCTCATCTTGCTGACTGCTTCTCTGGTGATGGATAGTTGCAACCTGTCATCAGTGTGCTGTGAGAACCTGTTATGGTGTTATACATCATTAGGGACCCTTCTCTCAAGACAGGTTACTATTATATATCATTAAAATGATGGCCAGTAGGAACAGGCATCCCAGAGAGGGAATCTTAGAATTTTATGTGGGGAAAAAAATCCTAGTTTATAGGTGAGTTGGGACGGAAAAAATACAATAGGTGGGAGTTGTAATATAAATAATATTAAAAATAACCGCTATTTTTTATATAAATTGTGTCTAAAAGGAGTGTCTAGATCATAAAAACAAACTCCTGCACAGCAGAAAATGTTTATAACTGGGGTTTTTATGCATAGGACCTACTGTGCAGTGACTCTCTGAATTATGACAGGCATGGCCAGAGTGTGCAGAGCCAAGCCTAAGAATCGTTTTGAAATGAAAAGGCACTGTAGAATATTTCAGAATCTGAATAACGGCAGGGCTCCCATTATGAATCTGCCTGTGATGTTTGATTATGGCTGCAGAACTTCTTCAGTGTCTCAGAAATAATCGGTTTAAGGGATGGCAATCGTGAGGAGCTGAGTTCTGAGAGGAAGCTGTGGCTTCTGCTCCTCAGAGTTCCCAGACGTGTGGAAACTGTGAGGAACTGTGTGTGCACCTACAATTCCCAGGGAAACTGCTAGGAATTAGCTGGATTTACCCAGGAATAGAGCTGGACATGGTGTGGGTGCTGTAGCCTTGTTACCACCACAGTCTCTCAGCTTTTCCTGCCGGTGAGGATTTTGTAATTACAGAACGACGATCACCTTTGTAATACAAATATATCTCCTGCTGTGTATCAAAAAGATGGGTTGAACCTCAAAAATAATAAAAATGAGGGTAGAGCTGCATTTGGCTGAGGATGTGGGGTGGGATGGGCCCTCCCCACACCGCTGATGATGGGCTGCAGTGGCTGAGGCTGCTGGAACTCCTGTCCCCTCTGCTGCTCCCCTTTTCCTCTGTAATTGCAACACAAGTACTTACCTACAAACCGAATGGTTAAAAACCGAGACAGCAACGCTATTTCTACCCTCAGAGATTGTTGTTTTATATCTGCTGACACCATTAAGCCTCATTGCTTTCCTATTATCTCTATTAGAATTGGATATTGGTAGATCTCCTGCATACTTAGTGCTCTGTGATTCCAAAGTGCATAACGCAGGCATTACAGAACTGAGATTTCTTTTTGTTTGCTTCTGTGCATGCTCTTGAGATGATCATGGTGATGATGATGATGATAGCCTTTTAAATCTAAAACCAAATAAACATTTGTGTCCTTACATAACGTTGGTGAAAGTGTTTCAAGTAGAAGAGTTTGGATTCTCTTCAGATTCACTTTAGATTTTTTCAGCTGTTTTGTGTTCTTGTTTTTCCTTAATTCAGTTTTACACATTGCTCAAATATTCACACTCTTGCTTAGAATAACCCGAACCACACAACTAAATCTTGGGGGGGTTTTTAATACTACTTTTACTTGTGTGATTCACCTGCTGTAGGGCAGCTGTCCTTGATTTATAGAAACTTGTGCTAAGATTAAGAAGGGAAAAACTTGCCAAGGTAAAGGAACAACAAGAAGCAAAGTCGTGGTATTTTCAATTAGACTTATCAAAATATTTAAAACAACTTTAATAAAAAATGTCTGTATCCCTCTCTGAATAATGTTAGATATGGATACAAAAATACTGGTTTTTTCTGGATATGAATGCTGATTTTTGAACAGTTTATAGACTTTGGAGAAATGTATACAAGAGAAGGGGATGGCAGAAAATCCTGCTCAGGGGTGGCTCTGTGAGCACGTTCTCATAACCCGGGGTGTCAACACCATCTGCTGAGCTGGGACTGAGCTGCCTCCACATCAAACTCAAAGTTTTGCCTCCACATAAACCCCGAATGTTTTCCAGCAGTGCTGAAGGAGGAGAGCTGGGCCAGGGATTCCCAGGCAGCTCAGCTCGGCTCAGGAGCGTTCCCAGGGGATTGGAGGGGTCCTGGGTGTTCACATCCCCCTTCACACCTGCTGGGAAGGGTTCCTGGGGAGTTGGGTGGCTGCAATTATTTCTGTTGCTGGTCTTCCTAAAGCTCAATAGATCACACCTTCACGTGTAATAGCCTGGTTAGGTCAATCCCAGATTTTGTTTAGGTGTTGCAGCCTTTAGGAAAATTCCGTTTATCCTGTTCTGTGTCTACAATACACAATTTATGTGCGTGATGCTTGCTGGTTTTTTGGACTATTTACAAAGTTGTCATTTCTTCTTTTTATGTCCCAGGCTACCTGGAGCTTGTGCAGTAATATTCATATTGATCTGAATTATTCTTCAAAGGATTATTTCATTGTGAATAAGATGATAGTATTTACTGAAATATAAGATTGCCTGTGCCATTTTCGCTTTGTCCAAAGATTGCTTTGCCTGATGAAATTAAAAATTACTTTTATCTGTCAAAGCCTTTTCCCTGGGGACATACATGTTCTGGACTGAAAAAAAGGCGAGGTGAAGAGTTAAACAATAAAATAATACAGATAAGATGTTACTTACACGTTCTTCACACCAGGATGACATTAAAGCTTCTAAGTCAAACTTCATGAGAGTCTATAAATAAAAACCTGGTCCTTAGAAAGCACCATTCCTTCCCAGTGCATCTCATATATACAAATATATATATATTAATTTCACAATCACTGAAGATATAACAGTTTTTTAAAACGTGGAAAGATGACCTTGAATTCCCACAACAAAAGGAGTTTTGTTAGAAGTTGCTGTCAATTGTAAAATCTTACACAAATACTTAAGATGTTGTGGAGGGTTGGACACTGGAAGTCAGAGGGGATCTGCTGGTACTTTGTGCAAGTCTTGAAAATTATAAATGTAAATAATTGTGGATAAGAGAGAGTCCTTTCATTACTATTACCTAATTTATTTAGCACACACTGAACTGCATTTTTTTTGCTAGATGTGGTAATATGATATTTTGCTTTTGAAAGTCACTGATAGTGGCAAAGACAAATATGTTTTGAATAGTAGTTGGCAGTTTGAAAGCTGGGTATCTTTACTGCTGTTTGTGGTGAATATTCTTGCATTCCAGCCGAGTATCTCACGTGTCAGCCTGTCTCACTTCTCTGCCTCGAACGTGGCCATTTCCCAGGAGGGTTTCACAAACACTTTATTGTTGCTTCTTCCAGGATGAACAGGGATTCCTGCTAATAGCTTCCTCTGTTAGAGCTGCTCTGTTCCTCATAAATGATTAAACACTTTTCCAGCCCTGACTTAGGAACAGAAAACTGCTTAGACAATTTAGGAGGTTCAGCCTTGTGCATTGGAAGCGTGCTGGGGTCTGATTCACGGCACACGTGGAACTGCAACAGAAAAAGGCAATGAATGAAGTCAGCAGTGGTATTTGTCACTCCTCTGCTGCTGGACTGTTAGTGCCTGTGTTCTGGGCACCCGTGCCTGTATTTTCTTTTAAATTATGGCACATTAAACATCTTCATAGAAATTTGCAGCACCTACCTGACAACAAAAAGCCACGTGGTCCGTGCTCTTCTTAGGCAGGAGCGTTTCAAAGGAGCACAAAACTGCAGTAGCTGAACAGCTGGAACGCATCTGGGGGTGCCTGTACCCCGAGCATCAGGTTAGGTTCATTTTTATCATTTTCTGTGTTGTTTGCCATCTGGGTTAAAATTGATATCAAATATTTGGCTGTAGTCTCAAATCCTCTTACATTTTCTAAACACCATATTACACGAGCTATTAATGCCACTGCTGGACACAATTACACTTGTATTCAATCTCATTGGCTTTATTTGCCTGTTGCATGTGCACCAGTTTGGCCTTTTATCTGCTGACTTTATAAACCTGTGCCAATCTAGAACGTGGACTCCAGTCAATGCTGAAGAAAAGGGGACAAGTTTCTGAATTTATATTTTTCCTTGCCACTCAGACACAGTGTCCTAAAGAAGTAAAATATTTTTGTAAACGATAATGTGCTGGCTCAGTGGCTCGTCCCCTCTGCCTGACTGACACTGTTTATATCTAGGAAGTTTGTCAGAAAAGCAATAATTTCTGTGGGGTTTAGAGTTAAACACAGCAGGATTCCTGCCTTTCCTGTCTCTCTTACCATCATGATCATAAAGAAAAGCTGAAGAGCAGCAGAAGTAGAGAAGCAAGGGGAAGAAAGCTGTGAATGTGTTATTTGCACAGCAGTGTTGTCTATGCTTGTGGTTAAAAAGGCTTCAGGGTTTGTTAATGTGACCCAGAAGCAGGGTAACAGTGATGAAATTGTTATTAGGAGGGGAAAAGAGTGAGAAACAGGAAGAAACAGCAGCCTTGGGTGGGCTTTTGAGCAACCTGGTCTCGTGGAAAGTGTCCCTGCCCATGGCAGGGGGGGTGAAACAAAATATCTTTAAGGTCCCTTCTAATCCAAACCACTCTGTGATTGTATGAAACTTTCCTTTAAGAAGAAAAATATCAGGTGGTTATTAACACAAGAAGTAAAATTTCCTCAAAGCTATTCTAACAGTTACTATATTGATCTTTTCCATGCAACAGAAATGCAATGGGAGTTTGAAGTAAGTAAAAATTAGGATGTTAACGTTGTAATCTTGATGGAACCTGTGATATCGAAGTCAGGTCACTTCTGAGCTCAGTTCAGTGTCTGGCAGAGTGGGATATGCTGGAATTGTCAATACCATACAGTTTGATCCCGGTTTGAAGCACTTTCAGAGATGCACCAGGGTTTATTAATAAAGATTCACTTGTTCTTTTATTGATCAGTGGTACAGATCACACCACCACCATGAATTTACTTGTTAAGCACTAAGCCACCTACATCTAAGCACTGCTTAATGAAAGGACTCTCCTGAGTCACAGATCTGGAGGAAAAAAAAAAGAGATTAAAAGAGTGAGGGACCAAGGGTACCGATAAAACTGGTTGCACTTCCTACAACTAAGAGTACTTGGAGACTGAAATCCTGAGAGTCAGTGTGTTTGAGAGGAGGGAAAAATCAAGGGGGATGAATGGTTTAGGGGAAAAAGGTTTGAATGACTTCTGTGCTGTGCTTTGGACATAATGTCCGTGCAATGATGTAAAACTGAAACACATAAATTCTGATGCAGGCGTCTCCCTGAACCCCTTCCTTGACCCCATGTACCTCTGACCTTAAATAACCTCTGGGAGCTTGCTACTCAGGCAGGAACTAAATCTGAGGGAATATCTATAGTGGGGGAGTGATAAAAATTGCTTTACACAGCTTCATCCCTGTGTTTAGTGCTCGGAGGGGAAGCCAAACTCCTCAGCCCTGTGCCAAACTCCTCCTGTGCCCCTGTGCCAGCAGCCCTGGAGGGTGAGAGAGGCTCCCAAGGAGTGCAAGGCAGAAGCTCTTTCTCTGACCTGCAAGTATTTGTTGTGCTTCTCTTTACTAGCAGAGAAACTGATTTTTTTTTTCCCTGGGAGGAGAGGAATGTCAGGATTGAGCTGTTTGAGTCCTGAGTGCTGTTCATGGTGGGCCCCAGGTCCCAGCCTGCCCACGGGCACGGCTGCTGCTGGTGCTCAGCACAGCTCTGGTGTTCTGGAACTCGTTCAGCACTCCTGAGCTCTGCACTCAGAACAGAACCATGGGTTTGAACATAAAAGATAAACCAGGAGGATCTCACCTCACTTTATTTTTTTGCATGTTGTGGATAAAAGTTTTACTCGCTGGCCATTATTGAGGAGAGTGCACTGTTAAACAGCTCTAATATTTAGCACAGCAAGTGCCATTATTGCTGAAAATACAACCTGAGTCAGGAGAGTATCAAGAATCACAGCTTGTGTTTTGTCACATAAGTTTAGAAAAAGCAATCGAACTTTCCCAATAATTTCACATCTCTCATTACATCCTGATGCCATGACTAGGGCAGTGGAGGGGGGAAGCTGCTGTTAGTGACTTTAATTTCCCTTTTCATTTAAATATTGTATCCCATTTTTTGTTGATGTTGTAAAAATAAGCAGTTTTTGGAACAGAATTGAATTTAAATTTTGATTTGGGAATTTGCAAATGCTATTGTGAGTGTTTTGTCATTGACAATGAACCACCTTGGCTGGAGCAGAAGGCAGGAATCAGTGTCTCTTGAAGGGCAGGCAGCATTTCCACCTGTTGAGCTTGTCTGCTTTAACCCGTATCTGTTAATAGAAAATTTTAATAACTTGGGATTTCTAGAAGAATGTGTTGCCCATTTTTAGGCATTAGTCGAGTTGAGCACTAGAAAATTTGCCTCACAATTCATTCTGCTATAATTCTGATTTTTTGACCATTACAGACTAGAAGGTGTTAAGAATATTAACTCTTGATTTTGCATGGAGCTGCCAAAGCAGGCTGAGGAATTCTTGTGACTGTGTTGTTTTACAGACACCAGATTTACCACCTTTGCAAATTTTGATTACAGCAGCAGCTCTTTTCATAGTCAGTGATTCCATGACAATGTCCAGAGAAAATCTAATCAAGGTGCAAGCCAGGACTCAACACTGCTTGTGGGACTTGGCAAAGCATCCAGCTAGAGATTTTTGGATCCAATAAGTGCACTGAGGCATTATAAAGAAATTGATTTTTTTTTTTTTTTTAAATGTAGCCTCTGATCAAAGAACCCCTGTGATAGAACACATCCAGCAATTTTTCATCCCCCGTGTCAACGCTTTGATCTCCGATGAGTAAATGCAAAAGAGAACCTGATGACACATGAAAAGTGCATCTGCCTGGTACCGTGGGCTGCAGCCTGTGTGGCAGAGCTGTGCCAGCCCAGCCTCGGGCTCTGCCTGGCACTGCCCTGGTGCCCCCTTGCAATAAAAACCCTGCTGGGCATCCTCCCTCCCGGAGCAGCCCAGGCAGCGCCCGGCCTGCCTCCCCCCTCGCTGCCAGAGCCCCATCAAATGGTTTTAAACCATCAAATAAATGGTTTTAACCATTTATTGCTTGAAAAATCAACAAGGCATCAGTCTCAGGGGTGGTGGATTTAGTAACAAGTTGCCATAACTGAAGGTAGTCATGGGTTTCATTTACGTGGCAATTTATAACTTTTTTATAACCACTAAGCAATTATCATGTAGTATAGTTTTGACTTTCTAACCTATTGCCTTTGGTATTTTTTGCTGCATTGCGTCTGTCTCTCAACCAATAACTTGTTAACTTAGATATACACATATACTTCTATAATAACATCTGAATCCTTAACTTAAACTATAGAATCCCATTTCTAGACTTAAAATCCTTCACCTTAACACCCAATGCATATTCTTACTTATAACTATAGAAACCTAGGTTTATAATTCTCCTGCTTAAAGTCTGTATACCTTTATTATTACATCAACCCAAGCCTTTTCCAGGGCTGCAATTCAAACTCTTTAGTGCCTGTGGTAGTTCCTAATCCTCTGTTTCCCACACCTTGGATCCAGTGATTCTGGGCAGTTCTGCTTTGCTGTTCCACTTCCTCTCATAGAGACCATGTGTATGTGAATTTATGTCTGATTATTTCCTTATTTTGCCCTCCTAGCTCGAGGGCGCGTGGATGTTGTGCTCTGTAAGTAAATATTTGGGAACTGCAGCAGCCAAAAAGGTCAGCTTTAAACACCCACACGCTTCCACTGAGCTTTCAGTCAGTTTCTGTGGTGAAAACGAGCGCAGAATTTCCTCAGGATGTAGCTCTCCACAGCCTAACAAACTAAAACCAGACATTCTCACATCTTTATGAACCAAAGTAGAACTTAAATGGTTGGATATTCAGACCATGGTCTCTAGATAAATCACTGATGTGTAATTCATTTAGATTTCCTCTCCAGTCAGTATAGAGAGAAGGACAATTTAGCAATCCTACATTATTCATATAATCTAACTTACACATTTAAACTCCCTGAAAAGTTAAAAAGTGCAATAGAATTTCTAAGAAATGTTAATATGCAGCAGCCAAGAGTTCTGCACTGCTGTGGTTTGAAAGCAGCTGTAGTTTCTCTGTTGGAATTGGCACTTTCTAGGGGAGAAACTTTCATTGAGACTGGCTTTTAGTTAGCTGGAGAATAAAAATAACCCGTGAGGTCCCATGTCTTCTTTTATCTCTTTCTTTTTCTTTTCCCCCCAAGGAAATTTTGCCTAAGAGTTCTCTTTTTTAAGTATTTATATTAAAGACAGTAAAAACCAACTATGGATCAAGCCTCTGAATGCATCTTGGGCACTTTTTGCACTCTGTTTCTGGGTGTAAAATAAATCAGTTCACAAAATCAGAGCTGTGGTTAAACAGGGTTGGGACTTTAAATTATTGTCATTGAGGTTTGGCTTCCACTGCCTGGCACCACCTCACGCTTCCAGAGGTCACCAGTTTAGCTTTGCTTTGGACTTGAATTTTTGGGGCAGAGAAATCAGATTATTTCCTTTCTTCATGGGCCTGTTTGCAGGTAAATTTTAGAATGTTTTTAAGTCTATTTCCTCTTCGGTTCTGAAGGCAGAAAGATTGGTGCAGGAATGAATAGAGGATGTCAAAATCCTCTTAAAGACAAAGAAAATTCAGGGTTTTTTATTTACCTTAATAGCATTTCTCTGCTTCACCTTGCATATTGGGAAATACTTAATCCACAGGCGTGACAGGCTGCAAATTCCTACAAAGTACAGGGAAATAATGATGTTCAAGAAAGCACTCTTTGATAATTGTATTTTAAAATTCAAGCCACAGACTGTGATTCTGATATTTTTGGTCATTAGTGGAGCAGATTAAAAACAAAACAAAAACATGCATCTGGGAAAGGTAATGAAATATTCTGTTTGATCTAACAATTTCCTGTTTAACACCTCCACTTTGTGGTATTGATTTCTGTACATCACTGCCTGGATAACAATGTTATTGAATAAAACAATCCTAACAAAAGTATCAAACCAGTATTTGATGTTTTATGAATGTTAAAATGACAACACCTCTCAAAAAAAAAAAGAATAAAAAACTCATGACATTGATAAGAAAAGTTGAAATCTGGTTTGATGTGTGCTCTGGGTTTTCCAGCACATTCTGTATTCCATATTGAAAATGACTAGAACTCAGGAATAAAGATAATTTTTATAGAGTTTTGTATTTCACCAGAAGTGCTGAGCCAAAAAAACCCTCTAAACTCACAACCCCAAATCCTACTTTTACAGCCCCCAGTCCTGCTTACATAAAGAGACCCCACAATTGAAACAAAGTACAGGAAGTCAGTGTTGCTGCTGTCTTTTGGACCTTTCAGTGTTTCCTTGGGGTTTTTTGGTAGCTGAAAATGAAATTGCTAGAATGCAGGAAATTTATGGAATGCAGACCTTTCTTACTTTACTTTTGTGTTAATCACAGGGGGAAAATATTTACTTTCAATAAGACAGTCTTTTAATATTTTCAGAGAATAAAAAAAGATACTGTGTGAATGAGGCACTCACTCCTTGATGCTCCTCATCCAGTCCCTATTCCAGAGGTGAATTCTCTGTCGAGGTTACATTTATCCTGTCAGCCTTGTGTGCTGTTTCTTGGCTTGCCACGATTAACATTTTTTCCTCATAAAGAAGGACCATTTTGTCTTCTGAGTCCCTTTCCTAACGTGTGCTTTCCTCCTCTAGATTTTCTCCTAGAGCTCGTTGCTGTTCCGAGGTTGGAGCTGTGGAGTTTCCCCAGAAATGTGTCCCCGGGGCTGTCCCTGTCTAATGAGTCTAATGGAGATTATCCTTTCTGTAGCTTGTGTGACATCAGTAGTGGGGTTAAAAGAAATAAAGGCAAATGTAGTGTTTCTGCCAGCTGGTTTGCTTCAGGTGTTTTGGGTGGTTTGGTATGGAAGTAATACAAGGACAGAATGCAAAATAAGGCTTGAAAAAAATCACTGTGAAGAAATATTAAAAAATCCTGAAAATCCTTGACCAAAAGAAAAGTTTTCATAACTTTTATAAAATGCTGACTTGTTCACCTGTGATTAAAAAGGTTTAGAAATTGGATAAAGTGCAGCAGTCGTTGTCCTTTAATGTTGGGCACCAGGAAACTTCCCCTGTTCTTTATAATGCTTTGTATAATGGGCTGTTTATTCCTCCTCTTCCAGCTGCTCAGTATTATGGGCATTTCTGAACACTGGAAATTGTAACAAAATTCAGGCATGGAAACAAGTCTGTAAAACGTTTGGCCAGGGGACAGGCAGAGATCCTGATTGCTCAAATGAACAGCTCCAGAAAATCTCAAAAATTTAGTGCTTAGGATATTCCCATCTTCCACAGGTTTTTATTGCTGATTGTTAGGAGGGGATGGGGCAAAGTGAAGTAGGGAAATGAGGTGAATGGGAGGTAACTTCAGTTATTCATGGCAGATTCCCAGATACTCCTCATCTCCCAGGGGTAATGAAAGGTACAAAGAATAATCAGAGCTGATTTTCCTGCTGGGTTTCTTTCTACAGTCAACGAGAATTTAAGGGGAATAGGATCAGGGTTGTGCATTTTGAAATATTGCAGAAGGTACTTACTGGATGACTGTGTTTTGAACTCCTATGTTAAATGAAACAGTTTGTAATAGTGCTACAAAATTTACCATAGAATTATAATAGAATCTAGCTAATTAAGATGTTTGTCTTGATGTAATTTCTTATTATTCACTGTGTCTTTTTCCCATTAGACTGCAATAGAACAGCTCTGCAGCATTTCATCAATAGGATGTAATTCTTTGTAATCGCTTAAGTGTTTCTAGATTTATCACTGAAATAAAAAAATACCACACTTCCAAACTGAAGACATTATAAAAGGAAATGAATGGAGATCCTTTCTCCTGCATCTTTCCTTTTACAGATCCGCATTGTTATTAATGCCATGCATTAATTCCACCTGACTACATCTTTTCTTCAATGGGGATGAGATGTTAAAAACTATTGTGGAGTGGCTCTATAACCAGCATTTCCAATTTCCTCTGGTCTCTGTCCTCACTAAATAAATTTGATTTCAAAGGAGGAATGCAGTAGTGCTTTAGTCTGTCTCTGTGCTATCAGTGTAGTGTTAGACACAGCAGTTCTAAAATAGAAATGTTCTAACAGAGATATTGCATAGAGCAACTAAGAAAAATATTTTTGAGCTTTTAGCATCAAACTGGGTCACATCTTGGGAGAGTTTGCAGGTGCTCGTGACCACCATTACAAACCAGTATAACATGGAGGGAAAAGTTGCAATTTAGGCTTGTCCTCTGCCTGTTGGGGCAATAATCCCGTTGTGTGGGTTTTTTAAAGTCAGAGATGGTGCTCGGTTCTTAGGCAGACTACCTTAGAAACCCCTGTGATGTCTGGGCAACAGGAGGCACACAATTTGTGCTACTGATATACCTCGAGGCAATTCATTTTGACCTTTTGTGTATTCTGCACAGAATAAAAATAAGACTAAACCTTCACAAAGCATTGCTCACTGCTACACTTCGTCAGTAGCAGCACTCTTTTACCAATTCTACTCTCTTTGTGTTCTTTGAAATTCATCTCAATAGGTGCAGAAAGCTTTAAAGACCTTAATGAAAAAGCCGAAAAAAAATTACAGGAATAGTGCAACCTGTGGGTCCTGAGGTTACTTTAGAAACACAACCCCACTCCCCTCCAGACATGGCAGTGCACTGGTACCTGCCCGGGAAACTCCTCCTTGGCTCTTCAGCTCTCAAACAGCTTGAAACAGAAATAATTTGGAAGGTTGTATCTCAGATAGAAAGAACAAATGTCATTTGCCACTACTTTTCCAGTTTTGCTGGACTATGGGCAAAAAGCACAGGTTTACAAATTCCCTTATGTGTATTGTGTTGGGCTTTGCTTTTTCTTTAAATGTTAATTCCTTTCTTTTGTTTTGTTGGATATGTTTTAAGATCTATTTAGAGTTCCAATCAGAACCCAAAATGCACTGATTCTGGTTTAAAGGTGGCAATGGGGTGATGTTCTGCTGAGGAAAGCCAGCTCTCATTATCAAAGGTACATAATTCCTCTGCTTTTTCAATCTTTTATCAGCAGAAATGGAAAAAAAGGGCTTATAATATGATCAAATATCAGAGTTAATGCTAAAGTAATACAATGAGGCATGATTCTAAGAAGAAAAAAGGCAAATATGGCAGCTCTACACTTGAGAGTTAATGTGAAGGGGAAAAAGTGTGAGTTTGACACAAAATTATATTGAGCCAGACCCACTAAAAATGGCTTTTTTTTTTCTTTTCCTATTGATACAATTTGAGTATAGCTCCTATTTTAGCTAAAGAGGAGTAGGTGATGCTTGACCCACGATTTCATTGCATCTGACCTCAAACCATGGGGTAAGGGCTTCACTGTGCATTTGCTCTACAAGGTGGCTTAAAATTCCTTGGTTTTTTCAGTTTTTTTTTTAACCCACATCTGTCTTGTTATGGGCTTACAAGGTAAACAATGTAATTTTTAATTAATACCACGGTGCAATCAATGCACTCTCCACAATCAACCTAATGTTTAAATTAGAAAAAGGTTTATTTCTTCATTTATTTCACACATATCTGAAGCTAAAGACTAGGGAAATGAGGAATTCAATATTTGTCAACTGAGATAAGTATACAAGAACTTCCAGCTTTAATTATCCCAGTTCCTGAGACAGAATTCCTAACTATGTGCTGAGTGCATGAGCTGAATATTTTGGTCTCTTAATGTGTAGATTGTGTGGAGTAAAAATGATAAAAGGGTCTTGAGAGGATGAACCACAGGTACCCCAAATCCTACAGCGCTTTGTGGGGTGGGTGGCACTTGGCCACGGGAATTGGGACAAGGATTCAGATGGGCAGGAAGCAGTTCCACAGCTGAGCAACAGTTTTTATTTCTGGAATGTTGTCACTGTTGTCCCGGGGTCGACAGGCAAACCACATAGACTTGATCCAGGAAGAGATGGAATTATT
>VZRO01001690.1:105635-127997 GCA_013397915.1 Daphoenositta chrysoptera
CTAAAATGGTGGTAGCTAAAGTAGGCCTTGGGCACGGGAATGGGCGTTGTCTTTGCTAAATCACGTGAACCTGTACCTGTGTACCCAGCTGTGGAGTAGATGATGAAGTTAAATGTGATGATTATTTAGTAAATATAATCAAAAATAATTATTTGATCAAGAATCACGAGAAAGGAATAACAATCATAAGAAATGTTGTGGGGAGGGGGCTTAAACTCATTCTTGGGTGGAAACAATGCACACGATACCCGTGCTTGGGTGAAAACAACAGGACAATATCAAATTAATGATTAACATATGATTATACCACAGTTATGTAAGGAAAGAGTATAAAATGTATCCATCTCGAATCCATGTGGGAGTCAGATTTGGGTCTGTCTGTACCCCTGATTGCCAGAGCTCTTCAATAAAAGCACCTGCAGATAATCCCCTGGTGGTTCTGTGTTTCTGCACTAACAAAACCCCTGCTCCTCGGAGGGCTCCCACCCTGCTGCTCGCACAGCTCAATTTCCAGAGCCTGACAGCCGGGCCAGGACTGCCAGGGCTGTTTGCAAATATTGGCACTTCTGTCCCATCCCTTCACTGGGTTTATTTGTAGTCTGGATATGCTTTCTTCCCATGACCTTAGGCTGAAAACTTTCTGAAACACACAGCGCTGTAAGCAAAGAATTAGCACTGGTCTCTTGCTAAAAACTCTTCTTGTGCTCCTAAATAAAGTTATTTAGGTGGTCCAGCTTGCTCTTTAGTGGCAGCAGTAAATATGATAAAATACCCACAATTTTATGTGGCTTTAGCAAAGTCTGCAGAAGCAGAGCAAAGAATGAACAACTTGGAATCCTTCAAACAATTGTTGTATATTATGTATTATATCACATATTGCCCAAGTTCTTATTTGGCCTGGGGAAGAAAGGTTTTTTTTTCCTCTCGTGACAACAGTAAGCTTTGAAAATCCACCCCCAATAAAATTCAGATGAGCTGTGTGGTCCCTTGAAATAGAACAGTAATTTCAAGGTATCAGAACTATCCAATAAGAAAGTTTAAGCTGTGAATCTTTCACTTAAAACACAACATCTTTCAAATTAAGAAAGTGTGGGACAATTGTTTTTTCTGATTTAAGTGCTATGAAAGATGGACATTATGAGATTTTGACATTTCAAATTAGGAAGTAGTTTTATTAAGCTTACTAGTTTAAAACAGAATTTTATTGACATAACAAACTTTCCTCTCTTCACTGCGTATTCCAACAACTAGTCTGAAAAAAATATTCAAAAGATGATGTAGTAATATTCTTTGTATTTAGCTTTTCTTGGATATCAGTTTAAAAAATGTGTTAATTTGCTGTAATTTGTATGAATTTAGGAACAGGAGTGAGAAACCCAACTGGGCAAAGAACTGGGAGTTGTAGATACGTGATCCACTTCAGGCTCTCTTTGGTTTAATGAGTCTCAGGATTGAGTTAGTGGAGTTCAAACGTTTGGGAAGTAGCTGAAGACAGAGCTCAAAATTTCCTAGAGTGCATGCAGTTTTGAGTAAAATTAAGATTTTTTACATGTGTAAATAAAATAGAATCAGTTATGGATAGAGGAGGGACAAAACTTAAAAATGCAATATTTTGGAAGGAAAATGTGAAATAACAGGGAAGTTTTCTTGAAGATAATTTTTTTAAAACTGTACCTTGAAGATGTAAGTACTTTTTCAGGCTTGATTCCCAGTGATGTCCTTTTCTGGGTGTGAAGGTGGAAAAGCAGCAAATTAAAGGCAGGAATGGCTCTGGCAGTGAGTGCAGAGCTGAATTCAGAGTGAGCCATCTCCCAGAGCAGAGCCAGGTCCTGCCTGAGGGCTGGGGATGCCTCCCCTGCCTCCAAATAAAGCATAAATAAATAAATAAATCATTTCTCTGCTTGGCCAGAAAGGCCTTTTTCTCCAACACTTGTGTCTGAAAGAACATGACATTGTCCTCCTGTAGCCTGAAAATTGCTGCTTTGAAAGCCCCAGCAATTTACTGCAACAAATGTTTACCTCTATCACAGCAACTTGTATTTTTTGCTCTCTTTTGTTCAGGTTTTCCATTGAAATGATACATTGTGGGAGTTTATTTTTGTTGTTTTACGTGTTTGGCCTGGTCCCCAGCTCCAGGCTGGTTTTATCATCAAGGAAAGGCCTTGCTGGGCAATATTTGGTGTCAGGATTTTTGTGGCAAGGTTGAAATCAAAAGCAAAGCAAATACATAATTCTTATCTCTATGAACATTCTAAGTTATTTTAGTCTGGCCTATTTGCAGCTCCTAGGACCTGTTACATCTCCTGGAACGGGGAGTTCAAAGCAACTCTTTGCTTCTGGTGTTATCCTAAATTGCAACTTGGTTTTCTGAATCTGGGGCTAAATCATTTGGGGCAGAGTGCTCTGTTTTCCTTTTCCTTTCTTTGTACCTATGCTCGCTTTAGTGGATTTTTCTGTTGGATTATAAGTAGCAAATGTGTTTGATGGCTCCCAGTGGAGCTAAGTACTAAAAGGTCCTAATTAATGCAGATTTGATGGTGCTGAGTGACTCGTGTTTCCCTTTGAATCAAGTCAGTATTCAACTTTTAGCTGTTCTTCTTCCCAGAGGAGGATTTTTTTTATAGCATTGCTAATACATTTATTGCAAAAAGGAACCTTGTACAAATATATTTGGTCCTTTGATCTGGCACCGAGTGATTTTTCTGGAGAGACAAGGATGAAGGTAGCAGGATTTGTTATTTTGCCTTTCTGGCTTTATGGGACCAAACTTTTCTCCCTCAGTTTTGGTCACATGCCAGTATCACGTGGAATATAACAAATAGGAAATCAGGTTTTTAATAAGATGCTGCACAAAACCTTACAGATGTGTTATTTTTTATTGTCTCTAGTTTCAGTTCATTATTACCTTAGGAGAATTTTTTTTAAATATACATATGCTGCTCAGCCAGCATCTCTCCATCTTCTAAAACTCTACTGATGCAGCAGCTGATCAGAAAATACAATTTGGGGGCATTTTGCTGGTGTTGAGAAATAAACAGCTGACACATATTGCAAGTGTGTGTTGTGGGTTTCTGAAATGAAGTGTGGAACCCCAGAGAATATTCTGAGACCAAATATTTTTGTCTCTATGCCTAAAAAAAGGCTTTTGAAATAAAAGTTACTGATCTTAATTTATACAATGTGCTGACTAGAATAAGCTATTTCTGGGCTATTACAGATGTACAGTCACTGAGGAATTGCCTGGATAAATGTAGGTTTATATCTTTTATCTGCTAAATCAAAGATCAAAATGCAAGATTTAAAGCTCAAGGACATTCTGTGGATTTGTGACATTTCCTAAAGGAATGGTAGATAATAAACCTGTGACTGGATTAGTACAATGAGACCCATTGTAAATGCAGAATTTTCACGTGTGGCACAGATAAAACCTTGCCCTCGGTATTTTTAACGATACTCAAAAGAAACACCTTTGTTCAGTCTCCTTGTTTGAATGCTCAGAAGGAATAAAACACATTCCCAGCCATAATTCTTTGTAAAGGGTGTTCAGAGCTTGTCATGATATTGTTTAAAAAGTATCACAAATATCTGCATGCACATATAAATATGTGTAGTGCTGTACAAACAATTCTCTTCTGTCTCAAGGTGTTTTATGTAGTAACACTTATTTATTGCTTCACATAAAAGCTATCTGTAAACACTTGTTGCAGTTATTAACTCGAAAGTTTGTGAGAATCTTCCTTTTTTCTCATTAGGAAAGCTATCTTTGGGAGGATAAGCCTATAAAACACTTGGAAGAATATCTGTTAAATAGGTAAAAACCCATTAAAAATACAGGTGGATATTGCAGTGACTTAATGACTTGGAGAAAAAAAAATATATTTGCATATTCTGCAAGTGAATTAGGAGTAAACTTTGGAAAATGTCACAAAGCAGACTGTTATCAATATATATCAACATCCTCGAGCTACTCGCTGGCAATAAATGTCAGTAGAAATTTTTATGGTTTTTACAGCTTATCTGCAATTTGTAATAAGCTTTGTGCACGGCCCATTATTTTATGAGGGGGAACAACTGTCAGCTGGATGGATTTGTAATTCCAGGAATTCCATTAGCACAGGACCAGGGGCTGAACCCCACCAGCCCCAGCCCTGGAGCATCCTGTGCAAAAAAGGTCCCTGGAACTTGCTGCTCTCATTACTTATTCTTTACCTTTTTTAATTAATAATTTAACTTACATTTCTGATAGCCTCATTATCAGCCTGCCATTTCATTAACTAATCATTTCAGCGTTGCAGTTTATGGCTGTGCAGGCGAGGAGGCTGCAGCAGAACCAGGAGCTCCAGGTTACGTAGGGAAAGCTCTGATTTGCAGGCAGAGCCTGCAGAGCTGTGAATTTTATGTCATTAGAAATCTTTTCATCTTTCCCTCTCTCCTTTTTTTTTTTTTTTTATTTAAAACA
Organism: Daphoenositta chrysoptera; assembly: GCA_013397915.1. Taxonomy (NCBI): domain Eukaryota; kingdom Metazoa; phylum Chordata; class Aves; order Passeriformes; genus Daphoenositta; species Daphoenositta chrysoptera. The sequence continues at coordinate 110,095 of VZRO01001690.1, forward strand.
GAAGAAAAAAATTTTAATTTTTTCTCAGAATGATTCATATCCTGTGGATTTTTCCTATTAGGCAATGAAGCTGTGATATTAAGATTGAGTATATAAATAATTCTCATAATTCACACAGAAGAAAGAGAAATAATTACCTCTGAACATTTCATTATGAATGGAATTCTGTCAAAAACTTTAAGAAGGGAGCATTAATACAAATTAAGGTCTTAGGGACTCATATTTTAAATACTTAATTCTGGATTTTATTTAACTTTTACCAGACCAATAAGAAATTTTTTTAATCATCAAAATGAATTGCTGAGCTAGAAAAACATTAACTATAAAATGTAAAATTCCTATGAGGAACAAATATTTTATATTTTATGATTTCTGTCATTGTAGAATGGCTGAACTTGTACGAGATACCAGCTTTGTAGAGCTGACCATAAACTCAAATGTCATCAATACTTGCTTAGGAGCAGAATACACCTAATTTCAAATTATTCTGCACAGGCTCTGTCTGTGGGTCTGTTACATTCCAGTCAGGGCATGCTGGAAGTTGCAATTAGGCTGCTTTTATTTGTGAAAAACTGTAAATCCAATGACATCTGCTGGGAAAATGGGAACGGTCACTTTTGGAGGGGCTGATCCTTTATCCCGAACAGAAACCAAGAGGAGAGGAAGGTTCTCTCTCTGCCAGTTCAGCTCTCCCTGACAAGGACAAGTTGTGTGACATTGATGCAGCTGAGGAAACTTGTGCAGGCACTCGGGCTCCTGAGGACTATTTCAGGAAAAATCAAGATGTACCCTAATTTTTAAAATTGCCTGCTCTGATCCTCAGCTTTGAGGTTCCGTGGCTGGCTGGGGGAGCCTGAGCTGCTCCTCTGCTCTTCAGAGGCATCTCTGCAGTCCCACAGAAGCCTGTGCTCAAACACAAACTCCTCAGCTAAAGAGAGATGAAGAGAAATATTTCTACTATTTACAATGTGATTTTTATCTCAAGGCGTATCATAAAATTCCACCTTATCCTACCAATGAATTTGTTTAGCACAGCTAAACATCCTGAACTATCTCTGAGATCCCCACAGAAACTCGTGCAATATCTTCTCAGATTTTTTGCTTATGGTCCTAATAATTTGAACAGGTCAGCATCTCACCTTTTGCTTGCCAAAACCAATTTCCTTATATTTAGAAATTTGTATTGACTGAGATGCAGAGTTATTTACTTGCTTTTTTTTATTTTAAATTTGGAATTAAATACTCCCTAAATATCCTTGAATTCTTCATAGGCTCTGCCCCACTCAATCCCAATTTAGGGGCACAATATTAAAAGGAGCCCGTGGCATTTGCAGAGCTGAGGAGAAAAGCCAGCCCTGGAGGTTTCTGTGCATCTTGCTCCTCTCTTTAATGTGCGAGGACAAATTTCACGGTGGTGTTTCCACACCTTGTGAAGGACTTGCAGGACTTTGCTGCTGCCTCGTTTGTTTTTGCTGCTGGAGGCACAGCAGGGTAACGTGGGGTTGGCAGGGCTCTGGATCCAAGGGTTTGGAGCCGGGATTTGTGGGCACTGCCTGAAGAAATCACTCACGTCAGAGATGCTGCAGCCCTAAAAGAGGAGGAGGAATTCTCAGGTTTTGGCAAGGTTTCTTTCCTGTCTGATCTTTATTTAAAGGCAGGGTTTAGAGGTGACTGTGTAGTTTTACCTGAGTGTTTGGCTTCTGAGCTCCTAAGAGTTTCTGTCTGAGGCTGTGTTGGTACATCCCAAATGCTGACTTTGGCCCTGGTAATGCAGCTTCTTTATCTTTCCCTTTGTTTCAGAGTATTTCTGCTCTAATATCTCTTTATTTACACACCTCCACCGAAATCTGCATATTTTTTGCACATTACTTGTGACGTGGGGATTATTTACGAAAGATCATCAGATGCATGGTTAGAGTGGAGTAATTTTAATAGATAAAAATCTATTTATTCCTCTGCCTTTTTCTCCTGATCCATTGTGCATTCCCCAACATGTGGCATGTGACTCTCCAAGCCTAAAACCCATTGCTTAGTGCTGTATAAAATCTTGTCACTCCCAAATTTACAGCACTGTGTGCAGTTTTGTTTGCTGCATTTCCAGAATGCATAATCGAATTAGAAAAGGCGTGGATGAAAGCGATTAAAACAATTAAGGAGATGCTGCAGCAGCTTTCCAAGGAGAGTTTAAAAAATCCAGAGAGATTTGTGGAATATGGTTGTGGAACCAAATGCTAGGATTGAGATGCATGCATGGAGCAAGCAGGAGGTTGTTTTTAGGATAAGTAAAAGGCATTAATTTTCAGTCAGTGAACATCTCAGTTCTAAGTTTGCAGATCCTGCTTTTTCTGTAATTATAGTCATAATTTTTCATCAGTTTCAGGTATTTTGAACAAACTGCATAGAATCAATCTCTTTCTCCCAGATAAATAATGAGATTTTAATTTCCATATTGCACTTGAAGTTGGTGCGTTTGATTTGAAAAGTAAATTAGTATTAGTAATTAATTGTATTAGTAGGCATTTCAAATTGTTGCCTGGGTTCTGCAAAATTATGATGTTTAGTCTCCCCTATGAAATTGAAATTAGTAATTGAATGTAGGTAATAGTAAGAATACTTAAAAAAAAAAACCCACAAGCTGATTTTAACTGTCAAAAAATTTATAACATTGTTTTGATTTTGAAGATCTGAAGGAAAGAAAAGGCACCATGGAAATACTTACTGAGACATTAACATAATTTCAACCTGCACCAAGTTCCTGAGGCACCCAGATTTCAAAAAACTTCTAAGATCAGTTGTTTTTTTCAGCAACAAATTGGTCTGGACTTTGAGGAATCACAACATCTGCAAAAATTAAGATGTGGAAATCAATGTATTGTGTCAACGACCTGTTCAGCTCCCAGCTGTGGCAGCGGGTATTTCGTGCTGCCAGACTGTTTCAATTTATCCCTGTGAAGGGAAAAGTATTTGAGCAAATATTTTCACATCCAGGAAGGAACTTGATGCCTCCTCCTGTGAGCATCGGAACAGTCCCGAGATTTTGCGTGAGCTTTACAGCATCAAAGAGAGGCACAAAGGTATTGGCAAGGCAGAGCTGGTTTTGCAAAATAAAAGCAGCGCTGGAGACAACCCTAAAATAAGGGGACTCTTCTCACCTGCAAAACACCCTCGTCCTTGTCTGGGTGCCGCCCTCACAGGAGGAGGCCTTCAACACGAGCCCTTCTCTCCTTTCAGCACCACCGAATTCTGATTGAGGGGATGAACCGTGATGAGCCGTGAATACAAAATTCTCTCCTGCCATTTCGAGAAAGGTGCAATGAAAAGAAAATTTATTATAAACTTCAGTAGGTAAAGTTTTTGTGATCACCTGCCATAGTTTTTTTGCTGATTTATCTCCTTCTGGCACTCTCTTAAACAAATAAATAAAATTAAATAATTCAGGGAGGCATTTTAAAGGTGGCAGTAAAGGGAAAATTAATTCCTCTGAGGTGCAGTTGGTTTGAACATGTTTTAGTTGTTAATATATTCCTGAGGTTTTACACAAAGCAATGGAGCTCCAGTATCTTACCAGACAGATTTTTTGTTATATTTAAGAGCTCAACAGCTGTGTTCGTAGCTGTATGCAAAACCTCAGCTTACTTATGATCTTTTTTTTATTAAAGCGGGACCATTTTAGGAGAAAATAACATTTTTAAATATCTCAAGAAAACATCCTCTGTTTATTTAGTTTGCTTTTACAGTTTGGAATGTGACAGGGGGAATCTCCAAAGGCTTTGTTATTAGATCTTATACAAAAGTCTAATCTGTCCCAGGCTCTTTCAGCTCATGGCAAAGCATTTCCCTGGGAGCCTGGCCATAATCGAATTCAACAGGAGATCTCCACAGGTTCAAAGCACTTTCAGTATATTCAGCATAACTTTATATTTGTTCTGCCTTCTGCTTTTCGCTTTTAGGGCTGCAGCTTTTCCTGCTTGATCAAATAATGTCATGTGGCACAGTGCTGTGCAAAACAAAGCAGAAATGGCTTTTAGTTCTTTTTGGTTTTGCTGTGGATGTTCATATTGAGGTATTCTCAAGGTATTCCATTGCTGTCCCTCAGCTTCTTCCAGGCTCCAGCTGAAATGATGGGAAATGGTGGAAATTTTTACCCCTGGGGTTGAAACTTGGCTATTTTTGTGTTGTTGGGTAGTTATTACAAACATTTGTGGCTGTGAAGGACTCCTGTATTGCTTGGGCTGAGCGTAGCTTTTATCGTGAGTGGCAAAGCAAAGATGCACATAATAACGATAAAACAAGTTAAAATAAAACCAAGAGGGTGACTTCTCTCAGTCTGGCAGAGAAAAGGCCAAGAATGGCAACCTGCAACTGCTTGAGAGTGGATCTGAACACAACCAGTCTAAGCTCTACTTGTTCATAAGGTTGTTGAGTAATGTTTAGGGCTATGACTTTTTAATTCCTTTTGTGTGCTTCAAAATGCAGCTTTGGATGAAAACGGTTTGTTTGCTTTCTTCACATTCACATCCCTCTATTTTGCTTGAAAAAGCAAAGCTGGAAAAAAACCCAGCCTGGAAAGGATGGCAGAGTTCCAGCATGGCACGCAGGGGAAAAACAAACTTAAAGTCATTGGGAAGCTTTAGGACTAATTCCACCAAAGAACAGACTTTTGAAGATGTTCCAGATAAAATCTTGGAACAGATCATGATATTTCCATTTTTTAATACATGTAATAAAATAAAAATACAGACATCCATTTCCACGCTACAAAGATTTACTCCAGCTCTAAATTAACAATAACTGAGTAAGGCTGGGGAGCATTATTCCTTTTCCCTAAGAAACAAGAGCATAATTTTGAAGTTATTAAAACGAATGTCAGTGTTTGACAATGAAACCCTCACATCTGCAGCGTTGCAGATTGGTCTGAAGTGAAAATGGTGGGAAATCGATGATCTGAAAACTTGGATCTGATGTGAGTCACAGAAGGGTTTATTCCACACACATCTCTTGTTTAGTACTGCCCTAGTCCAGGAGGTGGCCTGGAATATCTGAAACCCAGCCCAAAGGCAGCTGTAGAAAAGAAATCTGTCTGGTATCTTGTGAAAATATCTAATTTATTGATAGCAGCTGTCAGGTTTTGCAAAAGTAGGAGAAAAGTGTAAAAAGCCAACTCTAAGCAATGCTTGTTATTTCAAACAAAGCATGTTATACAGAGATATTAATGTTATTTTGAACCCCAAATTTCTTTTCAAACCACACAGATTCATCTCACATTAACTTGGGTGGGAAAATGTAGACAAATATATATATATATATATATATATACATAGATATATATACATAGATATATATACACACACAATCTTAAACCACAAATGTTTCAGAAACTTTCAGCTTTTAAGTGCCATGGGAACTATAAGGGAAAAAAGCATTGGGGTTTTTTGGGTCTTTTAAAAATATAGCTCACATGTGTGAAATTTTCTGTGCATTAAAATAACCTGTCTGATGAATGTTAACTTTCTTTCAGTTTGCTAGAAACTTTACCTGATTTCATGGTAGTCTGAATCTCTCCATTTATAGTGGTACCTCAATTTTTGGGCTGCTGTGGCTTCTATAATCAAAGTGTCTGAATCTAAATTTGAAGAACAGAGGAAAGCCACACTAAGCCAAATTGAGGGAATGTTGTTGACCATCATTTAATCTCTTGAGCATTTTGGTTTTTTTCTTAAAAAAAAAAGACATAATACCCTTGATCTGAAATTTATCTCAGGGCTTATATTTGCCATATGAAAAGAAAATATGTTGAACAAGTAAAGAGTAATTTCAAGAAAAAATGGTAGTTGTTTCCTGTAAGTACTTTATAAAGTTTAAATCTCATTAATCTTGGGATTTGAAGGTCACAGCTGGGTAAATTCAGAGTAGCTCTTTTTTGCAGTGCTTGTCTACATAGAGACATTCAGCAAAATAAAACAACCTGCTGTGGTTCGTGTGGTTCTCCTGCTCCGCCCTGGGTTCCACTTTTCTCTTGCCTGGAAGCAGCTCATAACAGAAGCAGCTGCCACACCAGAAGAATTAAATTCTTCACCTCTGGGAGCTTTTCAGGAGCAGCTCAGGGAAACCCCAGAGCCATTTCCACTCCATTGAGAGACCCCTCAAACTGCACTCGCTGCCCCAGTGAATGAAATCTGGAACGTGCTGAGTTTGGGGGCACAAGCAGCAGATGCGAGTTGTGCTTTCGAAATTCAGCCTGCTCATGAAGCTGTTCCCCTGAAGTGTTAGTGATGTATCGTGTGAAAAGTCAGAAATACATATTTTGTTCTACAACGTGCTGGACCTTGTTTAAAACATCACAGGGCCATGGAATAAACTTGATTTCTCAGCTGTAGTCAGAGGAAAAAGCTGCAGCTGGCGTCTCATGAAGAGCAGTGTGAATTAGTGACAGAGGATGTGCTCAGGCAGTCTTTGAGAGGATTGTTCTGGAATATTATCCTCCTGTTGGACTTTCAGAGAGAAGTCACTCGTGTGTGATGTATTTGTAATCCAAGAGAAATAGCTTAATAAATTAAAGGCTTCATAAGTCTTCCTTAGTCTTTAATAATTAAAAGAATTTTTAATTTTCTTAGGAAGTAATGGGAATAGACAAAGCAGGCAATGGATGGCATAAATCAACATGATGAATTAATTAATGGTTCACAAGGGATCTTAAATTAGGTCACCTCTTAAAATATGTCAGCTGGTTATTTGCTTAAAGCTCATATTGGACATACCTAGGAGAACTTTTCAAGCCTCAAAATCTCCCCAGCAAAGGCCACCCAGAAACAGCTCAGGGGCATCATCTGGAAATAAGATAAATAAACAGGCAGAGCTTGTTAGATTTTGTTTAGAGAATTCACAATAAAGCTGTGCACAATGGAGAAGTTACATCCAGTATTTGACTCTTGTTTAGTCTCACTTGAAGAAAGTTCTCTCTAATCTTACCCCTAAACTTTCCAAGTGTTTCCAAAACCATCCATCATGGTTTTCCTGCACTTCTGAGCTGTTTCAGATCAAAAAAATGCAACTGGGAAGTGTTACAATTGGTATTTATGAAGCTTTTAGCTGTTGTCAGCATGTGACTCCCTCTGGAGTTACTACATGAAACCAGTTCTTATTAGCACAATGTAGGCATGAAAGTATGAAAGACTCCTTAATTATTAATTTAATAGGATTCTCTTCCACAGGAAAACTTGACTTAGCCTATTTTTCAGTACTCTGGATCCATCCATAAATGAAATCCAAGAGAATTCTATTGTTATCTTATAATTGGACTTCTCAGGGGTTTTGATGTTTTTCTGTTCAGTTTCCAAACGCATTTTGAATGCCAGTTGTGTCAGACAATGAAAGATCAGCGTTGTCCTGAGCAGGGTGCCGGAAGTGCAGCAGAGAAGCACAAAATTCTATTTTGGTGCTGGGTTATCCAGGTGAGGAGGTGCTTGGTTTTAGCTTAATTCCTCTCACTGAAATGGAAAGGGGTTTTTGGGTCCTTGTCCTGTTGTATCCCAGTCTCACTCCAGGTGTTCCAGGAGGTGATTTTATATCAGTGTGTGGTTTTTGCTGTGATAAAATGCCAGCAGCAGTGTACAAATAAGGAGATATCCCAGATTCTTCAGGATATATGTCCAAATCATCTTCACTGGCAGTTATAAAAGGGTTTTTTATTGAAACGAGAATAACTTGTTCAGGAGGCCAGGGTTTGTAGCATAAGCAAGACTCAGATAGAACTTTCTTCAGACCTTATGAGATGTGGTTTGTGTGACTGGGAGCTGTGGCACAAAACTGGTGAAATTCTGTGACCCAGAACCGTGAGAACCAGCATTGAAATAACAGGATCAGTGTCTTGCAAACAGAGGGCAGGAACTGAGCCATGCTAAACATTTGGGTTTGGAAAGCAGACAGCAATTTTAAGGTTTTATCCTAGTTCAGCTTAACAAGTAAAGCATTGGTGACTTAAATGTTGATTTGATATCAATTCCTCAGTGTGTTTTAAAAGTTGGGAGTGCTGGTTCTGTGCTAGGATTTTGATCCATAGGTGATATTGCTCTCTAACTTAATTTTTAAAGGAAATTTTCTACTTGCCTCTCAAGTGTGGAACAACTTTGTGCTAGAAACATTTTGTTGAAAATTTTGTGTATTTTATTACCATAGCTTTCCTAGGAATTGTTTCCTTTTCTGAAACTTGATATCTTTCTTGCTGCATATTTAAAAGCACACAGTATTTTTGGTCCCTCAACAGATGTTGGTTTTCTTCTGATCTCTTTCAGACATCTGGAAATAATGTCATTATGAAATGTAACTAATTCTCTATACCCAAAGTCTGGTCTGAAATCCTGCAGAGATACATCTGCTACATCTGCACTGTATTAGAAGTGATTCATTGAAAGTCTTCTAAAATTGGGCTGAGTTCTCAGCCGGTGTGAATTGCCACAGCTTCCCTGGAAGCAGAGCTGCGAGTCTGCTCTGAGCTGTCAAATCTGTTCCAGTACAAGGCTGCCGAGACACTTGGGCAGTTCCAGAGCTGCAATATGATACAAAGGAGTCCTCTGTGAGTGAAATTCCTGGCGATGCCTCCTTTGTTCCAGCCAGCAGAATCGAGAAAGATCTTCACCTAAAGCCATTGATTCCTCATTCTTTACTTTTTGCTCTGTCTTTTAAAATACCTTTTTTTTTTTTTTAATCAGCGGCTGTTCCACCGCGTGTTGAGGGATCAGCCCTGCGCAGAGGAGTCGCGGGGTCAGGGCTGACTCAGGTCATCCCCTCCCTATTTAAATCAGCCTGGCTCTCTCAGAACTTTCTCGTAGACATCAAAGTCCCTTCACCTGCGCGGATGCGAATCAAAGGAGAAGGAGAGTCTTGGGGCCAGAGCAGAGCTCCCATCCCATGGCGGCCCGGAGAGCTCTGCAGCTGCCGGCAGATGTGTGCTCGCGTCCTCGCTCCCGCTCCATCATCCCAAACAATCCTTCCCTTCCCTGCTGCTGCTGGGGCGGTTCTTTGGGAGCTCTCCCACGCGAGAGCAGCGTCACCTCGGGGTGCCTGCACTCAGGGAGGAGTGGGCTGAGGTACCAGCAGGTCCTGGAGCAGCAGGAGCCAAAGGGATCGAATCTTCAACGGATAAATTGTTAATGGCTCGGAAATCAGGAATTCCAGTACATTTTGGGGACCTTTGCCTCTGCTCCTGTTTCATTCCTATGACATTTCCTGAAGAGGTCTTAATGAAGGTGGTGTTTTCAGTTAATTGTGTGAAATTTGAAAAGCTTTTTACTTGATTTTTTTTTGTTGTTCTTTTTGTAAATTACCTCTAGCAAAAACTGGTTCATTAATTTGATTTTTAAAAAATCACTAAACACACTTAAAATTAATGTAACTAAACTTCTTTTGCTAATCTTAAGTAACATTAATGGGAGAGTGAACAAAATAATGTGGTTTAGCGGTTTTTTGGGGATTTTTAGTATCTTTTTTCTTAGATTCTTATAAAAGCTGAAGTAAATGAAGAAATAAAGCAATAAAAATTTATATCCTGGAAGCTGGAACAAAAGAAATCAGAAAACAGTGGACACAAGGCTTTGCAAGGCACAGCTGAGTTGTGTATATCCCAATTTTTTATGGGAACTTCCATAGTACCTCACAAGATGGTTGTAGGGCTGAAAATACTGTTTCACAGATACAGAGTGGTTTTGTTTGTAGGATTAATATGTCCCCCTGGGCATTTTGAATATAAGGTAGGGCTGCTGGAGTTTTTTTAATGGTTTATCTTGGTCATACTTCAGGGAGGATGGAATTAATTGGAATATTATGTGGGAGTTGGCATAATTCATGGAAAAGTGCACTTTTTATAAAGTATACTTTCACTTTCTAGAAAACATGTCAGACTGCTATTCTAAAAGACGTTTTTTTGTCAGCAGTACTGATGGCAAATGTAGGAGTCTGCTTCACTGAACACACCATTTAAAGTGTATTTAAATTTAAAAATAGAGAGGAATTTTATATGCAAAACCATCGCATTCAATAACTTATAATCAGAACAAAACCGCCACTGATCACCAAGTTTCTGGAAAGTAGTTCAAGGGCAGAAAGAGCAGAAATTTCTGCTGTTTGCAGATTTATTTAGGACTTAATCACTGGGGATTCGTTTGTAAACAGACTGTTTAAGAAGCAGTTGGTGGATTATCTCTCTTTGTTTGATGCAGACCCACAAATGTCACCCTCTCGCTCGCAGCCCCGCAAGGAGCGCGAAGGGAAAGGCGTCAGGGGCGGTGTTTGAGATCTGACATCAAGCACAGCTCTGACAAGGAGCTGGCAGGAAATTGGGTTTGACAGCTCATCACCAGCACAAACCGAGACAGAACGAGGCCTCGCCAGGGACGGGACGGGAGCCGCTCACCGTGGAGCTTCTGAAGGTGACACCGCTCACGGTGGCACCCAAATATGATTTAGGAGATGAATTATTAATGGTTGTCAGCGCCTAAGGAAAACATAAATAGGAACCTGGGGACTACCTGTTGTTTCCGTAGCCTCCGGCTGGAGCAGGAATGTGGAATTAAATGCAGATGTTGCTGTCTTGTGTTGCTGTCACTGCTCCTGGAGATAGCAGAGGTTTAGAGGTTTGCAGGGCAGGGCTTGGTTGTGCAGAGATTGCTCTGGTACAGATGTCTTTATCATAGAAAATATTTGGGGAGGGGGTTGTTGTTTTGGTTTGGTTTTTCTTAGGTTTTAGAAATTTGCATGGAAACTCTTCCAAAAACATGCTTTGCTTTGCAGTGTAGCCCCTCAAACTACAGTCAGCCCATCTGCAAATCAGGTGTGCAAAAGAGCTGAGGAAGCAATGATAATTGCTTTAAACTGAAGGAATGAGAGAGTGCAGCCACTGCAAGGGAAGGAAGATTTTCTGGCAATTTCAGATTTAATAATTCATATTCTAGAAATCATGGATGACCAAGCATACAGGAATTGTGTGATATATGCTGTTCAAAAAACCCATCAATGACAAACCCAGGATAACTCTGGATTGTGTAGAACATCAGGGTTGCAGTTCAGAGCTGGAATTCTGTTTCTTTTCTCTTTTCCTTCTCCCAGAGCCAGTTAAAAGGCCCTTGGACACACATTTCCCTTCCCGAATTTCACAGTTCATTCACGGTATCATTGAGCACTTGTGGGGCTGGGATCTGACCACTGAACTAAAGAGTTTTAAACCAGTCCTGCAAAAGTTAAAAATAACCCTAGAGGTGGTTAGTAATATGTACAAATATGTAATAAAAACCCCCCAAAATATTCTTCACGTGGCTGCTGGGTTGATGGACCCCCCAGGGATGATCAGTGGAGGGTTTTAAACTCCCCTTTTTCAAACAAAGCTCCTTGTTGCTTTCAGTGTGTTGCACAATCCTGACGAGCACCTGCTGCTGTTTTGGAGCTGTCCCTGTTTCATGGGAGGGGCACTTTGATCTCTCAGGTTCTTCTGCCCTTGCAAGGTTCCGTGTTTGCCATTCTGGGATTCCAGAAATGCACAAAGTGGATTACAGGGCATTAGAGAAAATGGCTGGGGAACTTCACAGCTGGCAGCTGAATGAAACTTACTCGTTGGGAAATCTGTTGTTGGAAAAGGAAAATAAAAATATTCCTTTCTCTTGTGATGTAAATCCCCATATTCTTTTCCTGTCTCTCTGAGATGAGTTATATATTCTACTGATTTTTTTTCCAGTTGAAATATTAAGTCTTGCAAAAGCTGCTGTTTGACTAGAAAATGGAAAGAAAACAGGCTGGTGAAATAACTCCCTAATCATAAAAACAAATAAATGAAAACTGATGCTACAGATACATTTAAATGCCATATAAAAATTGTACCCCCCATACAACTCTAACTATATTAAAAAAAACAGAGAGGTTGGACCTGGAATAATGGAGGGGGGAAAAAAGGTAATTTGAGTACTTTATCTTTCTTTATAATTCTTTTCCTATAGGTGAAAATACACTTGCTGTAGCTAAAGAACCTTGATATTATGAATATTTTCCTATCATGTGGCATAACACCCTGAGATAAATGATTAATGTACATTAAGAGGATGCTTCATTCTATATCACCAACTTTTATAAGACAAGTGAACTCTCTGCTTTAAACTTGTTTCTGCTTCCATTTACTAAAGAAAAATAATGAGCAGTTTTATGGAAATGAGCAGGGAATACATACATAATAACAATTAGATGTGAAGGCAGTTCTGCGGATATTTCCGAACAAGAATGGGTTCAGAAAATACAAATGGAGAAATTGAACAAAATCTCTTTTATTTTGTGCAAGCCTGGCTCTGGAAGGGATGCTCTACCCACAGGTTTCCTTCTGCTCGTTTATTCCAAGCATCTGGTTTGTGGCCACTGCCCAGACTGCTGGCACCAGCTTTGCCTGGCAGCACCACCATGGCAGGAAATAAAGGGATTAAATGACCAGTCGAGGATTTCCTGAGGGCGCCAGGAACTGGTAGACAACTCTTCACCTTTATTTAGAGATCTCTCTTACCAGGTTACCTTCAGCAGATTTTTTACCCTGAACTCAGCGCTGTATCTCTGTGCCACGGATGTCTTCAGGCCACAAAATTCTGTACCCTAACTGCTCATTGCAAACTTTTTTGTGGTACATATTGAAAAGGAAGCAGAATTCTTTCTGCATGTATTTGGTTTTGTGTGGTTGAGACATCATGGCTTTCTGTAAAAATGGAAAGCTCGGGAGAATGTTACAGAATTGATTTCTTTGCCAAGTGATTGGATGGAACTTGATCAGAAAGCTGATAGGTCAAACAGTATGAATTTTGTAAATGGTAATTGCTGCTTGATTAGGAAGTGGGTGAGAGAAGTGGATCTGTCCAAACTAAAAGTAGTCCGTTGGTCTAGCTTTTATTTGAGGGCTCATATTCTATGTAAAAAGAACAGTAGAAGCCTGTGCTTTGAATGTTCCGCAGTGAACCATTTTATTATATATGGGGTGTACATATTTACATAAAAATAAAATTACAGGGATCCTGTTAAATTTATCTGAGAGCATAAAAAGCGGTCTTCTTGCAATAAAATGTTTTGAGAATGAGTAATAGCACTGTTTAGATGAGATTCTAAAAGCCTTTAGGATTATCCAACTTCCATTTAAATTATGTAGTAACTGATGAGGCTGCTATCAGAATCAGATTTTTCTCTGCTTACTGATGCTAGACAGTTCTCCCCAGCATGGTGTCTTCAAGCTCTCACTTATTTAATGATTCATTGTTCCAGTCAAGAAGAAAAAAACCCAAAGCACAAAATAATTACCTGACAGCTTTTTAAAATTAACTCACTTGGGATCTGGGGATTGCAGCAGTAAATTACATATTGTGAATTCATTCCTCACCATTTCTACTCGTGTCTATTTCTGTTGTGATGTTGATGTCAGGAGTGATATAATCTAAAGCACTGAGGGTTGCCAGCAAAATTCCTTTGGATGAAGTCTTGATGAGATCCAACCCTGCCCTTCATCTTTTGTCAGGAACCTGAACTGCTTTTGAACAGGGTAGGTGGTTCTCAACCAGCAAAGAAATGAGCTTCATCTTGTGAGGAAAATCATGCTGGATTCTAATTTAGCCAGAAGGAAAATTCCATTTTGTCCCAAAAAAAAGCTAATTTGACTGACCACATAAAAACAGGGAACACTAGGCCAGGTCCTCAAAGAATCACAGAATCAGAATCACAGAATATTCTGAGCTGGAAGGGACACAAAAAAGATCATCAAGTCCAACTCCTGACTGAATGGGCCTTACAAGGACTGAACCTGCAGCCCTGGGATTTTTAGCACCAGGCTGTAACAAACAGTGCTGGTCTCAGGGAGGCTGGATAGGGTTGATAGAAACTTTACCATAAGTAGTAATTAATCGTGGAATTAGAGGAGGTTTGCCAGGGCCCTGAGTGCACCACGGAGAGCACAGCTCTGCCAGCTTTCCCTCTGAATTGGCCCCCTTCCCCTGCAGAGTGAAGGAAAAGTTGGGTTGTAAGGAAAAAAATTATAAAATAATGTTAATAAAAAAAACTGTGGAGGCTTCCTCAAGATGCTCTAACTTAGAATAATCCAGAGGCCACTCTTTTGAAGTGTCCATCTTGGGAAAGTACCAGAAGAAGGAAGTCCAAGGGAATGCCTTTCCTTTTGGAGCTCTCCCACCCAGAGGAGAGCAGCTGCTCCCAGGGGAGCCAGCGCCGCTGCCGAGCGTCAATAACGCACAGCAGCAGGGGCTGCAGGCCGCCAGAGTCCCCGTGTACTGAACAGTCAGCTCCTGCCTTTTCTGAAGGAAACTCTGCATTATGGATGGGAACAAACGATGCTTTCTGATGGCAACATTTCAGTAAAAGAAAAAATGGAGTTCTTCGGGAGCGCAGAGGACATTGTGCAACGTTTTCTGAGGAAATGTCGGAAGACGCAAATTTGGATAACGAAGTGAGCGTTTATAACGAACTAAGTGTGCTCCCCTGGCTCTCTTATTATGGTAGAAATAGGTGTCAATATTAATCTTCAGTTGAGAACACTTTTGCTCCCAATTTGCTCTGCAGAATCGGAGCTGCCCTCTTTATAAAACGGTCAGCAGCCGGTGAATCGATGCTGAGAAGCAATTCACAGCAGTCAGGGTGGATTTGTGCTACTGCTTAGCTGGGGGATGAGCTCCTTCAGAGGAAAAAGCTGCTCTTATTCTTTCCAGTGAGCTTCAGCCTTTACTGGAATAAACCTTTTCTCACAGGAGAGGGTAGAGAAAATTCTGTAGAGAATCACTAATTCTGATCTACCTCGAGCCAGCTCCGTTTTCGCCCTGGAGCACAGAGTGGGTCGTGTTGTGTGTGAGTCTGTAACTGCAGCGTTCCAGGTGAGGTGCCTGGGCTTTGACAGTGGTGTCTGCCTTTCATCCTGCACGTGGAGTTCTGAGGCTCTACAATATTGTAGAAAAAGAAATTTTTCACAGCTGAAGAACTGCAAGAACCAAAGGCGAAAAGCAGCACTTCAGAGTGTTATTAGGGACAGCATCAATAAATAGTTTTTCTTCCCAGACATTTCTAAATCACATGTTATGATATTTCAAATTAATCAGAAAAAAAAATACTAAATTAAGAGAATTTCTTTTAAGGTCTTTAGATCAGGACTGAGTATGAAGCATCTCTATAATCAGGAATAAATTGGAATTGGGGTGGGTGGGGAAAAGATTGGAAAAGGGCAACTAAAAACTCCACTGGGCTGTAGCTCTTGAAATATGGAAGATATCACAAAGATTAAAACAGCTACTTAATTTCTGTCAGCTACTGTTGCCTTCAGCATGTTGAAAGGAGCCCTATTTTTGGTAATAGCCAGCAATGCATTTGATGTATGCTAATTATCAGGCTGTCTCAGAGATATTTGGAGAAAACAGTACTACATGTAAAAAGATTAAACAGGAAAAATTCCAATTTTCAGTACTGCCAGTGATTTTGAATACTGGACAAACTGGCTGGTTGGTATGACAGAGAAAAATACCAACACCTGTAATGCAGAACCACTGCTTGGGGACTTGGAAAATTTATCACATAAAATCCTAAGTATTTCCCAAATCCAAAGAGATTTGATCTGTGAAATTGTTAATCTCAAATCAAATTCGAGTATTAACAACTGGAAGATGAAAATACATAATGCAAATGCAGAAACGAGAAACAGCATAAAATTGATGGGTTTACAAATTAATGTGTCCAGTTGGTGTTATATTTCTTGGATAAGAAAAGTGCATTTTTAAGTAAAGACAGAGATATTATTTGTCTGATTTTTGGAAATACAACTGAAGGTTATGGGTGGAAAATGATGTGTTAAACTGAAGGAGTAAAGGTTTATATAAATTAGATTGATTATATGGTAGAAAAAACCATCTTGCATTAAAATTTAGTCTCTTGGACTGAAAGAAAGCTCCTTTTTAAAGATCTGTGTGTAATGTTTTCTTCATTACCTGGGCTTGACTTAAATGCAAATATACGAAATAAGGTTTTTAAAAACACAATGTATTGAAGCATAAGTACCAAGAATAAATGTTGGTAGTATTTAGGTAAAATTTAAAAACATTAATTGTGACTTCTCGGGTTCCATAGCCATAAGATCACTGCTGAAACTTTTGGTACACAATGAATTTTAAGCCACAGGCTTTCTCCTTTTTTTATTTATTTATTTTTTTTTATTCTAAAATAATCTGCAAATGAATTGAATCAAAATGATCTTACACAGCTTGAATGAATATTGAAATTTTTACTGCTATCCTGTTTCCTCATTGTAACTTTGCATAGGTCTCTTGGTTATCATTTTCATTAGCAGCAACTGCTGAGAAGAGTGAGGGTGAAAAATTGCTGAATTCTTGGTTTCAGGAGTGCCAAAGCTGCCCCCTGAGCAGGCAGGTGCTGCTCTGTTGGTACAGCAACGTCCTTCAAACCCTTCTGACAGAAAGGCAAAGGTTTATAATTATCAGTTGTCACTAAAAGTACCAGCTGGGGTTCAGGCTGCTGGTGCCAGAGTACTTTTAAAAATTCCTGATGATTTAGTTTTAATAGAGAATAGATGGCGTGGGCTGAAGTTTCCTTTGCAGAGGAGTTGTTTGCAGGCAGAATCGCTCCCTTGCATGCACTTTGCATTTTGGATATTGCTCCTGAGCTCTTCAGTGTGAGAGCAGGACAAATGGAAAGATGCTTTAACTGGCAGAAACTCACTGGGTTTGCTTTCATGGGATGGTGCTTCACTCCTCGATGGGGTGGATTCGATTTTTTCCTTTTGGTTGGTGCAAGTGAACAGTTCTGGTGAGAATGCTTGACAGTTCTTGAGTCACAAGGTTGTATTTCTTCATGAGCCTTGAAGTACGGGAAATTCATGGTTCCCTGCAAGTGGAGTGAACAGCCACGACACAGAGCTGGAGGCCATCAGATGGATCAAAAATCCGGCCCCAATCAGTGGTTTCACCAAATCAAACACATTTACCCTTGGAACTTCCTGCACTTGGCCATTGCATGGTAATGGCCACAGGAGAAACCCACAGGACATGAAGAAATGGATGAGATTGGATAAAGAGAGGGTTTTCTTAGGTAAGATGATGCTCAGACTATGAGATAAATAGATATATATAGAGAGAGAGAGATTTTTTTTTTTTAGTTGGCAGTCAGAAACTTAACAGTTAAATGAAAATATTATTTTCCTGAGGAGTCTTTCTATCTAGGTGGTTTATGAGACGTTTTATCCTATTCTTTCCCCACCCCCAAACAAAAAGAGGAGTGGGGGTAACCTTTTAAATGTCTTAGAAGAATCAGGCTCATCACAGCCTAATCCTTAAAGGGATGTAGTGAATAGTGAAGATATTTGATAAATACAGCCAGAATTCAACAATCTGATAGTATATTAAAAAAAACAAAACCAAAACATTATCCTCACATGACTGTCATTTGTTTGAGCAGTCTTGATATGCTTTATTTTGACCTATTTTCTGGTGTGCTTTCAGCATCAGAGTGCTGATAGTGAGTATTTGTATTCATGCTTTGGCTGTATGACTAATTGAAGAAATTTGTAATCTTCTCGTCTCATGTTGGCATTACATTACATTGTTTCCTATTAAATACGCTGCCTCTTTTAATCTGCGGGTTACAGATGCTTATTTCTTTCCACATTCATGGCAGTATTATCCTATTAAGGGTGTTTGTGATTTATTATTGCCTTTGTAGAGGCCATCTCGCAGCGTCGTGCGCTGAAGCGCTGCCACGTCTGGCTGCAAACAGGAATTTGTTTCACTAATATGGAACACGTTTATGAACTGCTGTGCTAACTCATCAAAATGCCCGCTGGAGAGGCAGTTATTTTATATTATTATTTTATTTATAAATAAAATATATTA
>VZRO01001690.1:128898-154758 GCA_013397915.1 Daphoenositta chrysoptera
AACACAAAACCCCCAAAACCAACAAAACAACAAAAAAAAAAAAAGAGAGAAAAAACCCCCCCCCCCCAAAAAAAAAAGAAGAAAAAGAAAAGAAATAACCTACCAAAAACCAGAAGCCAATTGAAAATGTAAAAAGAGTTTTTATAATGGCTGGCCACAGAGGACACGTGCAATTATTTCTGAGTTCAGTAAGATCAGAGCTGTTTCTTTTACTTCTACGTTAATTCATGACAGATCACAGTATTCTGGGATCTAATCAATATAAGTAGGAATGGAAAAAAGAATTTTGAAATTAATTATTTTTTTAAACTCTGTAGAGCTTGTTTATTCTTGTGAATAAGGTGAAATTTTGGCATCAAAAACCATAATTTTACTAAGGAGTTATTAATACATAAAGGAAACACTTCTTTAAAATTTAAAAACCTCTTCTTTTTTTCTGTAAAATACCTTCTGAGTATAGAAAAAGACAGTAGATGTAAAGCCAAGACACCGAAATAATCTTAAATCCAGTCAAGCAACAAGCCACCAGGGTCTGGTCATTCCATCTCTTCCTGAGCACAGAAAAGCAAGCAGTGCAACTCAGAATAAATAATTTACAGGCCAGACTGTCCCCTAAGATGCAGTCGGTTTGCAGGAGGTGTCAGATAGCAGATACTTGTACTGATTTAGAATAGAGCACAGCAGGATCCAGGCAAGTGTTTGCTGCTGAATAATAATCACACAGGAGACTACAGAGCCCCGGGAGACTTCCCTGAGTTATCTCCAACAAAGCTCGTTTAAAGTGATGTGAGAGACACGGGCTGGTGCCATCCTTAGAACTTCAAAAGCTGCAGGAGCTTCTCTGAGGAGGGAAAGCTGAGGGTGCTGCTCGGAATTCCCGTGTGCAGCCTGGAATTGGCCACGGTGTCGGTGCCACTGCTCCTGGGACAGACTCTTGTCCCCCTAGGACACAAAAAGAAGCACTCCAGAGTCGTGGTTCTCTCTGATCACCGCCGAGCCAGGAAAAGAGGCCTGGCTGTTTATTCTTTTCATACATATCTGTTTCTAGGAGTGCCCATGGATTGGAGGATGAGGTCACCACCTCTTCCATCCACACTGGTGAACAGAACAGTCCATCAAACATTCTCCACCTCTGAAGAAAGTATGAAAAACAATAGAGTACTGTTAACAAAACATGTCTGTGTTTACAGAAAGTGTGTGAGAAACTTTATCAAAGAATGGACACATAGAAAGACTGCAGAAGTCAGGGCAACAGACACTGACCCTGCAGGGGTTGTGCCCACTCCCCTGGCCTTGGCTCCCGGCCGCCCTCCAGCCACTGAATCTCTGCCAGGCCTGCAGGTTAAAACACAGCTGTTCATTTTCTGTCAAAAATCACAACATTGCCTTCTTCAGACTTCTGCCTAGAGCTGGAAGTGTAGATCTGAAACAGTGAAAGGAGGATGAAATTAATTAACTTCATAATTTCTTATTAGTATATAAATTATATATATGTATATATATATATGTATACATATTTCTTATTTGTATATAAATAATAACCAATAATTCCCACTCTTTTACCACAGATAAGTAAAACTGTAGTAAAAGACAAGTAAGCATCTTGGTGTCTTTAGCTTTAAGGATAATCTAGCAGAATCATTTTCAAGTCTGTCTTCTATATTTCTCTGGATGTTAGGAGAGATTTTGAATATTATAAACTGGAGTTTTTCAACAGAAGAACAACAGGCATTGAAATATTTAACGTTTGAAGAGTCAGTGTGTAACAGATGCTTTGCAAAATTAAGTGTTTGGGCATATTTCAGAATAGATCAAAATACTGTTAGTTTTTCACTAAATCTGAAGTTTCAGCAGACGGTGATGCCAAGCATTTGTCAGTGAAAGTAGTTCAGTGCAACCACTGGCTCTGTGGTTTTCCTGTCAGAAAGCAAGGAAGACCAACAAAATTCTAATTAACATTCATACTTAAATTTAGTCTGAATTAATGATCAGTGAGAAAAACAAATGTGCTTGTGGTCTATTTTGGTACATTTCAAGGGAGGACTTTTATTCCTAATTTGTCATCTAAAGTAACTTTATCTGTTTGTTGGACTACTTGAGGACTGAGCCATGGCATGATTAATCACGTTCATGAGGAGATTAGCAAGTCTGAAAATACATTTTGGAAATAATTGTGACACAAGCGTGCTAATAAATAAATAAATAAATAAAGCCTGGCATGTCAAGTGAATTGTAGTTTGTTGGTCTTAGATCAATAAACATATAGAAAATGTTATAGCCAGGCACTTAGGAGTTCTATGGCCCATTCATTCCTCCTAAAGGCAATTTTAACTTCTTCTCACACAGAAGTTAAGTATCATAACTAATAGTTTTCATAAGCTCCTGTGCAGCAATAATGTGAATATTGAACATTAGCATGCTAAAGACAGTTTCAAACCATGCAGGAAAGGCTCTTGAGCCACCACTCTCTGCAGAACTGGTGGGTGGGTGGAGAAGCTGCAGTTTGAAGCCCTGGTGCAGGTACAGAACAGCTCAGCAGGGTTTGTCAGGAGCTGGGGTCCGTGACTTGTGCTCACATGGACATCCTGGAGCACAGGATCGAGGAGATGAAAGGCTGTGGAGATAATCATAATGTGGAGAGTTGTCAGAGCAGGAGCTGGGCATGGTGGAGATACCAGCTGAGAGCTGTCAGAGCAGGACCTGGACATGGTGGAGATATCAGCTGAGAGTTGTCAGAGCAGGAGCTGGGCATGGTGGAGATATCAGCTGAGAGCTGTCAGAGCAGGAGCTGGGCATGGTGGAGATATCAGCTGGGAGTTGTGAGAGTAGGAGCTGGGCATGGTGGAGATATCAGCTGAGAGCTGTCAGAGCAGGAGCTGGGCATGGTGGAGATATCAGCTGGGAGTTGTGAGAGCAGGAGCTGGGCATGGTGGAGATATCAGCTGAGAGCTGTCAGAGCAGGAGCTGGGCATGGCTTTCCATCAGGAAAGACAAACACAAGGATGGGCAGCACCAGCAGTGTTGACTCGCCCTTGGCCTCCCCTTCCCCTCTATAGAGGGGCTGTGCTCAGAGAGAAATCCTGATCCTGCAAACCTGATTGAGAAGTTCTGGAGATGCCCAGTTTTCTTACGTTGCTGAGGATACTTGGAAAAGTCCTTTGACCTTCATTTGCCAATAGTTTGAGTATATCAAAACAAATGAGAAAGGTATTAAATGTCATGGGGTTTGCCTCTGCAGCAGGATCCATACTGTAGGAGTCTTGACTCCTAATTATCTGGAATTTGAGCTGCAATTCAGTTCGTGGACAGCTTTGTGACTTCGTTCCTTGGGGTTGTGTTGTTTTGTTCGTCATATGCTGAAATAATTCTCTCCTGGCACTTAATATGCTGTGACATTTGAGGAGAAAACAGTCTTGTTTAGACTGAGGAACAACTGGGAATATCCTACCCGGAATAACTTGCTTTGCAGCCTAGCCTTTTGCTTATTCTTTAATTAGGAGGCTAATTGTCGTTGTCTCCCTGATTTGTATCTGTTGTTTTTCTTTAGGAGATACTGGGGGGTGGGGAGGGATAGGACACACACAACACCTGTATCTCTCCTATTTAGATAACTTTGAGACCTTCAGATAAGTTAATTATTGCCTTTATGTGTCCAGGTCTTCATTTGAATAATGAACTTTTATAGGCTCTGTCTTCATCAAATGTCAGGCTGTGCTGGTGTCCCATACCCTGAATAGATCTGTATTTAGGGCTCTGAGATCTCACATTTTTCAGCTGGAGCCGTGTTAGACAGACAGCTCCCTGTTGACTAAACATCTAGGAGGCTCATGTTTAATTGTTCTCTCCAGCTGTGATGAACAGCTCTGAGCAGGATTTCTGTTTCATCAAACTCCACTTAAAGGGAAATCAGAGCACTTGGGGCCGGGGGCTCTCAGTTGCTGCTCCTCTGCTACAAAGCTCCCTCTTTTTCCATCCCAGGCTCTGATGCATTGCCTTCTTTCCCAGTGCAAAGCTCCAGGTATTTTTCTTTGCACTAAACTTTCCTCTGCTGCAGCTGCCAAATGGCCAAGAGGAGAGAAAGAGGAGTAACCTGTCAGGGAAAGGGTGTAATATATTATAGTGAGAGATACAGGCTGGCCTGGCAGCAGCTGGGAGAGAGCTGATTCTCTTCCCAGCACCTGTTACCGTGTTGTATTTTGGATTTAGAGTGGGAATAACAAGGTAGGACACTGATGTTTTAGTTTTTGCTGAGTGGTTTTAGCTTTGTAGTTGCATTTCCTCAGTTTCCCATGCTCTGCCTGTGAGAATGTGCCCAGGGAACCCAGGGGGAGCCTGGCCAGGACAATGACAAGGGATATTCCAGGCCATGGAATGTTATGTCCAGTGCAGAAACCGGGGGGAGTTGGCTGGGAAGGGCCGATTGCTGCTCAGGGACTGGCTGGGCATCAACAAACAGGTGGTGAGCCCACAAGGAATATTACTTTGTGCCAAAGAGATTTTAAATTTGTATACACGTTTTCTAGGCAGTACCAGGATGGATGTGTCAAAAATGATCAAATTATTCTGAATTACCTGGTTGTTCTAGTACAGCAGGAGACAGGTTCTCCAAATTCCAGGAGAGAATTTATATTCCACCAAACACCAGAACACTGCAAAAATACATGCAACTGTATAAAAATGATAAAATGTGTCCTTTCATTATAACCAAAACTCGTTGTCTTATCTGCTATTATCTGTTGGTACTTTGTGTTGGATGCAAAGGTTTACATATTTTAAGCAGATTTTTTTTTTCCTATAAATTTGGAGTAGCTTGCTTCAGGTAGGTAAGAAGTTGCGTTGTCATCCTGCCATCTTCATCCTAATTCAGGCTGATTTGTCTTGCTTCCTTCCCACTTGGGTGGGAATATTTTAAATAGAGTATTTATACAACCTGTCTGTCTAGGCAGGATAAGCCTGAATATCTGTCAGTATCTCCCATTGCACTTGCGATCAGAGGTGCACTTAATAGCTCTGAAAATCAGGCCTAAGGAATTCATTTAGAATGCCAGCTCCCTTGAAGTATTCTCTAGGAAAGATAGTTTAGAGAAGGGCTTGAAAATATGACATTTAAAACCAGTCTCCCACTGAGCCGTATTAGCGTTAGCTTTGAACACAATTGTGGTTTATTGCACGTGTGTCTGACAGTTCCCTGAAAGACAGGAGCTCGCCCGTGCAGCTGCACTTTGGCATGCCCTGGGTGCTCCCCTGCATTTTTATATCCCCTCCCTGCTCTTCCTGAGCAGCCACTCCAAATCCAAACTCAGCACTCATCATTGGCAATAAAAATAACGCCCGACATCGCCTCGGAGCTCCCGACCGGATCATCTCTTGCAGCGCCCTGGTGCATGGGGAAACTGAGATGTAAAGGGAGACTTGGTGAGAAGTCTGGGGAACAGTCAGCATCAAAATAACACCTGCAATGTGCGAATCTGTGCCAAAATAAAAAATATTCAGTCAGGAAATCAATGAGTTTATATCTCCAGCGATGCGACTGATGCTGACCCTCGGCACCTCCTGCCAAGAGCAGAGTGGAGCTCCCTTGCTGGAGAAGATTTGCATCCAGCAGCCCGTGAATGCACCTTGGGATGTGTGTGGGAGGGCTGGACCCAGGAGTGGGAGTGTGAAGGAAATGCCAGCTGAGCTTTTCTGCCTTCCCTGATGATTCCAGCCTGGTCTCATGGACTAAGCAGCAGCACCTGAGGTTGTCAGGGGGATGGACAGGGTCCTTCTGAGCGACCCTCCTGATCCTTCCCACTTGCCTGGGCTGTTACTCAAGTTGCAGAGCACTCTGATCCCAGGAGCTGGGGGTTTTGGATGCACTTAAAACAAGGGATGTGATGCAGGAATGGATTTAGAGCATAAGGGTCTCTGTCCAGTGGCAATGAAAACATCCCTGTGTTACCAGCACTGTTCCCAGCACGACTCCAAAACCCAGCCCCGCAGCAGCTACTGGGGAGGGAGTTACCTCTAGCCCAAACCAGCACAGGAATGACCACAGAAATAATTTACAGCTGGTGTAACAGGAAGGTGTTGCTGGGGAATGAGAGAGGTTCTAGAAAATTAGCGCTAATCAACTGCATTGTGTTAAAACAATCAAAAATCTGGATTGTGATTGGCTAATCAGTTAAAATTAGGGGGGAAAAAAGAAAAATTTTTACTGAAAAAAATCTATGTATTCAATTTTCATTTCCCACGCACTGAAAACCTGTTAAACTCCCTGCATGCCTAAATAGACTCATCAGATAGACAAATTGCATAGATGTGTTAATTGGAATCCCAGGTCATTTGCTCTATTTGATTAGTTACAAGAGATATCATGGATATAATTTTGTTCTGCAGTTGTTTTTACCTCTCCTAAGACACCTCCATTTGAAATTATACCTGGATATATTTCCCTCAGTTATGTTTTTCTTTCTTTTCTTAATATAATTATACGTTTCTCTCTTCTCCCACGGCCTTAACCTGTGTTGCCAATTAAGATCAGATACAGAATTTTAGACAGTGGAAAGAAAAAGAAGAAACAATCGTATATAGAGCACTTAGGGAAAGTGGAGTCTTCCATGTCAGTAAAGGAAGAGGTAAAGCTCAGAGCACAGACACTAAAGAATCTTTGCATTGTCACAAGTGTCTATTCCTTTGTCCGTAACCAGAGAAGAAGAGCTGCAGAATGTTATAATTAACAATTGAAGAACACGATGTTCTCAGTTGAAGAACATAAATTACTTGCTGGTGAGGAAAACTGGTTTTTATTTTGATGAACTATTTTATTCTCTATATACTAATTTGGTTTTAGTTGAATGCAGAAAAAAAACCCAACCTATCTTATCAGTAGGAGATTGAACCTTTGATATTATTTATAGACATGGATTAATCTCAGAACCCTGACATTTAACCCTGTCATGTAGGGACGATCTTGAAATTGAAAATGCAGAAGTAGGAGATGCTTTTTGAAAGGATTTCTCTTGTTAAGGCATTGACAATGTTGTAGCATCTCTTGTACTTAGTGCTTTTGAACAACAAAGCTAAACGGCCCCCAAAACACAAGAAGCTGTTACTGACAGCTGGCAGAACTCTAGAATTGTGATATAGTATATTTTGTTTTATTAAAATATAAATATTTAAAAACTTGATTCGAGATTGGAATCAGTGATTACACAGCAAATACTTTATTTCTAGCCACAGAACCTGAGGTGGGAACCTGGTGTTTTTATGCTGAATAGTTGTCAGAGGGTATCTCATCCTGCATGCTGAGTTTAGGGCTTTTTCCTCTCTTTCCTTGCATGGCAAGAGGAGCATTTCCCCATGCTGGTTCTTAATATGCAGAGAATGAGGCAACCTCTTAGAGAACCTGATGGTTTATGACCTGTCTCTAAGCTTTTAGACTCTGGGAGGGTTGGGTAGTACAGGAAATAAGTATGAGATAGGATTAGCAACCATTGAGAAGAAAGGAATCTGATTGATGAATTCAAAAGGTGGAATAGCTGCAGGGTCAGTTACTGTCAAACAGAATGAGAATTATGCCAAAGAACGAGTTTCTTAAGATCTAGGGGAATTAGTGAAAAGCAATAGACCTTCAGGTACCTTTCTGCTCCGATCAGTTTGAAACCCCAGTTAATTCAGCTTTCTGTTCTGATCCTGACAGCTCCTCCGCGGGCAGTTTCACCGCGGGCAGACTCCGTAGGTGTTCACGTAGCATCCCGAGGAAGGCTGTGGGAACACAGAATTAAATGGCTGGCACTCGTAGCCAACCTACAAACTCCTTTCAGAGCAGATCCTGTCTCAGCAAACCTGCCCTGCAGCCAGCTGTCCCCAGGCCAGGTGAAGCACCACGAGAAATGTTCAGTTTAATTTGTCGTGGTTTCCCAAAAAATCAGAGCCTGGTGCCCTGGGCAGCAGCTGCTCTTTGTCTGCTCCTGCCAGAGCAAGGAACAACCTCAGCCAGGTTGCTGTGACATCTCGGGGACCCCGAGCTCCTGCTGCTCTGCTCCTCTGGCTCCTGACAGGAGAACGTGGCTTTGTCAGGGAATCACCTGGACAGCCCAAACAGCCTCGGTCTGTGGCACCCTCTGCACGCTCCCCATGTGAATGGTTGTATTTCCTTCCCTTATCTAACTCTGTGTGAAAAAAAAAGAATTTTTGGAAGGCTTGGAGTTTTTCTTTTTGGCTAAATAAGGGTCTTTTCCTGGCAACATATGGGAAAAGAACACCTAGGGGTTTTTCTGCCAGCAGGATCCCAGAATTGTGTCAAAATTCCATCCTCAAAAGGAAAATGTTTACCTTCACCTAATTTTAAAAAAATTATTTTAAAAAATTTTTATGACACTGACAAATGAGTTATTTTTTATTAATAATACTGAAGTTATGAACTAAGAGAATTAATAAAACTCACACTGTGAATGTGGACACAACTGCCAGGCTCCATTGCTGGCTGGCTGTTTGCTCCTTTACTCGAATTTCCTGTGTAACCAGTAGTGTGAATAAATATGCTCTTATCAGACAAAACAAAAAAAATCTGTATTCTCAAAATCCTTTTGACTTAGCTAGTTGGGCTACTGTGGCCTTGAAAGTGTTATTATTCTTTTCTAAAAGATAGTCAATTTCTTGTTTGTGTGCTCATCTGGGTCAAAGCCACAACACATGTGGTTTATTTGGTTTGATAATGCATTGTATCTCTGATTCCCTCTGTAAACCACTGATGGAAACAATTATTTTACTGATGATTAGCACTCCTCAGGAGAATGATGATTTTCCCAGTTTTTAAATGCCTGATATGCTATTTTCTCTTTATTATGATATTATTCTGTAGACTTTATTTTCTGGTCATCTATAAATCCATTTGTAATATTATTAAGCAAGCATCAATTTCTGTCATATTCACAAAATGAAACCCAAAATAGGTGGAATTGGGATCTTTTGAAATCAGTTTTGCAGCGTTACTCTTCCATTTCATTGGGAGAAGTATCCAGAACCTTGTGGGTTGTATGGAAAGTTTTCTTCCATGGAAAATTTCTCTGTAAATGATGGTAGAGTGCTGTAGTTGCTGCCTGGGATTAATCAGTCACACTGCCCTCCATAGCTGAGGCTTGGGGCCCAGATGAAAATGTCTCCCATTGCTGAAAAATCCAAATATTTCCAGTGCTGATCATTTGTCCCCAGCAGCAGACTCTGCACTGATCAGTAATTTCAAAATGCCTCACCTGGGGATTTCTCCAAGTCTTTGGTGCTGTGTAACAATCAAAGTACTGCTAGTAAATTAAAATTAACGGCTTGTGGTCACAGCTCCAAACTCAATGACGGCAATGACATTTCCTATGGCAGCGGCCTCGTGACAAGGAACCACTGCTGCTGCTAGAAATATGTATTTCCCTGCATCGAGAATTATCCAGCTGCTGCAGCCCCCTCGCCCGTGGGACTTTGGTTTTGAATGGCACTGTCTGCCCTGACTCGTTCAGGGATCTCCCCTGAGCTGGTTTTGTACGGCTCCATGTGTCACAAACGGCAGCCAGCCTGGGAGAAGTTGGCAGATCATTTTCTCTTCGGATGCTAACTATCTCAGGGATCTTTGCCACAGTGACTTCAATTTCCTCGGCTTGACAGACCTTATCAACGGCTTAAAACATGTTTACAAACACAATGCAATAGCAGTTCTGTGCTTTAGATGCCAAATTATGCTGTAAGCCATTGATCTTTATTACAGATTTGCAGGGTGTTTCTAAATACATTAGTAATTATACATCTGGGCTGTCAGAGCATCTACTCTTGGGCAATCTCCTTTTATGTTGGGTTTGATTGATAGTTAGGTATAGACTTGATTCAAAACGAATTTAAAAATCACAGTGCTGGAACACAAACCAGCTCAAGTTACTTTAACTTTTCGGCCTAAACCTAAGGTGGGAGGATTGCTGCTCTAACAAGGATTATTTAATCATGTACAAAATGCAGCTCCAGCATTCATTTATCTGTCCAAGGCAAGAATAAACATCTGAATTTCCAGTAGATGGCCATCTCTCTGCTTCCAGGAGCATGGTGTCAAGGAACTGCCAGAAAGTTGTAAGAATTTTGTTGTTTGTCTTTACATTCTTGGGAAAAGAGGATGAATTCCTATATGCTCCTTCAAAATATTAACAAGCAATAGCTTATTTCTATAAACATGATTAACGAGGTTAACTACCAAAATCAACCCATATTGAGTTTAAAAAAATCCCTTTACATGTGAATGTATTTTGCTCTCTTGACAGCGGTGAGAAAGAAGAGTTTTTAAGATGCACAAGACGTGGAGCTCCAGGTTTGCTTTATCTTAGGAGGGAGCAAGCACAAGGCAGACAGGAGTCATTGCTTGCATGAGAGGCAAAGATCTGTAGGTCTGAACAACTTTAGGCAGCCCAGACTGGGCGTTTCCCAGCGGTGATCACAGCAAGGTCATTTTTGTGGCTGGAGTGTCCGGCTGCTCCTCCCAGGGCGATTCTCTTTGCAGGAGTGTTCCCTGCCCGCGGACAGAAACAGGAGAGGCTCATCCCCTCCTGGGGTGCAGGAGAATTCTGCTTCCCACACCTTGCATCAAGTCCCTGCAGGAGCAGATTTGTTTGCTCAAAGCAGAGGCCCTTTTGAAATCAACATGTGTAAGAGAAAGATAACTGGGATGAAAACTTTCTTTTTTCTTTATGCGCTGCATATCAGGATAAATTTCCTACAATCAGGTGAAGCTTGTACTGAAATGGAATTGTACACTCTGTTTTTCGCAGTAAAGCTGCACATCCACCTGCCCTTATAAAAATCCGACATTAATTCCTGTCCTCCTGTTTATGTTTAAGTATAACTCATGTCCTTTTTTCATGAAGCTGCTGAAAGAAATTGTTTCGCAATTGAATTTGAAAACTGAGTTTAAATGCTTTTATATTTTCCTTTCATCCACGTGGTAGATTTATTATCAGAAAACCCTAAACACAGCACCTTTTGTTTCTCTGAAGACAGGAGGCCATTAAAATTTTAACAGTTTAGAAACTAAATTCAGCTGTGGAGAAGCACTGAATTGCTTTACAGAAAGGTACAAACCCTGTTAAAAGAGAGAATTCAAAAAGGTCGTATTACTAAAAATTTAAAACTTTAATGCGTAGGTTTACTTCTTTTATTAAAGTAGAAAAATTGTCTACTCCATGTCTGGAAAAGAAATTAATGTATTTTCAGGGTAAGAAGTTGGCCAAAGTTTTCCAACATACAGGTGCTTTAAAAGTTAGGGCTTTGTAGCAGCAGAATATTGAAGTTTATTTTATGGGAATCTAATGTTTATTTAGCAATATGAGTCCACTAAGGAATTCTTTTGGTTTTGCATCAACAAGGTAATTTTTGCTGGTAAACTAATTAAATTGTTGATAATTAGGGTCAGGCATTAGTAGTTTATTTCTGTTTGTTTGATTTCTGTATGCTTATTTTATGACTATTTTAGCAACATGGGTGGTGAAATAATGAAATTGAAATGGAAATGGCAAAATAAACATATTAAGGTACTTTGAGGTAACTTCCAGTAAGTAGAATAAATCACTGCTCAGCCATGTTTTAGAGGAACGGGGGATTTCACCTAATTTCAGGTGAATTAAACAGATCCCAAGGGAATTGAAGAATTCCCTCACTTTGAGAAGGGCAACAAAGACAGGGAAGGATCTGGAGTCAGGCCCATGAGGAGCAAATCTATGACTCCATATCCAATAAAGTGAAAAAATAGATTTTTTTTTAATAGTTTTCCTTGGTTCACAACAAAAAATCTCTGCACAATCTGAAGCTCAGGCTTGTCTTACAGAAGTCAGTTTTATCAGCAGTAGTATTTTACTAGTTTGGAAGCAGTATTGGTGAGAATTCTCTTGATTTCAATGTTATCCAAATTTAAAAGTCATAATGCTGTCAATATTTATAACTACTAGGGGAAGCAGGAATTTTGGGATATCACAGCTCTAAAAATAGTGGGTTTTCCTCATGAAACTTGTGTAAATATTGATAACTAAAGCTGTCACTAAAATATATCATTGATAAACCCCTTCTTCCATTTTCTCTCCTCTTTAGTCTATGTTTTCCTGGTGTTAAAAAATGTTTCTGACACTTTTCAGTTTCAGACTGTTCCTTAAGCATGCGTTCTTATGCTGGAATTCTTCATGTTTTACTAAATAGACCAGGGGTTTTATGAAAATTTCTGGAGGTTTTATGACACTTCACCCTGCCGTTCTGCAGCATCAGGGAAGGAAAAACCTGGAATGAGAACTCGTGAGCACCAGTGTCTCCCAGAGAGCAGCTTCTGCCTCAGCTGTGCAGAACTCCAAAGGAAGATGCTGCTCTGAGGGTTTAGATCCAGGGAAAAATTTCAAAGTCAGGCAGTTTGGAATTTTTCACGTTTTCTCATCTCCATTCCAAAGTGGAGAAAATCCCTCTGTGGTGCTTCCCTGTGGGTTTGTCTCTTGCTTCCTTTTTACATTATTGATACTCATTTTCCAGGATCTGACATTTGTGTTTGCATCAAGGCTTATGTGTGTGCTTACAGCACGAGAATCTCCTCCGTGCTTTGAGACCTTAGAGGGTTTGAAATCTTGGGGTTTAACTGTGTTTATCCATTCTGGCAAACTGAGCTTCAAAGGGAACACGTTATTGCCCTGGAAATTCTCCATCTTGATGGGGTTTTGAGCTCCGTTCTTCAGCTGAATCACTCAATAAGAACAAAAAATGAAAGTGAGTTTAATTCATATCTGTTCTACAATCATATACACATCCCAAAATGTAAATGCAGCAGTGCAGCTGTGTTCCCTCAAGAAAGGTCTGTGTAAGCAGTGGAAAACTCCTTGGCTCTGTTTTGCCTTAGAAAAGAGGATGGTTTTAAACCTTTCTTTCCTCCCTTGAAAGCACAAACAGTTCACAGGAATTCTGTAGGAATCTTAGCAGGCCTAGGGCAATGTAGAGAAATCTTTGACAGCCAGTGCTATAACGAAGGAGCAAATAACACAGATGAATAAGTTTTTCTTTTGTGACTTCTTGTTGTTTTCAGATTACAGAAAAATGGGAGACAAGCACGATGACCTTCCTACTTTAAAAGTCTCAGTTTTGTAATTTTGTTCAGTTCTGGAGTTGTGCTTCTCCTCTTTTGTACACACACAAATCAAAGCTCACCAGAGGCAATCTTGCATAAAGTGACAGCTGTTTATTTAAATTATCTTAGCCTCATTCTATTTCCATCTTTCTCTGACAGACATATGTTCACTCGGTGCATTAGAAATAGAAGCACATATTGTTTGCCATCCTGTAGGAACTGGGCACTGCACAATACCAGTTGCTCAGACAGTTGTGTAATATTTGAGATCTATTTAACAAGGGTTGTTCTTATTTTTTATTTTAGTCAATTCAGTGGTACATATGTTTGAGTAAACATTTGGACTGTTTTGTATTGGGAGATATGATTAATTGATCATAATAACACCAGAAAAATGTCCAGAGAATGCACAGCCTCCAGTTAGGTTTAAAACTGCCCCAAGTTTGCTGTAAGTGCAGCTTGCAGGGAATATGAAGGCACAATAATTTGTCTCCACTTGGAATGTAATTTGGATTTTATGGGAAATCAGTTAATAAAGTCTGCCATCTTTTTTACTCTGTCAAAAAAATACTTTCAGAACCACACCACCTTAAAGGGTTAATTTCTCACAGCAGGTTTGAAACTGTGCATCTTTATTTTTCCTGAGGGACTGTAAAGCGAAGATCCTTGAAGGGCACAAAGGAATACACAATTATTTTTACCCATGGATAAGAAATACAGGAAGCTTTTCCACGACCAGTCCAGAGCAGGCACAGGGCAGAAGGACTGACCCTGAGAGGAGAGAGTTCTCATTTTCAGTGTAGCTTAATTAATCCGTGTTACCCAGTCAGTGCCCTGTTTGACCCTCTTGCCAATAGATCTGTTAGGCTTTTCCTGTTTCTGTAATTCTGTTTTCTGTGGCACCAGAAATGTCCTGAGCCTGGCACCCTCTGGGTGCAGTCTCACCCCGGGTTCCCCAAGGGTGGCACCCATGCTGAGGGCATCCTTCAAGCCTATAAAAGATACTTGTTCTCCTAATTCTAGATATCTAGAAATCCAGATTTCAAAGATAGTTTTGAATGTTTTAATGTAGTTTCCATGTCCAAATCATTACTAATTTTTAATGAATATTTGCCTTTTTGTTACATGGTGTTACAGCATTCTGATGATCAGTGAGATGCAGTTTTGCTTGAGAGCAAAGGGCAAACCAAGCTGACTCAAATCTTTCACTGAGAATTTAACAAAATTCTTAATTTATACTTGGACTTTGATTAAAATATGTGTGGAAAAAACATAACTTGGTAAATCTTACATATCACAGTTTCAAAGCCAGTTTTTGACAAATCTTTTCCTATGTGGAAATGGTTTTTAAAGTTCCTAAAAAGCAAATTCAATCCTTATTGAATGAAGTAAATTAGGAGCATGGAAAACTCCTTTAAGGAGCTGCAATGGCCCAGGGAAGCTCTGAGAGGCAGGGTTATTTCTAGATATTATTATTTTAATATTATAATTAATAATATTATTTCTAGATATATATTTCAAGCAGCTGTCAGAGAGTGCAGGTGAATAACCTGAGCCACAGCTCTGCCACCCTGCAAACTCCTGAGATTCTCTGCTGGGTCCTTCCCTGCCTCGTGCCCTGGAAGTGCTCTGAGTGCTGATTGTTCATTAGTCATTAATTGTTCCAGTCCCAGCATTGTTCCAGAGCAGTCATTAATTATTCCAGTTCCAGCACTGTTCCAGAGCAGTCATTAATTGTTCCAGTCCCAGCATTGTTCCAGAGCAGTCATTAATTGTTCCAGTCCCAGCATTGTTCCAGAGCAGTCTTTAATTGTTCCAGAGCAGTCATTTATTGTTCCAGAGCAGTCATTAACTGCCAACAGCCTTTCCTTCCTTGCTCACAACTCGTAAAAAACATTGTTCCCCAGCAATTAGATTTAATTTTTGTTTGTTCTTCCCTGCTCACGGCCTAAACTCTTTCTCGTGGCTGCCTAGAGATGGTCCAGGGGGGTGAGCAGAGGAAAGGCTCGGGGAGTGGAACGAGGAGTTCTGGGAAGTTTGCCCAGTAACACCAGTGCTCAGCACTTTCTCATTTAGCTTTATCGTTCCCAATAAGAAGAGATCTTTTCTGAGCGGTGAAATGAATTCTGTGCACACCTGTCATTGTCCCTGCTTTTCTTTATACTCCCTTGTCTTGAATATTTATTGACTCCTACATTACCAGTTTGAGACCCTTTCATGCCTATTATCTATACCCTCTACAATCTGATTTCCAAAAATCAATATACTGTAACTAAATAGATGTTTCTGCTTTCTGCTTACAAAACAAAAGTGGGACCCCAGCAAGGTTACAGGCTGAAATGAGAAAATACAGAAAAAAGACTCAAATGTGCATCAGTGTGAATATTTTCTTACGACATAGTTTAAGGTTAAGGTAGTGAATTTGCTCTATAATAAATAAAAGACTGTAAAGTTGTTAGAATTCCCTTTTTGATCATGAGGTTTATCCTTCAAAGTTAAAATATCATGTACAACTATACCGATTTTTTTTCCCAAAGATTACTTTGAGGAAAAAATGGAAATACCAACACTTAAAATACTTTTTAAACCATCCATTTTGCTATTTTACTTGGTATTTTTAGCGCTACGTGCTTGCATGTTATAAAATGAACCAAAATCATTCATTTGGAATGACTTTCTCTAAATTTCCACATTTACTCCTGTGCAGAGCCTGAGGGAGTTACTCTGGTTTCAGTTCTTTCACACTTTTAACCTTGAATGATGGAAGGAAAAAGTAAACTTCCCGAATCTGTGGATGACAGTGACCTGGACGGGCCTGCAAATAATTTGGAGGACCGGGTTACAATTTAAATTAACCTTCCTAAATTGGAGAAAGAGTTGGGATCCCACGGATAACGCTCAGCAAATACAGGTGTGAAGTGGCACGTTGGGCAAGGAGAAATGAAAATTATAAATACAACGTGGAGGAGGATGGAGGGGTCAGGGAGTCCCAAACTGAGCGGGGCAGGAAGGAATTTTGTGTTCAGCTGGACCCTTAGAATAGGAATTTGTGTAACTCGGGGTATTTAGTGTAGGAAACACAAGGCAGAAGCAGGGCTGGAAAGTCTTCCAGAAAATAAGTGTTTTAATGAAAAGGGAAAATCAAATATGGGTCACGGTGTTTGAGACTAGGATTAATTTATGCTTTAAAACTTTTAGACTAGTGGATCTGGAAGTCAGAGGTCGTGGGTTTCAATATTCCCTCAGAGACCATGAGTGCTAGAGGTTACTTAGAGAAGTTGTGGGTTTGATGCCACTTTTTAAGAATAAATATGGAATAATAGCAAGAAAACAGGAAAATTGCCTTTTTTATTCCTTTCTCAACCTATTTGTCTTCTCATAGACTTTTCAAATCTTGGAGCAAGTTCAGAATGTGGAAAATATTGTGTATTTTGCTCTTATGCACCTTTTCAGTCCTCAGCATTTGTAAGAATGCTTAGAAATTGTATTGATAATTTGAAATAACTTTTCTCGTTTATAAAAATTCCATGTGTTCAATGTTAAAGCCCTGCACTCAAAATGCGGCTCAGCTCAGCAGAGAATAAAACCTCAACACTGTCCCACCCCAATCTCATTATATTATTTGTTCTATTTAATTGATTACAATCAACAAAAGTAAATTATACTAAAGTAATTCCCACTCACTTGTGAGAGGCACAAGTTGTACTCATTAATCAGACTTTTTGTGGTGGAAGATAAATATAATCAAAACAAAATGAAATTTCATATTAATATTAAATCACAAGGCTCTTAATTATGAATTTAAGTGATTCTCTGATTTTGATACTGGAAACAGGGAAAATGGGATCAGCCTTTTTGAGAGGTGGTGTGGAGAGAAAGGAAAGAAGCTTTTATGGGAACTGTTGTGGTTCTGGCTCTGAGAGAAAGTTTTAGGAGACGACCTTTGCTGCCATGTTCCTGAATTCTGCTTTTTGCTGCAGGCTCAAACCTGTAGGAGGAAACAGATTCTCATTTTTGAAGTCAATGGGCAAATTCTTTTCTCCTGCTGAAAGCGAGGAGTAATGGGACTACAAAGAGATTTGTGACTCCAAGAAACTGATTTCAGCTTTTAACCACAGAATTTTCAGATATCATGGTTGTAAGCAGGAATCTTTAAGCAGAACTTCGGTCTAAAACTGTCTTGTATCTTAAGGGTTCTGTTTGGGGTTTGTTTGTTTTGTTTCAAGTATCATCCTCAAAAATGTGACTTTTTGAAGGTCTTAAAAGTTGCAAAAAAGATGATTCAAAAGAGAGAGAATACTCTTTTCCTAGGAATTATTTATCAATATGATACCATCTGAAATGTGGAAATGGCAATTATAAAGGTCATTTTAATTAAATTTAGCTCTAACTTCAGGCTTGCATCTATTTAATTCCCTGGTGACTCAGATTAAATACAGAGCAATCCAGGCCATTATTTTATACACAGCTGTGAAGATAAGAATCATTAATGTGTGCTGCTGTCTGGGCTTTATTGATGCAAGGGCAAAGTTTCGGTTTAACTCGTTTTATTTCAGATTTTGTCTTTTCTTTGTTCTCACCCCGTGCCTTGGGAGCTCCTCCCAGGGGATGTCCTGGGTTCTCTCCCCAGGCAGAAACTCCCCCAAAGCCACAGGCTCCTGCACCTCCCCTACACTCATTCTCTGCCTTGTTCCTTTCCCTAAAACACCTCTGACTTGTTGGATGTACTCTTGTTTTCAAGGCAAAAAGTTCCAGAATTAACACAGCTACCAAGATAAAGCTCTGCACAGCCTGGACATCTCCTTTTTAACAAAGCTCAGAGCATTCCCCCCCTAAACTGTGACGAAATAAACTATTTCATGATCTAGAATAACGATATATTTCCAAGGTGCTGTTGGCATTCTGTGACTTTCATTTAAGAGTGTATCTTTTAGGAGTTTGTGCACATTACAGGTGCCTCCACCTGAACAAGTGCAGCCAAAACTAGTTGTCGTTATTATAATAATTATTATTACTACTACTACTACTATTATAAAATGATTAAGGATTTTTTTTTTTTTTTGTATGCTAGAAGTGTAATAGCACCAAGAAGACTTCCCTTTACAGCCCTGCCCCTCTCCGGAGCTGCAGCTTCTGAACAGATTGCAGACAAGTGACTGCACTGTTGAGCAGGGCAGGTTTGGATCATTTAATTCCTGTTCCTTGTGACCTTCTCAGGCTCACTTGGAGAAAGATAACACTCTGCACTGATAAGACCTTGCCTTCAGGGATACGTTCTGGGAGTATTCCTCACCCCCAGGCCCGGTGGCGATGAGATTTTGTTTTTGCTGGGCGAGCCCCGCTGCACACCGTGGTGTGTTAATGAGAAGATGCAGGTAGATAATTACAGGGGCTCTGCAGAAACCCAGCAGCTGCTCGGGGACAGCAGCATGGCGCCATACAAAGCTTAGCTTTTCCATTTTAACAAATAAAACTCCACTTTAGGAAAATAAAGTAGCTTGCATTTAGCTTAAGCAGTCTCTCATTATGTTTTTCCAGGCTTCCATCTCCTCCTTATTTTCTGACTGACACAGATTTTTCCTTAATTCATCTCTGTGCTGCTAAGCTTTTCTGTCTAGTTGTTCTTGAAGTTTCTTTAAAAAACACGCTGGTTAATTTTGAAACTTTTTCACTGGTTTTGCTTACTTCTGAGAATTCTTCTGTGATGCTGATAATTTCAAACATAAAGGCTTCCAGTATTGAATCAAATCCTGAATGGGGTCAGAATCAGCAAGCAGAGGATCAGGAGGGAGGATTGGTGGGGTTTAGTTCTCATTAAGGTAAAACAATAACACTACATAGATTGATGATAAAGAATTATAATGTACGGAAGTAGAAAAGACCCGTTCTAGGCTCAAGACCAAACTCTCGTGGCAAGCAAGGATATTAAACCAGAATCAACCAAGTAAAAGATAGGGAAGAAAAAGACATAATTAGGTAACTTCCAATAACCTCTACTACCCTTCCTTCCCCTTTGTTAATGAATGCAAACGTTTCAGGGGCTGTGGAATTGCTTTTTACCACATATATCATCCATCTACAGTGGTCCATGTCATAAAGATAAGCTCATCATTTAGCTAAGGCAGGAAATCCTCCACAAGTTATTTAAAGCATTGTAGTCCTCGCTGTTTTATTTCAAGCTCAAATGTTCAGCTGTATTTCTTATCCTCAAATATTGAAATAAATAAGTGGCACCCCCAATATTTCCATTATCTGTGTGTGGTCTCTGCAGCTGGGTCCAGTCCTCCTCTGAAGGCACAGCAAACCTCCAGTCCTGGACTTTTACCCTTAGGTTTTAACCACTTAAACCACCCTTTAACCACTTAACCACCCTCAGGTTTTAACCACTCTTTGAGTTAGTTGGTTATATCCTGGTTATATTCTAGTTTACAAATAAACAGCACCAATAATTAGGGGCTTAAGCAATCACGTAAAACATTCCTGTGTAACCTCGAGAATATTCGGCTGATGTTAAGAAGGTGTGGGGAAAAGATGTGGATTAGGTGATATTTGTCTATTGCCACCACAAAACCTGCAGGGCAAGGACTGGCAGCAACTCCCTTTGAGTGTGTTCTGAGTGGGCTCTGCAGCAATTCTCATCGAAATAACACCAGGTCACAGGCTACTGCAGCAAAAATATTTATTTTTGTAAACAACTCTGGGTTTGAAAATTTCTACAGGCTTGGAACCTATAATTGAAAAAGTTTTAAAGAAATTTTAAAGAAATATTTCTCTTCTTGGTCTTTTGTCTTCTGTATAAAGCTTGGAATTTGCTAATGCACCAAATGGAACTGTAGGTGCACCTGCCTGGCTTTGGGAAACACAATATTTCAAGGGATTTTAGCCCCTAAACATCAGTTATCCAACCCCAGTTAATAGGAATTGAAAAATAAGGGCCATGGAATTAGCAGAGCACTGTTTGGCACACATTGGATTGCATATTGAATGATATGCTCTGTAAATTAACTTATCCTTTACATTAATTGGTGCTAATTACTGCAGATCTCTTTAATATTAATGTGTTAATCTGTACATCAGTGACTGGAATTGCACATTAAATTCAGAATGTCAGTCTCACATTCAATTCAGAAAGTCGCTGATAATGTAATTTGTAGTTTATGTTATCATTAGAGTGAGAAAACATGAAAAAGTTGGGGATTATACAAGGCTGATTATCCTGTGTGAGGGGGAGGGGGAATGTTCTTTA
The DNA here is from genome assembly GCA_013397915.1 of Daphoenositta chrysoptera. NCBI lineage: Eukaryota > Metazoa > Chordata > Aves > Passeriformes > Daphoenositta > Daphoenositta chrysoptera. The sequence continues at coordinate 149,250 of VZRO01001690.1, forward strand.
ATCTGCTCGAGGAGGGAGCAAATTGATCAGCATTGGGCTCTTTGTTTCTGATTCGTGTCCCTTTGAGATTGGCCAATGCCACAAAGAGCTGTGGAGGTCTCAAAGCGTTTAACATTTCCTTTTAATACCACAAATATAGATATTCAGTTTTTCTTCTGAAAATTCTGCAATTATTAATTAAGGGGAAAAAAAAAAGAAAAGCCAATCAACTTTAAAGTTCGTTTTGAGTTCTGTCAATGAATTCTTGAAAGAGGTTTGCCATAAAAACATGCAAATTTGAAAAGAACATGGTAAAAATGGTTATTTGGCCTGCCCTAGTTTTGACAAAGTGTGAATTTTGGGTGGGTGTGTTTGTCAGTTCCTCAGATATCTGCAATTTTCCATACTTCAAAATGCTTACTTAAGCAGGGCTTAAACTGTTATCTACCTTATTTTGTACCTTTAGTTAAACCCTGAAGATCCTTCAGTTGTGAGCATCCAGAATTCCTTATTTATGTGTACTACACACTTTCCATTTTATTCAAATGTACCTTTAGTGAAATTGAAGCACATTCAAAAAACTGTTGGTCCAGAAAGACATAAAATGATGATAAAAGGCACACATTCTACAAGGAGATTTTAGGTGACCACAGAGAACTGTATAACATTTATATATTCCCTTCCCCTCCACCCCAAAATGATTTGAGAGGAGCAAACATTTGAAACTCAATTTCTAGAGGTATCTTACCAGAGGTAGTGCTTGTAATGCAACTGTGAATTACGGCTTACAATGTTCAAGAAATATTAAAATAACAGTTTGTGTAATTACATTCTATGCCCTGCATTCTAATATCTAATTTTTCTACTTTTATCCAAAACCTCATAAAATAAGCTGTTAAAGTTAACCGAGGCAATAAAATAACTGTGATAAATTTACATTTACAGCACTGTTGCAAAGACATTTAAATCATGATGCATAAACCAAGGGACAATCAATAAACACCTATGGCAAAATTTGCATTTAAAATTTTAAAGTGCAGTCTTTATGGACTGCTCAAAAAAGGAGATGTTTCTGTCATTTGAACTCAGATCTGAGGTTATGTTTTACTGTAATATTAGAAAGCACTGGCCAGTTACAGGTTGGAAAAAAAAACAACCAGGATTTTATTTGGTTTAATTTATTTGTTTATTTATTTATCAATTTACAGGAAAATAATGCTTCAAAATCATTACCAAATAAGTTAATATTTTTATATTTAGCATTTTTTTCCTTTATAAAGCAACTTAAAAATAGACAGGAAATTTCATTGCACCTTGAAACCTTCCAGTATTTTTTGGACTGGGCTCAGGTTGTATTTCTTACCTGTGGGTATTGGGTGAGCTCAGTATTTCTGAATGTCTGCCCAGAATTTATTTTCCACTCCTTTCTTGCCTGCTTAGCTGTAAATACCTAAACACAGAGAAAACTTCAGCCTTAACGTGTCCAATTTATTACAGGTATCACTGTGTAAGTTATTTAGATATTTAAGTTAAAAAACCCTTTTTTTCTCTTTTGTTTTTCTCAAAATATGAAGAAATCCTTAACCTGCAACAGTGAAACAAAACAGTATACAAAGTCAGAGTTTAAAAATAACTTTTTTCATAGTGTCTTTATTTTAAATGAAGGTACAAAAAAAATATGAGAGTTTCTTGGTGAGTTCTTCAGTGAGATTTGTGTGATTGGTAATAGAGAATTATTCACAGCAAGTCATTGGTTTGAAGGCCTGGTCAGATTTTAAAAAGAATGTTTTTCTACATAAAGGAAAACTACTCCATAAAGTTACAATTTACAGTCCACTGAGAAGTAGGAACTATCTTCTGGGCTAACACAGTTTACAGAAAAATATTATAAATCTTTTAGAAAAAAGAGGGGGTTGGAGTAAAGAAAATGCAAAACTGAGTGTTGTGTCAGTAAAATCTGGATCCCCTGAAATGGGGTATCTAATTTGTTGGTTTAATTTTTAAAATACTTTTATTCGCTGTAAAGTGATCTGATTTATGGGTTAGAAATATGTTTATGGGTTAGACACAGTGTTCAGATTAACACTATAAAAGTGATATGCTAAAAAAACCAAGAAAGATCTTATATGGGCAATTTTGCTTGGAAGCAAAATCAATAAAGAAAAGTGAATTGTCAACAATGGCTGGCAATTCCTAAATCTTTATTTTATTTATTATTGAAAAACATCATGCTGATCAAACACATCTGTGATGTCAACCTTCCCTTTATTTATCCAGAATACAGAATTGCTTTGGTCAGAAAAAGAACACCATGGTTTTGTGAAGAGGTGCAGGTTTTGCCTTCAAGGTTAAGTCTAAATCAAGGTTTTTAGAGGTCTGCTTTAGCACCGGAAATAAACTGTTCTCAGGACTTCATGATGAATGGGAAATTAAATGTTTACCCCTTTTTTAACAAGTAGTGAAAACATGAATTCTGTGCCAGCAGTTTGATGGCTGTATTTGTCCTACTATTTTCCTGTAGATACAGCACCTGAATGAATTAAGGCATCCAGAGTAAATATTCATAAATAATATAATATGAATATAATAATATAATTTATAATAATATATATAATATATAATATAAATTATATATATTATATATTCTTATCTATAAATATATATTATATATATAATTTATAATATAATTATATTATAAATAATGTAATAATATGAATATAATAATATACATAAATATTCATTCCTGGTCATCAAAGAACTCTGTCCAAAAGTCACATTATTTCCCTTTAAAAGAGAAAAAGGAATAAACACTTGCACATTGCCACTTTGAGACAAACAGGATGTGTCAGCTTTTTCAGATGTGGCAAGAGCTGTGCAATTGGAGTTGTAAATGTGATGTGAGGCAGAAAATCAGGTTGGTCCTCTGGTTATAATGGTGGCGTAGGTGGGTGCCAGGCCTGTTAATGAGCAGCAGCAGAATAACAAACATTTCTCTGCACCTTTAATCCGAGGTTGGTTTTCTTCTTGTAGAAGCATCATCCTGGTGTAGGCAAAGAAAGGAGCACCTGGCACTGCTCTGCCTCTCCCAGGAATGTGTGGCAGCTTTGTGAAACACAGAGTTGAGGATATTTGTCATCACAGGCTTCCTTTTGACTTTTTTACCTTTGAAATACTTCCAGTGCTGTGCCCCTGGAAATGCCAATTCCAGTGGCATGCAGTTACACGAATATTGGTATGAGACTGGAAGGAATTGCTGATATATCTAACTGAACACAATTTCAACATGCTCAAATAATTCTGAATTAGTTCATCACCTGAATTCCTTCATAGCTGCATCCTTCTCCCTAGAAACCTTTCTGTAGTGAATCTGCCTTTTGGAAAAGTGTGTGTTCCATGGCCTGGTTCCACACACAGCCTTGTACTGGGAATTTTTTCAGCTTTGCCAGCAATAGATTACTTCTAAAAGTCCTAAAGGTGAAAAAAAAAATTAAAAAGTAAAAAATGCAATTTAGCATTTCAAGTAGATGAAAATTTCAGGGGTGTCAGCATCACTGGAAAACTCATGGAGTGCATAAATCCAAGTGTTGTGTAAACTCTGCCTTAGCTGGACAACTGCAGGGTGATTTAAATGGACCTGTGCTTGGCCAAAACCCAAATTAGGCCAAAGTTTCCCGTTCTTTGTTTGCCTTGGACTAAAATAGTTGGCTGTTACAGAAGGTTAAATGTGCCTTGGCTGATATATTATGGTTTTTTTAAAGTAAGCCACAGCAGCGGGATATTAAATATCTAAATGTGGCACCGTGCTGGTGGCACCACAAACAGCCAGGTACCACAGAGGGACAGCTGCCACACCCCCTGCTTTCAGATTAGGGCACATTTTGGGGTTAAACTTTGTCTAGACTAAACCAGTAATACATTAGATAACATATCTGATGGAACAAATATAACAGTCCCTTGTTTTCGATAGTTGGTGCTTTTGCTAGAACTTTTTTTCCCTATCTTTTCCTAGGAACTTATATTTGATGAATTTTTCGTGTCAAAATATAGGAGCTATACTTTTGCTTCCAACTGTTGTAACAGAGTTGTCTTTAACACAGCTGAGCCTAAAGGCCTGTTCAATTCTTTTGGGTTTAAATGATGCCATAATGATTTTTTTGCCTTTTCTTTTATATCTCTTTTGTATGCTTTTGTGGCCTTTTGTATTCTTGGTGTTTCTTTTAGCCTACGTTCCTAGACTTGATGTTTTGTTGAGTGAGGAGACCGAACATCTTGGAGGCCTCAGACACCAAGGCCCTCTCTGGAACACATTTTGTAAACTCAAAGATGGGTCTGGCCAGGGGAGGGTTCCTGGGGAGGGAGGGGGTGGACTGGGACTGTGATTCTATAGCCCATCCATTGTGGGGGTGCATTTTGGGTGGGCATTTCAATGTGCATGTTCAGAGTGTTCCACCTGGACAGAGTGCACCAGGGATCCTTGAAATAAACACCGAGGGAAAAATCCCTTTTTCCCTTCTGACCGTGNCCCCTGGCGTCTCTGCCAGCAATGTTCTGCTGTCCCCAGACACGAGGAGCAGCCACTCCTGGCTCTGGGGGTCGTTTGTGATGTGGTGAGTGCAGCGTTCCCGCCGGGCAAGGCCTTGGCATTGCAGAGGGAGAAGTGCAGAGACGTTCATTGCCCAGCTCAGGGTACCCAAATCCCAGTGCACAAACAGGACAGAACCTCACAGAAACAGGGAGATCAAACCCCAGGATTTCACCCACTCACCTGGAGCATTCCTTGGATATCACCTGTTATGGGAAGGTGTAAATAATCCCAGATAAGGCCACTGACCACGATCTTCCCGGGCCATTGCTCAAGAAGGTCACTGACCCATGGTCCTCTTTTCCAGCCCATCTCAGGTGCCCTGGAAGTGTTTCCATGGTTACCAGCAGGCCTGGGGAAGATGCTTTTGTGGCCTTCAGGCCTGCTCTCCTACAACACCCATGGTGGGACCCAACAGGGTGGGTGTAGGAACCACCACAGGGGCTCACAGCACGCTGGTGGTCCTGCAGGTCCTGCCTTCAATCCTCACACTGCTCTCCCATTAAGCTGTTCCTCATCCTTGTTTTACACTCCAGGGAATTCCACTCATGGGTAACTGCCGTCTTTTTTCTGATAGGAGTAGCTCCAAATTATTTTTTCTTTCCTTACCGTTACACATATATGGTAAAGGTACATTAAAAATGTTAACTAATATTTTTTCTTTCAAACTGATCCGTAATTGCCAGGCTAAAGGGGAAACATGTATGGCCAGCTCAAAACTAGAATTACATTTAAACTAATCATAAATCGAAGATTCTTTGTGAAGAATTCTTGTACTTCACCAGTTCCTGTCTGTTTGAAAACAAAAGCAGACACAAGAAACTACAGTCACAAAACCCAAAGATGACTATGAAATATATATTAATGACTGATAAAAAATATAAATAAAAATATAAATATAAATAATATAAAAATATAAAATACACATAAATAAAAGTATTTATATTA
>VZRO01001690.1:170386-187751 GCA_013397915.1 Daphoenositta chrysoptera
ATATATATGGTTTTCCTACTTTTTAAGGAATTGATTTTCTTTCATTACAAGGATGGTATATCTTATTAGTCTCTTGTTTTCTCTGTAGCACCAATGTTATCAGAATAAGAATTCTGTCTACTAATCATAATTATTCACCATGATCTTCAATAATATGTGATATGGATAAGCCATCGTTCAGGACTTGTTTCCTCTGGGCTTTTCATGACAACTTTTATAAAAGTTTAACAAATTAGTTAAGAGAAGGAATCCTGAACTGCAGGGAGTCTTTCAGTTCCGTACTTGGTGTGCAGAGGAGTGCAGGTTTTGTACTGGGTTTCACAGCAGAGATGTCAAAATGTCTTGAAATGCACAGTATTTAATTTTCAAGGTTGGTAGTGCACTAACAATAGCTTATTAAAAATTCACACTCTGTATTTTACAAAAATATTTTAATTATACTGAGAAAGGCGCTCTCTCGTGAATTTTAAGTCACTCTTCCACGCCTCTGTAACATTGTGCATCCTTATTTTAAGAAAGACAATTATTAAACAAAAACATAGAATTTCTGTTTCTTAATAAGTGCTAATAACATGTGGTTCTATCAAGTTTTGGTTATTTTTATTCCTGGAGAGAAATAATTGCATATTTATGACTACATTTTGTGGAATGATGAGGCAGAACCAGCAGATATTCCTGATTCACTGAGGGAACCAAATACTGAAAAAGAGATTTGCACCTATCTTAGATGCATGAATAGAAGCAAAAGGCTAGAAATCAGAAATTCATAAGAAGGAATATGAAACAATTCCCTCTCCCTGCAGCATTTTCCTATGTTTTGTCTCAGTAAATCCTGCATTCTTTGTGTGACTGATGGAGAAAAACATCCAACCTATATGGCAAGAACCGTATGAGATGGAAGGAAATCATGTCAGTGAGCTCAGTTTCTTAATTGGTTCATTGTTTTTAGTCAATGGAATAGCATAAAATAATTTCATAGGGCATTTTTTGTGCTTTACATTCATAAATAATATCTCAATGGCTTCCGTTCATATGCAGGACCACAGGAAGGGCCCTTTAGACTTCATGTAAAATACGGGGCCTAGGAGAAAAACAAGCTATGTGTTCTATGAAAAATAAAATACACAAGGTTTCATGTAAAATTCTGTTCTCACAAGGACAAAAAAAGAAAAAAAAAGCATTTTCCTTACCAAAGCTTCATTTTTGTGGGCCAATTTTAATTTTGTGTCAAGTCAAAACTGTTCCATCTAGGAAACATATTGAGAGACAATAAAATGGCAGGTTAATGTTTGAGGGAAAATGTCATCCATATAAAACAAAGCGTGCAAATGGGAACCATCACATCTGAGGCTTTAGTAAATCAAATTCATGAAAGGTCATATTGTAGAAATTCAGAATACAGATCTGTATCTCATCAGTTCTCTGCATAAAATTAGGAGTGACTATGAAATAAAAAGTAACACTTTGCTGATATGAGTTATCTCTGTAGAATTCATGGAAAAATACACAATATGGGCATTTTAGAAGAGAAAATTTTTTGATCACTCAGGGAGGAGTCCAGAGTGTAAATTCCAAAGTCAAAACTTGCATAAACCGGGGTTATTCAAGACTAGTTAAGTCCTTAGTTTGCAAAGCTGGTACATGTGAACTCTTCTGTCTGCCTTTAAGATTTGGACTGCATTTCCTGGAAGCACAATCTCAACATATGAAATATTTGGATAGGAGAAATCCCTGAACCTTGGCAGGAGGTGGAGAAGAGAAACACTTGAGTTGGTTTATGGACCCTCCTTTAGAGCCAAGAGAGAGGAGCCTGAAAATCCAGGGATTCAGAATTTTACTCTGAATAAACTTCTACAACTGAGGTTGTGCTTGTCCTCATTTAAAATATCTTTCTATAGAACAGGTTATTTAGCAGTTATTATGTTATTCACTTCTTCATTTTTTAATCTATAGGAAATGAAAATTAAGGGGATGAGGAAAAATAAAGTTAGAATGAAAAAATAAAAGCATTAACCACAAGCTGAAACAATATAATTAATTCTTTACTTTCTCAATTAGAATTAATCCAGTAATGTAAAATACCAAAGTCATAATTTTAGTTAATTGTATAGCTGTAGAAAGACTTCACTTCCACATTTTTTCATTGTGAATTGGCAATCATTTAAGAAATAAGTGGCACTTTAGATATGAGCAGCTGGAGCTGTCACCACCTCTTTCCCCATTTTAGCTGTCAGCTGGTCCAAACCTCAGTCCTGTTTCTCCATTTCTTGTGCTTACAAAACACTGCACAGTGTTCACTGGTGCTTTACAGTGTGCTCTTTAAAAAAAACAAATTATATATATTTATATATCAAAGCATGGCATTGCAAAAGGTGTTAATGGCTTTAGGACTTTGGAGGGGGGGAAGGAAACGTGTCCTGAATGTGGACGAATTATAAAATGCTGGGGCCTTCAGGCCAGGTCTGTGCATTCCCATCTCCGTGGAGAGGGTGCAGAATTTGCTGTATTAAACCAGGTAATGAGGGAATGATTGTGACTTTGTCTCCTGCATTTGAGTTACTCCTGCAGAACTTTGGTGTAGGTCAAAGGCTTTATCTGCTGTGGGTATTTTTTCCTTTTTCCAGCTGTGATCAGGTTCGTTTTCTGTGACTTGGGAGACTTTGCATATTCTGTAGCTATGAAATTTCAATTTGAAATCTCCTGTGAATTAAATGAGACTTTTTTTTTTTTCATTAATTCAAAAAATGTTTCTTGAACAAAAAAAGGACCTCAAGAATAATGAGCTGACTGTTAGTGGGAGGAGAGCTTCCTGATACTGGCTTCAAGTTTTTGAAGTAAACCACAATGAAAATACAGTAGAGGAGGAATTCTGTAATGCCAAGCTAAATAAACTGATATGTAAGTAAATCTATTCAGTGTCAATTCTGACAACTGTATTGAAATTCATTGTTAATCCTATTGCTTCTCCCAACCCCAGATCTGTTTATTACTCAAAAAACCTCAGGGCACTGCAGAGCATCTGAGAGAAAGGTTAGATTGGTTTTTTTAGTAGGGGCTGTGAGGACATTTTCAAGCTCAACATGATGGTGCATTTTGTTAACTGGTTTAATTATCATTAACCCATTCACATCCTTTCCATATCTTCTACACTGGTGATGTATTTCTTGATATAAAAGCTGAATTTGACAGTGCAAGCAGTAACAGAGTTTTTGGGTGGATTCAAATGATGTTGAATGGACAAGAAGGAGGCAGAAAAGGGATCTGGGTAATCCCTACACAGCTCCTGTGAGCACAGGTCGATGCTGAGGACACACTGCCAAAGCTGGAGGTGGCTGAGTGGGGCTGCAGTTGGCAATCCCTGACCTGTACTAGAAATGAGCCTATTCTGGGTGTGTGTACATGTATTTTTAAATGTGTATCCACCTCGTAATCAGTTTAAGGGCAAACAAGTTTTGATGACAGTGGTATTGTTAAAATATGTCCACCAGAATTCCAGCAGCTTTAACACGCTGCCACGTGAAGGGGAAAGATAATGCTGGGTGCTGAGACTGCAGTAAAATACTGTCCCAGGACAGTCCCTGAGACATTTCTCATCTGGGTGAGGAGCTGATTGGACTGAAACAAGTCTGAAATTTATGTGGAGGCCTTCAACTCGTCATGGTGTAGGTTTCACCAACACGGAAAGCCAGCCTGCACATCCGTGTGCTCCACATGTGCTGCCTTAGGTTTGTCTGCAGCCATCTCAGGAAGGATCCAGTGCAGGCTTAGTTTTCCAGTTCCTCTGGGAAGGTTAGCTACTTATTAAAGACCCCAGAATTACATTTTGAACATATTCTGCATAATTATTCTATTCATATTGCATCAGGAGGCGTAATCATAGAAAGCACAGAGAAATGCAAAACATGCATTTTTTTGTACCACCTGAAGCTGTCTGGAGTTGCATAAAAGCTGTTTAAAATGAAATAGTTGTATTTTTAAACTTATAAAGAACCAGAGCTGTGATTTCCCCAGACACCCATAAACTACACAGATTTCCATTACTTTTTTTTAACCTTCCTTTGGGCCTTTTGTACTACTCCACTCTCAGTTTGTTGATGCTCAGCTCCTTTAAAAGGCTATATCCGAATAAATACAAGTTAATAAAGGACAGAGGGTGCAGTGGGACTTGCTGGGTCATAGAACTCACTTCCCTGCAATTGAGGCAGCCAGATCATAGAAATCCATTCATAAATTGAGCTTGTTTTCAAGTATTTGGCTGTTATTTTTGCCACTGCTGCTTGTGTTATGAAGCTGTTAACGTTCTTATGATCTTTACTGCTTGGAACTGTTTAGCAATTTCCATTAGGAGCCAGCCAGTTTCTCTATACGAGTCTTTCTTTTTCCATTTAGTTGAAGTTAAGCTAAAAGTCAAGTCAACATATTAAATTTCCAGCCTTTTTGGGGAAGAAGAAAGTGCACTTCCTTAAAAAAAAAAATTGATCTGAGATACAAACCCACATGTAGCTATCTGCTGTGATTTAAAAATCGCTTCATTTAGTGGCTGTAATCATGAGATCTGATCAGTCCTTTTCCAAAAAAGGGATTAGCATTCTTCTTTGTCATTGGGATAATTCTTAGGATTGCCTCTGTGAGGTTCAGTAAATTTCCCAGGATGTAGTGGCAAAGTTACCGCAGGAAAACATGGATGGGTTGGATCAGTGAAATCAGCTGAAGCTCATCCTGCTTTTCCCAGCCAGAATTAATGAGGAGCACGAGAGAAAGGAGAGCTCAAAGCCAAAAGGGAAAAATGGAACCACCGTATTTCCAAATAAAGTTGTGCTGATTTACGAGTCCTCTCGGGAAGAGTTTCCATTTTTCCCTGCAATCCCCCCTGCACATCCCTGCGTGGCTGAGGAAAGGGGCATTGGGTTTGTCACAACTTTGTAACAGCCAAAATCCCAGAACGGCACAGTTTTGGTTCTCCCCATGAGTTTTGGAACATTCCCTCTTCACCCCATGGGTCACACATTCAAGTTTCTGTAAATTAGTTGTGTAAACACAGAATTTACTGAGTTATCTGCCTTGACTGAGTGGAACTGCTTTGGTTTAACCAGGAACTCCTTTTCTTTCCAGGCTGTATCTGTCAGATCCCCTTTTTGTGTTACAGAAGTGATTTATAGGTCACACAGTAATTTATTCAGTGTAAAAGGCACATTTGGGTGCAACATGAGGTATTTCAACTTGGCCCTTTAGCCCATAGAAGAAAACAAAACTTTTAAATAATAGTAGAATAGGAAGATAATGGGTAGCCAGATGAGTTTCATGTCTGGCTAGAAAGTTTAGCAGAGGGTTGTTCTTAACTGTTATACAGCCCTAATAATTGCAATGAAGAAAAGAGAAATATTCCTGTGAAAAATACTTTCAAGATTCTAAACCTTCAGGGATTCTATATTTCCACCTCAAAACTTCATTTCTCTAAAGACATTAACTTTGTAAAGAGTTTGCTGTATAAAAGAGTTACCATTCTGACAAAGAGCCTTGAAACACTTGCAAGAATTTCTGATGAAAGCATGTTAAGGCATTTGATGTCGATAAATAACACACATGCATATTCATGTTTAAAGTTATTTCAAAAGTTTGATAAGACAGCAGGGAAAACAAATAATTAATTCAAGCTAAGAATAATTTGTCAAAAGAAAAGTAAACTTCAAGATGAAGTAAATACAGCAACAGATAATAATATTAAAAATCGAGTTCACTGGGGAAATGGGTTAATGGCATAAATATTTATTTCTCAATCTCCCAGGGGTGATTTATTAGGCTGTTTGGACATAGTTGAGTTGATGCACAGCTTTGACCTGCACTTTGCCATCATGGCTGTGAAGGTGCTGTCTTTGAACAGAAATAATAAGTATCAAAGTGAAAGAGGCCAACATTTGTTGTCATTATCCTCTTGACTGCCTTGTCGTCATGCCCTCTTGGAAGACACCTTTCTTTTTCTCAGCTTAATTACAGTCAAGATGCAAATTCTGCATAAACTCTCACAGTGAGAACCTTTTCAAGAAAGAGCCAGGGTGGTTTTATGTGTTTGTAGTCGAACCAGGACTGGGGGTATTTCATCTGCATTTTCTGAATAGAAAACAAAACATTTCCTCATCCTCTATCAAGAGAATTACCTGCTGCTGATTGAATAGTCACTAAAGTAATAATTTCTCCTACCTTCAGCTCATATTCTTATGTCCTGTATTATTAGCTTGTTTTAAGATGTAACTTATAAAAATTGCTTTTGGAAGAGGCAGTGTGTCCCTCGGGAGCAGTGGATGGAAATGGAAAAGGACAATATGAGTCAGTTTTTCATTTGGGAAGTTCGACAGCAGACTCCATTCCTTTCAGTCTGTCTCATCTCTTCTTGCTACCTGTAAGCAAAAGCACCTTCTGAGGGGCAGCACCTGTTTAAAGCAGTCATTAATCAAATAATGATTTTTAAAGTAAGGAAGTCATCAGCTTAAGGTGATGTTTTTAAATAATGTAATCCTGGATAGTTTTTTGCAGAAGGAATTTGAAAGGTGAGATGCAGCAGGAGGAGTCAAACCCAACAGAGTGGTTAGCATGAATCCAAGCCTTTGTACTGAATATTTCTGCTTTGAATGTTAGTCCTGCACTGTGAGTAAGGTTCATAATTGGTGAAGGAGGAACAAATGCAGTAGAGGATGTACTGATCACAAACACAGAAAATCCCAGTGACCTTCCTACATTCCAGCACCAGTTTGGGGTGCACAAAACTTTGGATTTGGTTTGGAGTCTGTGCCTGCTGTAGCTCTGCAGTGTCATGGAGTCTTTTAAACTATTAAATGTCTGACTGATGTCAGTCCTTAAAAATAATTTTCTTTGTTCAATATTTGCTCTTGATTCAAACGAGCCATTCCCTGTAATTTAGCCTTTTGCTGCTTGCCTAAAGAGGTCCCCCCAAGCTGGCATAAAAATCCAGCAGCTCTTTATGCTCCTGTATATGTGATGTTTAGACTCGGAGGGAGGAGGGAAAAGACAATTAAAGTACAGGTTTCAAAACTCAATGGCTTTATATAAAACCATTGACATTTTTCCCATATATCCTTTTTGTTGTTGTTGTTTAAAAATTCCCCTCTAATAATCTGTTATTTTAGAATGGATGCAATATCATACAGTGCAGTGGCTGTTGGGCACCATCCAGTTCTACTGAAGAAATATCTTAACTGCTATTGCAGGAAGATGTGCTATATTACAAAAGCCAGCTTTAAATATCTCAGAGGGAAATCTGTGATTTACCACTCTCTTCATTTCATTGGAATCAGAATTGTTCAGCTGTAAGGACAGGTGTAAGAGGCACATGGACACATTCCTTGCTTTTGGTAATTGAAAACCAGAAAACTCTGTATTATTAATTTTCTCTTACATAAATTTAGAGATACATTAGTACATATAGAAACATATTTAGTAAAAAATTAATCTGATTCCTCTGTCTAGGTTAGTATAAGACAGATTATCTAGAGTCTGTAAAGACTGTAAAAATATTTGACATATTTCTTTGGATATTTGTAACATCAAACCCTAGGCTGACTTTGAATTTTCAGTTCAGTTGAACTCAGCCCCATAACAGATAAACAGCATTTGAGAGCAAAAGCTGCCTTTCACTTTATTATATTGTGATGAAATTGGTAAAATTGTGTATGAGAGTGGCATGGAAACAGGTATTTTCTCTTGGAAAAAGAAGTTGCTAAATTCTTTTTAATAGGTTTTACCCAGCTTTGGAATGACACCAGAGAGCAATTCCAAAGGTCTTTCCCTCATGTAGAGCTTGTTTAAATAGGAATATTATCTTTTTTTGTAGAATGCTGCTGTCATTTAATTCCAAGGACTCTCAGACTTGCAGTGTTTCGTATCTCATTGCAAAAATCCACTCTCTGTCGCCAACCTTTTCGTAATGAAAAGGTGCGAGATGGTTTTGACAAAGATTCCTGTATTGATTGGATTGATTTCAATGTATATCATGAGGCTCGTATAAAAGGGAACTTAGAAAAGTTAGGCTCACACAAGCCTGTAAGTGTACTTATGTAATTATGGACTATGCTGCCAAAGCCTTTTTTCTTTCTTTGGCATTTCTTCAGGTTAGTGTCTGAGCAGTAAAATTTCTGAAGTAGAATTTACCCTGAAAAAAATAATCTGTCAAGAGCTGTTCCGTGCACTGCTTTGTCTCTTGCAGTTCTTTACTTATAGAGAAGGAAAATAATGTTGTCTGTAGGTGTTTGGGAAAGGAAAAGGATGAGAATTAATTCAGTCCACCAAGACTTAATTTTATCATTTACTGCCTTTTTCAGTGAGTCATTTGTTGGACAATCAAAATTACTCTGGTATTTAGCACACAGACTACTTTTCTCCATGTCATGGCTAAATTAAATTATACTTTCTGCAGCCCAGATTTACTGTTGCTTTCATTAGATACATGAATTTTAGCCAACTGAATTATGAATGAAGTTTTAACAGACTCCTTCTGAGTGTTTAGAAATAAACTCTAGTCGTAAATTTCAAGGAAAAGACAGAATATTTCCATTACTTTTTCTTAGTAATGTTTAATTTGGCTGTTCCTTTTTATTTCTGAGGTATAAGGTAAATGAGCTCTGCTTTGCCCAAAGGCTTGTCAGGGCTGCTGCTGCTTCACTTTTTAGTTGTTTCAGTGAAAAGTATTTGGGCCAGGAGCTTATGAGTGAATGAGGGTCTCCCACTTGGTCTTCTGTGTGTCTCTGGCTGCCTTGGGATAACCCCTTTTTTTTGGGGTGGTTTTGTCCTGGAGGGAAACCTTTAGTGTCCCCTGGCCCTGCCAGGAGGGAGATTTTGCTGTGAGATGCGAGTTCTTCGTCTGTCCCAGTCACACTCTGAAATTTGTATCTGTGACCGGTACCATCCTCTGCTCCTTAAAATACGTTTGAAATACAGCCCAAGGCCTGTCATCCTTGGACTCTTTCCCGGGTTTTGTGCCCGTTTTCCCAGGGCAGCAGAGGTGATGCCTTATCCCTGTTCTTAAAATCAGAGCTGAGCACGGTCAGAAGGGAAAAAGGGGTTTTTCCCTGGGTATTTATTTCAAGGATCCCTGGTGCACTCCGTGCAGGTGGAACACTCCCAACATGCACATGGAAATGCCCACCCCAAAATGCACCCCCACGATTTTTCTGATGTCTGTTATTGATTATAAAAGCTCATTGATTTATAGACTCTGAATCACTATGAAGATGTTCTTGTGTTCTGTTCTCTATTTTAGACAAACACATCTTGTCAATCACCCTGCTGTGCCACTTCATCCACTCTTAAAGGTTCAAAAATTCAAATTATATTCTAATTTGTAACTGTAAAAAGCATTTTGCTGTTTCACTTACCTGCCCTAGGAACATTTATTCCAATATTGGATTATGTGACCTTTAGATTCTATCAGAAACAGTGAAGTGGATCTTTATTTAATTCAGGCTTTTAGTCAAATCTAGCTTATCTGTCTGTCTGTGTTCTTGAAATCCAGTCTTATTGCTCATTGAGCCTGGTGCTGTTACTGATTTAACAATCTAAATCTTAAAAAGAATCTGCATTTAACTGCATAAATAAAATATTGACAGGAAGATACAATCCCATTTTCTATCCATTTGCCTGGAAATTTGATTGAAGAAAACGCTGTTCTAAATTAGATGCAAAACCAAGAGAGCTTTTGGAATTCAAATGCCAGATACATTTTCAAAAGCGAGAGTGTGCCTAAAGACAGACATATGTCAGGCTGGAATGTTTTCCATCTTTCTCTTCCTCCTGAATTCCAGCAGCCCGTTTCCCTTCACACATTCCTAGTGAGACCACAGTTCTGTTCATAGTGCAGGTGATCCCCGTGTGAGAAATCCCAGAGCACACGAATCCATGCGAATCCAGCACGTGTTCCTACAAATACTGACCCCATATTGAGTCCAACCCAACGGTGCTAAAAGTCCCCAGTGACAAATGATTGTGTGCAGAACTGGCCCTTGAGTTCTTGAGGGTGACAAAGATGGTAAAGCTTGAAAGAATAAACTAACATAGCCAGGGATTGTTTTTCTAGAGCATTCTCAGTCATGGTCTTGTCAGTCATACAGCACAAGGTGTTGTAGTCTAATAAAGTAATATTTAATGGCCAAAGTGCACTTGAAGCGAATTTGGAAACTCTGTAAGCCTTGTTACATTTACAGAAAAGACAGAAGCCAAACTGTAGTAATTTAGATAAAGTACCTTGACACTGAATGAGCTCGGGGCACTGCAGCACAGAGGTGGAACCATTACAAATTAAGTGGGCTGGAAATTTCAAAGCCATCTTTATCATTTTTGCTTTTCCAGTTTTCCTGTCCATGTCTTTTTCATCTGCACCATGGTGCTTGTCATCTCTGCTGTCTATGAAAGAGCTCAGTATTCCATTGTACCCTGGGCTTTTTGTGTATTTTGCAGCAAAAATTCCCTGAGTGTGAGGAAATGTAGTATGTGACCAAGAGGAGTGGCTTGATGCTGTTATTAGGAGAGGAATTATTTACAGATCCAGGTGTTTCTCGAAAGGGCAGTGACAAGGGAAGTGCTGAGGTCACTGCAGTGCTCTGGGTGTGTGCTGGGGATGAGAGGAGGCTGCCACCTTTGCTCCTGCTGCCACCTCTGCTCCTGGTGTCACCCCTGCTCCTGCTGCCACCCCTGCTCCTGGTGTCACCCCTGCTCCTGCTGCCACCCCTGCCCCTGCTGCCACCCCTGCTCCTGCTGCCACTCCTGCTCCTGCTGCCACCTCTGCTCCTGCTGCCACTGCTGCTCCTGCTGCCACTGCTGCTCCTGCTGCCACCCCTGCCCCTGCTGCCACCTCTGCTCCTGGTGTCACCTCTGCTCCTGCTGCCACCCCTATTCCCACCGCTGCTCCTGCTGCCACCTCTGCTCCTGCTGCCACCAAACATCAGCAGCAGCTGGAGGGGCAGCTGAGCCCTAGGGAGTGACAGAGTCATCCATTCTTACACCCGGCTTACAAAAAGTACCTACGAAACTGAGAAACCAGAGGAATGAACAGGAAGAGAAAGTTCAGATGCATTGTTGAGCTCCTATGATAGCAGCTTAGAGGTGTATAGTCATTTAGTGAGATGTGAACACTTAATTAATAAAAATACAGTTATAATGTACTTTTCCTTCCAAAAATTTGTTGTCCTTATTCAAACTGGGCACGTTATTTCAGCAAAACTCTGACTCTTGTTGTCTGCTCTCAGTGACAACACTTCAGCCATGGCTTTTCTCAGTAGAAGCCACACCAATGTAGTTCTGCACAAGTGTTGCAATTGAGATTTCCTAGATCCAATTTGATTAGTTAATGAATATCTACGTGCAGCGGTGGGGTTGAGCTCAGCTGTGCTGCCTGAAACAGTCTGTCCCAAATTATTAATGTTTTCCATGCAATTTCCCTCACTTTAGAAGGGAAAACAAAAATGTGCTGTGCATGTAATGTAGGAAAAGGGCTGTTACCTGGTGTAGTAACACTGAGGACTTGAGTGGCTGCACAGGTAAAGTGAAATTCACCTCTTGCAGACAACTTTCAGGAAATATTGATATGGTTGGAGAATCTCTTTCTAAGGAAGCTCATTTTTCTGAGTGTTTCTTGACATTTCTTTCATTCCCAACTCTATATTTTTAAAATATTGGTAATATTTTGATGATGTGTTACACATGTTTATCTTCTGGTGAGAGTAGATACTTTTTCCTTTTAAAAAAAAATTCTGCATGTTTCAAAACTTGTCTATGTATCAAAATATCAACATCCTTCTTATATTTTCATGACTTTTATTATTATATGTGTCCTGATGAAGATTCTAAATTACCTGTAAACATCACTCTGTTTCCTCTCTTTCCTTCTCTTTTTCCACCTTCAAATTAGGTAGTAAATTTTTAATTAAACTTGCCTTGACATTTTAAGGACACTGAATATCTTTGTCATTTACACAACAGATAACAAAGTAATCCAATTTTCTGGCCTCCCACAAATTATCCCTTCAAAGAATACAGCTCTTGCTTCCCATGTTTAAAATAAGCATTACCCTTAGCCTGGCAACCACTGTCAATTACTAATCTTTTATTATTGGCTCCAGGGAAGATTAAAGGAAAAGCTGAAACATAGCTGACAGTTTGGTTATCGCATCTGGAGTAAATGAAAAGCATGGCCTGAATCCATCAGGGGAGATTAGGAAAATGTGAGAAAATTACTGATGTCCTTTTACACGTGGAAATTCAAACTCATTCAAAAATGGAGGTCTCTAACTTTTGGCAGATCTCTTCTCTGGCTGCTTTCAGCGAGGGTGATGCAGAGGATGGCAGAGGTGGAGGGGAGATAAAACACACACAGCAGCGTTGTTTTGCTGTGTCCCAGCAGAGAGGGAACGTGCCCATAGCACAGAAACCATCCCAGCTCCCACCACTCCTGACAGCAGGAATGGGCTGGAGGAGCTCTTTTTCTCTGTCCTTAACAAAACTGATTAATTCAATATTAATAGCTAGCGTTAAGGGGAAAACAGAAACCATTTCCTTATAGAATCTTGATAAAAGCCATCAGCTTTCTACAAAGATTTGATAGAATTGCAAAGCTTATTGGTAATAGGTGAGAAAAAGTTATTGTCTCAGAACATGCCAAGCTCAAATTGACTTTCTATTAATTAGGTGGTAATTTTTTTCAGACTGTGGCATAAATAGTATCTGATTCTGTGCCTGCATATCCTCTAGTGGGGTAGGAAATTACTCCTGAGCTGAACTTGGGTGCAGCTGCAGCGCTGGAACAATCCTTTGTGGAATTGCTGCTCTGTAGAGTGGATAACATCTCCCAGGTGCAAGAGTGGATGGAAAGCTAAATGCTTTCTTTTGGACTTCAGATTTTCTGTCTTATCCAATGGATCTGTCTCTCTATAATGGATTGAACTGTAGGTTTTTCTCCTGCAATCTGTATCTAAAACCCCACGCTGCTATTAAATGAGCAAAGCACTTTCAGTGGGTATTCTGGGCGAGGTGGGCACAACCCAAACCACCCAAGGAACACAGATAAATTCAGAAAGGAGGTGAAATTGGCTCTTTTGTAGCATTTAGATTTTATGGGTAGTAGAACAGAAAAGTTTTATTTCAAATCTATCGTGGCTTAGGTAATAATCTTAGGTTATACCCCTATTTAATACACTTTTCAAGTTTAAATGTCATGATTTTAGTCGTGCTTGCAAAGGGACACGCAGATTCAGTGGTGAGTCAGTTGGAGCTGAGTAGGAAGGAAAAGCGAATGGAAGAAGCTTTGATCTCAGCAGCTTCAGAGCCCAGGAACTCCCCAAATGGATGGGTCCCTTCAGGAAAGCTGAACTTGCTGCCTCCTCCCTGAGATGATCAGAAGACCCGGATTCCATCTGTCAGAGAGGAATGCAGCTCAGAAACCCTGCTCAGCCTCGGCTCAGGGGTCACTTTAACAGGCCTTGGCATCAGAAATTATCACATTCTAAGCAGTTTCCAAATTCCATGCATTCATCATAAGTCAAAGAAAGCTCTGGTGCTGTTATGGGTGGTGCTTAGGGTTTTAGTAAATACTGATTCTTCCACTGGAAAGGGGTTTTTATTTTATTTATTGTTTTTAAGTGTGCAATTCGTGTTTCTTAATTATTTCAGAAACATCTTCATCCCCCAGGGACACAATAAACCCTTAAAGCAGCATTCTGCTGTCCTTGAAGTTTTCTAGTAGATGGAATTTTCTAGTAGTCTGAATTTCACAGAAAACTAAAACTGCAAAACTTGTCTTTATTACCTGGAGGTCTCAGGAGGTCCTCAGCCAGGAATACTCACTGATGTTTCAGTTTTCTTGATCCTGGCCCTAACAGAAAGATGACAGATACAAGACTTTAAAAGAAGTCGCCATGGTGAGCAGAAATTGATTAACTCTGATATTAAGAATTCCTGATTCCTTTGAGGAAACCTGTCAGACAAAAGGATTGAGTAAAAATAATGGGAATTAGGCACCTTTAGTCCTTGCATTTTCAAAGCACAACAGATGTATCTTGTATTCATTCCTGTCCAGGCTGCTGACAGGGGCTACCAAATTCCCAGAAAACCAGGAATTCCCACACTAATAGCAATGTACTCCCTTTACTGTACAAACTTAGATATGCACATGAACTACATGTAACTTTTATAGTTAACCTTTTTAAAATTTGAATTTGTATTTCCTTCCACTATAGTATCACGACCTAATCTAGGTTTAACTATAAAATTCATATTATTAAAAAGAAATCATAGTATAATTGAGGGAATATTTTTAATATCCATAGAAAATCTTGGAAATTTTATGACTCAATAGAAAATCCAACTGAAAATCTGGCAAACATTAAAATTTTCCCTTTGTTGTCTTTGCTGACAAGACTTGGGGATCTTTTGGAATAATTTCGCAGGAAAATAAAGGTCTGTTTTCTTCACATAATTTCAGTATTTCAATGGAAAAGGGATACACAGATTTATTTGGTTTCTATTTATAAGGATCTCTTTTCTTACTAGACATAGACCTCTCCATCATCTTTTAGGAAAGTGAACCAATTTTTTCACACCTAAATGTGCACATTTGGAGCAGCCTCTTCTGTTGAATCTGTAAAACCCCACTTTCTTTTTTAATTCAAATTTTACTACATTTAACTGCATTGATATTAAATTTCAGAAACCTTCTGGGAAGCTTTCCAAACTCTGCACTGTCTCACTCTTAGATGTGTTGAAGGTCTGAAAGTTGACAGAATAATGGTTTATTCACATCTCAGACTACTGATTCAAGGCAGTTCTTCAAGGGATGCAAACTGATCCCTGGCTGACTTTCACTGCAAGCACACACATTTTGAGCTGAGTTGGTAATTAGGCACTCAGATTTTATTTGCCAAATTTAAATAATCACCTACCATTTACTTCTGTTGAAGAAGACACCGGCATCTCCATTTATTATTTCTTTGCTTTAAAATGTTTCTGAATATTTTGCAATGTAAGATGATGAATACAGAAGTCACAGCAGCTCTGCATAAATTTCTTTCCATCCTCCTGAACGCTTCTCTTTCCTGTTTCTCTCTTCATAATGGGTTGGCTTCTTAGTAGTTTGTGTCTGAGGACTCCATTGTGAGTGTTTCAGAGGCCAGACCTCCTTATTCTGTCTGGTTCCTCCCCAGCCTTCCCACACTGCCTGTTAGTTCATGTTCAGCAGTTGATGTTAAAGTGGCTTTTCACGCCCTGTCCCAGTGCTGGAACCCTCAGCTGCACAATTCCAAATACGTTTATAGGAGGAGCTTCCAACTTTCAACTTCCACGGGACATGGGACGTGGCACATGGGACAAGTCTGAGGAGGAGAGGCTGAGGGAGCTGGAAAAGGGCTCAGCCTGGAGAAAAGGAGGCTCAGGGGGGACCCTGTGGCTCTGCACAACTCCCTGACAGGAGGGGGCAGCCGGGGGGGTCGGGCTCTGCTCCCAGGGAACAGGGACAGGAGCAGAGGGAACGGCCTCGGGCTGGGCCGGGGGAGGCTCAGGTTGGACATCAGCAGGAATTTCTGCCTGGAAAGGGAGGTCAGGCCTTGGAAGTGCCCAGGGAGGTTTGGAGTGCCCATCTCTGGAGGTGTCCCAGGAAGGGCTGGAGGTGGCACTCAGAGCTCTGGGCTGGGGACAAGGTGGGGATGAGGCACAGGTTGGACTCGGTGGTCCTGGAGGTCTCTTCCAACCTCAGTGGTTCTGTGAGCAGAACAAACGAGTTTTATGCAGAAGAATAAAGGTCGACCCCTGACTCCTCCCCAGAGGCTCCCCCAGGGCTGGCTCCACTTCAGGGCTCCCGGTGTGGTCAGGTCCAGGATGAAATGTGGCCCTTTACTCGTTAGCAGAGGCCGGGCACCGTCACCCCGAGCAATGCCAGTGTGAGTGGCTGCGCTGGAGCTGTGCCCATCTGAGGGAGCTCTCCCTGCTGGGGAGCAGAAGGAAAGTTTCTCTTGGCCTCCGCCCCTCCTCTCAGCATTTTGTCAGAGAGATTCTGATAACCCTCTCTGAATCTCCGAGTTGTCCTCCGGGGCAGTTTGTCACGAGGAGCTTGTCACCCAAACAGGAACCGCTTAGGAACGCTCACTGCCTTATATTCCCTGCCTGAAAGAGTTCCTTAAATACCCAAATTTCCTTGCGCTTGGCTGAAACATTATATGACAGCTTTGCAAGCAGAATGCATGGTTTTCCTTCTCACAGAAGGGAAATAAAAGCTTCTGTTAAGAAATATCTATTTAAGTGGCTTTGCCTATGAATAAATTATATTTCTCAAAAAAAAAAAAAAAAGGAAAAGAAATATTTAATATTCTGCCTGAGGGCATCATGTTTCTGACTCCTACATTGCATATTTCTTCTCTGGGTCTGTGCTTGTGGTTTTAAAGAGATCTCCACAGCATTGACATTAAAACAGACGAGGTAGTGGCTGAATTGGGAGATGTTCAGAAAAATAAAAGATAACATATGTCATTGCTTATTCACCTCTGGTTTTGTTTTCCCTTAATTTCGCATTTATTGAGGTTTGCATTTTGAAAACTAAAGATCAATAAGTAAATAATAGTGCATAGTCTGAGGAGAGAAAGGCAAGAGCAATTATGGCAATATATGGACAAGGAACCAGAAAATTCAAAAAAGGTCAAGCAAAGGAACATTAAAATACAGACAATTCTGAATATTCTACAGAATCACCGTGCCTTATGATTGCTGCCCCAGAGCAATTACTCTGTGTTCTGTTTCCTCCAACAGTTATGGAAAAGGACGCTCTGTTGTAACTCGGATTTCCCTGGACACCACCGGTGATGTTTCCTGAGCAGTTGGGTTTGCCTTCGGTGCTGCCAGGGCTGCAGTGGAACCTCACTCCTCTCACTGTGAGCACCTTGCTCTGGGAGTAGGGATGGAAGCACTGGGAGAAGGGATGGATACACTGGAGTAGGGATGGCAGCACTCAGAGTAGGGATGGATACACTGGGAGTAGGGATGGCAGCACTCAGAGTAGGGATGGATACACTGGGAGTAGGGATGGCAGCACTCAGAGTAGGGATGGATACACTGGGAGTAGGGATGGCAGCACTCAGAGTAGGGATGGATACACTGGGAGTAGGGATGGCAGCACTCAGAGTAGGGATGGATACACTGGGAGTAGGGATGGCAGCACTGGGAGTAGGGATGGCAGCACTTAGAGTAGGGATGGCAGCACTAGGAGTAGGGATGGCAGCACTCAGAGTAGGGATGGATACACTGGGAGTAGGGATGGCAGCACTGGGAGTAGGGATGGCAGCACTCGGAGTAGGGATGGCAGCACTGGGAGTAGGGATGG
>VZRO01001691.1:0-12729 GCA_013397915.1 Daphoenositta chrysoptera
CTGCCCCCTCCCCCTTTCCCCTCAGGTTCCCGCCCGCCCCGTGGGGAGCGATTCCCGCGAAGGGGGGCAAAACTGGGAAAGTGTGTGTGGGGAAAGCAGCTGTTACATACCCTCAGCGCGCAGGCGAGCAGCCCTGAATGGAGGGGGAACTCCCCCCGGGGCGGATTGGCTTCGCGGTGCCGATCGTCACGGCCGCACCGCCCACGGGCGGGGGGGGCGCGGGGAAGGGGGGCGTGAGGGAAAGGCCTCGCGGCGGGGGGCGGGGGGCAGNGCGGCGGAGGGCGGGAGGCAGCGGAGGGAGCCGGGGTCCCCGCGGCGGTGGCCGGCGTTCCCCTCCGCTAAAACACGAGATGGAGATGGGGGTTAACGCCTTCAATTATCGTGATTATCTCCCTCTGGAAAGTTGTGGAGGGAGTTGCTGGGTTGCCCAGACGGAGGCTGGAGCAGCCAGGCCTGGCCGCCCGTTAGCGCTCATCTGGGCATCTAGAGCGTGCTCGGGAAAGGGTGAAATACAAACACACATGTTCCAGACTTCTATTAAAATGTGTACTTCCAGCACCTTCACTCAAACGAGGTCTAAATCTCCTAATTTTTTTTTTCTTCCCAGCCGTTCTTCCCTTTCTCAGACTGGGAGAGTGTTGCAGGAGCAGGCAGCGGGGTGGTGCCGGGCCAGGCAGGCACAGCACAGGAGGGTCGCTGAAGCCGGGAGCTGCAGCTCGCTTTAACTCCTGGAAGCGCTCTCGACAGAGAGGTGTGAGCCTGCACGGGCTGCAGTGCCGCTGGAGATCGACACTGAGTTTTGGAAACCGCAGGCAAGGAAGCAGAAGGGCTGGGAAACGAAGGGCTCTGGAGCTAGGCTCTTTCCAAACTCCCAGGGCACAAAATTGCAAGCACTAAAGTAATCGTCATTAGCGAGGCATTGTGCGTGCAGCCAAGAAAGCCAAATGAGACAGGTGGGCACAGCGATGGCAGCGCCGCGTTAGGGTTGCCCTGCAATGCCTTTAAATCCCCGTTTCCAAACTCCAGCGGAACTTTGGATTTCGTTCTTGGAATTGCCTGTGCTGTTACTTTTGCCTGTGGTGCCTGATCCCCATCTCTGGGCCACTCCAGGGAAGGGGAGATGCTGCAGGCATCAGGCTGCTTGCACTCAGCAGCCCATTTTTCCCGCCGCTCTCCAAACAACACAAAGTTTTTCTTTCCAGTAACTTTTGGCTGTCTGCGCAAAGTGACCATTTTCAGAGAAATCCGTATTTCTGCTGCTGAGCAGCACCTGCTGGCACAGAAGGAATGGATGGAAAACCTCATGTTGTGCAAGAGGACTGAAAACGGTGGCTTTGAGAAGAAACGCAGCCCTGGAAATAGTAAGAGAGGGTGAGTGTTTGGGTTGTTTTTCCATGGAAAAGGTTTACAACCTTTTCCTCCGCCTCCAGCACAGATGGGATCTTCTTCTCTCCTTGAAGGGAGCAGCATATCCGAGCTGTTCCCATTCAGAGCCAGCATTGGTGATCTCCATCCCTTTCCTCTGGTTATTCCTACCAGACACCCAGGACATGAATCTTCTTGGAAAAGTTTTGTTTCTCTGTGCTCACATCATATGGAATTGAGCTAGAAGGCACAACCACCTTTACCGCACACACAGAGCAGGCTTCGTTGGGATTTCACGGCTCGTGGAAGAGACACATGGGCTGGGTACATTCGTGGGGCCACGTGGGACACTTGGCACCCCCTGCAGCTTTCGGATCTGGACCCAACACTTCGCCAGAAGCCCCGCTGAGCCACAGAGAGCTGCTGCTGACAGCACAGGATTAACAATAAACTGCAAACACTCCCTTCCTGCACGTGTGCCGAGAAGAAAGCCCAGCTGGGTGAAAAGTTTGGCAGCGAGGAGGGAAGGCCCTGGGAGCCTTCCTTCAGAGGATGAGAGGTCCCTCAGAGGGGCCACCCTGCAATGGGTCCCTAGAGGGAAACTCGAGGGCAGCCTGAGCTGGAGGAGCCGCTCTGCAGATCACACTGCCTGGGCTGGTGCTGCTCCAGGAGACAGCTGGGTGGAAAACGGTACCTGGAGGGATGGGACACTGCAGCTGAACCAGAACCACTCTGCAGGCAGGATGTGCACGACTCCAGGGATGCTCTCAACACCCACCTCTCCTGCACTCCTGGGCAATGGGACATGCAGCCCTTCCAGACGGATTCCCTGCTGCCTCTGGTTCTTTTCCAGCCTTCCAGTGCTTGTGTCTGACCTCGGTTTGGCACAGCCAAGCCAGTCCACACCCAGAGCACAGGGGAAAGCTTCTCCCTGTGCTAGTCCTAGACAGACACTGGCAACCCTGACTCTTTTAGGCTCCAGCTGAGCAAACACAGGTGCTGCTTTTCACACCCGCCAGCTGCCCTGCTCTGGGGCACGAGCTCTCTCGCTGGCTCTAGGGCTTCATTTGCACAAGCTGCCTTTTTTCTTCCCTCATCCCAAAGCCTCAGGCTGCGGCTCTGGGACTGGCATCACTTGCACCTGAAGGCACTGGGGCTGCCTGACAGCCCGGGAGTTCCCCCTAACTTTTGTGCCCTACATGCCTCCTCAGAGGGGATCCAGAAGCACAGAGGTGATGCCTGCACCCCCAAATCCTGCAGCAAAAGGCAGCAAAGCAGGCAGATACCATGGCCAGACAGGAGATTGATGTCCTGGGGCTTATCAAGGCCCTGGGAAAAGAGGCAGGAGCTCAGAGCAGGGTGGCTTGTGACCCCCCTGGCTACGCCAGCCCATTGTGCTGCCTTCCCTCCTGACACTATCCTGCCTGCCCAGGAATGCTTCCTGCAGCCTGGTTATCTCTGTCTCAGCCTTACCCAGGCCAGAAGAAGCCCTAAACACATCCCTGTGCTCCTCAAAGTCCACGTGTGGCCAGGGATGGGGCCAGCTTGTTTTTAGAGATCACAGCCTGTGCAAAGCCCTAAATTCTCTCCTTCTGTTCTACCCAATGCCCCCACGACAGCAAAGAGGACTGGTCACTGGTGGTATATTTATATATCGATACAAATAAAAACAAAACAACTCCCAAAAAAGTAATGACAACAAAAAGGTTTCTCTGAGAGCAAAATAGGAACATTTACAAATACTTCTGGCTCTGGCTTGGATCAAGTTAATGTTAAATACAAAAAAAACAAACACAAAAAAATCCCCCAAAAGAAAACAAAACAAAAACTCCCAAACCCTGCACTCCCCTCCCCCAAGATTATAAAAAAATAAGAATATACACATTCAAAGAGCTTATTACAGTATAAAGTTGGGGAGGCCCAGGCAGTGGTGGGGGCTGGGGCCGGGGCAGAGGCTCGTTGCCTCTCCAGGGTTTGGGGTTTATTCTTGCTCAGCGCTTTCCCAGCCCATGACTCAATGCAGGGCTGGGCCTGCGGGTTCCCAGCGGCAGCTTGGGAAAGCCGGGCAACCTGGAGAGCCGGTCGGTCCCCATGTCCCCATCACCTCGTACCTAGTGACTCCCACAGCGCCGCCCGAGGGGCAGGGGGTGCCTGTGAGCTCAGCACCCCCGGACAACCCAACCCTCCAGATCCTCCCAGGAGCAGAGCTGCTGTCTCCATGGGGAAGATGAGACAAAGAAACGGGGACACCATCAAGTATCCTTGTGCCTCCAGCAGGACGGGCACAGGGGTGGGTACCGGGTCCCAACGCTGCCCATGAGGGGAAGTAAGGGGAAGGGGGAAGACAAGACAGAGCCAGGACCAAACTCACCGCTCCAGAGATCACAGCAGTGAGGTGGCAGGACAGCGGGGACCCTTGGGAGCTGCTGAAGGGGAGGTTGTATATATGTATCTATATAATAGCCGGGGGGTCACAGCGGGGATATATTATATACACACATACATACAGACACACAGATGGAGCGTCAGGCGAGACCAAAGGACGTGCCTCCTCCTCAGCCCCAGGACTGGGAATACATTCCCTAGGACTTTGCAAAGCCCCTCTCTAGGTACATCTTAGGTGGTCCCAACAACAAAAAAAACAAAAAACAAACAAAAATCCCCCCAAAACACCCCAACAACTTGAAGAGAAGACAAACCACCTCCCCAACCAACCAAACCCAACCGAAAGACGACGGGGAGGAGTGAGAGCCCCTTCCCGTGCCGGCGAGTGGCAGCCACCATTTGGGTTGAATAAGGCACAGTTCCATAGCAGTGCTGACAGCTGAGGTGCTCCGGCACCGCCGCCCCACGGCTCTGCCGAGTCCTGGCGGGCACCAAGGCGGCTCAGGCAGCCCCCGAGGATGGGCAGGGGGCTCTGCAGGGAGGCAGCGGGTCTCAGTGCCCCGGCGAGCTCTTCTCCTGGGCGGCCCGGCTGTGGTTGGTGAGCAGCAGGCCCTCGCGCTGGGCGTGCTCGAGGACGGCGGTGTAGCAGAAATAATACTGCTCGGGGGTCTGGATGCTGAAGGCGCGCTGGGTGCGCATGCGCAGCACCGTCTGGAAGATGTTCAGAGTGCCCACGTCCTGCAGCTGCGACAGGCAGATGTCCAGCGCGCAGAAGGTGCCTAGCGACGACGACGGGGATGGCATCAGACACCGAACGGCACCGCCGCTGCCCCTTGCGAGAACGGGGGCGGTGGTGCTCAGCCCCCCACCCATCTCCCACGGGCATCTGGGGACTTTTCCCAGGTCTGTGGTTGCAGGAAGTCCTGAGGACGTGTCTCAGGTCAACCAGCCTGCAAACACACCATGGGTCCCCGGGAGGGAAATGCCCCAGGGAAGCTGGACTTGTCACCCCCACCACCCCCAAAGCTTCCCCCTGGCTATTACCTGTCCTGCCAATGCCAGCGCTGCAGTGCACCACGACTGGGGGTCCCCCAGGGTGACCCTTGAAGCGAGGTCCCAGGGCACTGACAGCCACCCTCTGCTGCTGCTTCACGGCCCCCAAAAAGTCAATGAGAGTGGCGGCAGAAGAGGGGACGCCATAATCCGGCCAGCTCAGGTACTGGAAGTGGGACACCAGCCGCCGCTCCCTGGTCTGGGGAAAGCAGCAGGGTGAGACCCTCTTTCCTGCTCTGACCCCTGGTGCCCCCATGCCATTCCCCCACCACGCAGCTGCGGCCACGCACCTCTGAGCTGTGGATCTCCAGGATGGTTTTCTTGTAATGGTTGAGGTTCTCTACGCCCAGGTTGGTGATGGTCAGGGCCCCGAAGCACACCTGGAAATCCTTCTCCAGGGGCCAGTACTGGCCGCACTTCCTCCTGCCTCCTTCCTCCAGCCTGGGAGCAGGACAAGGACAAGCTGGTCATGTCCTACTTGCCCTGCCTGGGACATCTCCCATGCCCCCCAGCCTTGGTCCTTTGGGGATCCCGCAGGGACCAAACAGTCAGTCCTTGACCCAATGTCTGTGGGGCTGGCACCGCTGCTGCAGGATCGCTGCACCAAGCCCAGCGCTGCTCATCCCACACCAAAACCGCTCATTTTGCACAGAAAAAAGAGGGCTGTGTCCCTCCATGAGCACTCACCGGGTTGTCATCACAATCACCAGGACGTTCTGCTCCCACACCATGCGCCAGAAGTCACCATAGGTGTTTTCCAGAGGCCCTGCAGGGACAACCCAGACATCAGTCCAAAACCTCATGGATTTGGGCAATCCCTTGCTCACCTGCATCCGCCAGCCCCCCCTCACCCCCACAGGGAAGCACAGCCCCTTCCTGTAGGGGCTGACCCAGGTGCAGCTCCACGAACATTGCTTGGAGCTGTCACTGATTGCTGCTCCCAGCACCAAGTCCCTGTGGCTCAGCGCTGATCCTGCCTCTCTGCTCATCCCTGGGCAGATGGGGCAAACCCAGAGCTGGGACACGGGCAGAAGGAGGGAGAGGGCTGCTATCGTGGAGGGAAGAAGATGGATCCCCTTGCTCTCTCCCAGGAAAAACTTCAGTCCCTTAGCTGGAAACTGGGAGGGGAATAAATACACCCAGAAAGAAATAAATACAACCAGGGAGGTGCCAGGCTCCGCATCCCCGAGGGGGACCTGCTTGGCAGTGCCCTGCTCCTGGGATGTCCCCACGGCCCGTGGCTGTCACTGGGCAGAGCGGCAGAACCCACGGGTGCAGCAGGAGCAGAACAACCCCTCGTTGGCTCAGCCATACCCTGAGTGCCAATGTAAGCATTCCTCTGCTTGTAGCCATCCATGAAGCTCGCGTTGATGTAGTCAGTCAGCTGCAGGGAGAAAAGCACGGATGAGATAAGGCCTCCAGAACCGTGTCTGGGACAGCTGCGCCGGCTCCCCACAGGGCTGTGAGCTTCCATCCCGGGCTGGCTCACCTCCGGGCGGCTGTACGGCCTCGCCAGCTTGACACGGGTTTGGTCCAGGCAGGGCACGTCCCCGTACCGGTTCTTGTCCTGGTTGTAGGGTGCCCTGGGAGGCGGAGCAGAGGGAAACGGGGATGTACTCCAGGCAAGGCAAAGGCAGCATCCCTCCCTCCGTGCAAGCCTCCGGGGCCCGTAGCCTGGGCTCTGCTGCCATCACCTGGCCAAAGCCTCCGGAAGCAGAGTCCCGGCCAGGTCCCGGTCCCTGCTGTCCTCTGCGGCTCCCTCCTATCCCCAGAGGCTGCAGGACCCACAAAGGGGGCTCGCACCATCCCTAGGCCGGGGTTCTCTGTTGCTAACCCAAAGTACCACACCCTAAAGAGGCCGATGGAGCACCATCCAGCAGCAGAAGCGTGGGGAGGGGGAGCACCCAGCTTTTCGGGGTGAGAGGGGCACCTGGCTCCCTCCCACCGACTCACAAAGAGCAGACGAAGGTGCCGGCTGGGCTCCTGCGCCGAATGTCCTCGTACTCCTCGTAGATGCCACGTTTCTGCTTGTGGCTGACGTGATCCAGCAGCTCCTGGAGGGTGAGGGACTTGGGCCCAGGGACGTGGACGGAGCCGTTATCTTTGGGGGCCGCCAGCGGCACCAGGATGAGCTCGTCCAGGGGGTCGGGGTGCCCGTTCTGCTGGGGCAGGAACCGGCAATTCCAGCTCAGAGGGTCCAGTTTGAGGGACCCTCCGAGGTACTCAGGGAGGCATTCCCGGGGCAGGTGTTCCTTCAGCTCCGACATCTTCACCATCTGCACCTGTGAGAGGAAGAGGAAAGGCAGGGGTGACTCCAAGAAGGCTTGAGAGGATTCACTGGGGATGGGGACAGGGATGCCAAAGGTCTGGTGCTCAGCAGCTTCCAGCAGATGGGGCTGAACAGCACAAGCTGCTTCCACCACCCTGTCCCAAAGGGAAAGCAGCCTCAGCCCTGCCCGCCGAGGGTCCTGTGCCAGCAGAGTCCCGTGCCAGGAGGGCCCCCACTCACCCGCTCCCGCAGCTTCTCCTTCAGCAGCAGGCTGATGATGGAGTAGGGCACCCGGAACCACATGGGTGCTCCCACGATGAAAACCTTCTTGAGCCGAGCTGGGAAGGCACCCTGTAGGCATGAGGAGGGGGTCAGATCCACTCTGCTGTGGCAGGGGACATATCCCAGCAGAGGTGACAACCAGCAGAGGGACCCCCTGACGGCAATGCCACATCTGAAGTGTGCCTCGCACGCTCACAGCCGTGCTTGTTTTTACGAGTCGATAAGGAAACAAATTACTTCTTTGGAGTTAGGTAGGCAGAGAGTTTGGCTCCGCGGGGGAGAGGTGAAGACTGGGAACTGGGATTATGCAAAGAACACACCCTGGCCAGTATTGACTGTTATTACTTTTTTTTCCGGGGAAGGGAGGAGGCACCACATGCCAGCACGATTAAAAAATAATTTGCATCTGTTTTCCCAAAAGTGCTGCCAGCAGCTGTGAGAGGAATCCAGCCTGGGGACAGCTGATCCCTCCCTCCCGACACCGCAGCCACAGCCGGGTCCAGCCTGGCAAGCTCCCAGTGCCTTCCCGAGGTCCTGCGGGGCTGGAGCTGGTGCTCCTCGGCTGAGACGTGGTCAGTGTGGTCTGGGGTGAAAATTGATGCCAAAACCACAGACTTTGGGTTCTTGGTGAGCGAGTGGCCCACACACTGTCCCCAGACACCAATTAACCCCCAGGCACCACCTTGAGCAGATTGAGGATCTTCTTGCTGAGGTCCAGCTCGAAGTTGGTGTACTGTGACCCTGCCATGTCGTAGATGAACACCAGCCCATTCCTTTGCGTCTCAAAGCTGAGAGGGGGAAAAGAACAATGTCAACCCCACACTGTGCAACCACCTGGCTCTTACATCAGCATCTCTGCCCCACACTAACCCCAAAAATCCCTTCCCATGCTTCCAGAAGGACTCACAGACCCAAATCTTGCTTCTGCACTTCCCAGCTGCTCCACCACCTCTTCCTACAACCCTCATTTAAGCCTGACTTGTGCCTTAAGCCTGCCTCGGCAGCATCACCCGTGATGGATAAGGTCAAAACAAGAAAGAACCCAGCAGGATAAATGGCAGGGGAATGTCCCGGGTTTGTATTTTGGGCAGGGCTCACATTACGTCTAGCTGATGGTGGGGCTGCCTCCTCCCCAGCCAAAGCCTGCAGGAATCTGGGGCTTTGCTAAACTGAACCCAGGGCGTGGACAGGGCAAAGCTGCAAAATGCTTGGTTCAGGGCTTGGGGGATTTTGTTTCATAAGGAGGACTGGCTGGAGTTCAAACCAGGGGATATCAAGCCATGGGGAGCAGTGACCTCCCTGGGAGGGAAGGGGCTCCCCAGGAACGCTCCAGTGTGAGACAGGGTACCTCTGCAGAGGCAGGCTCACCTCTCCACAGCTCGGTCCAGCAGGTAGAAGAGTGCCTGGAGCACCACGTGCTGCACGCTCTTGCTGGGGTGGTGCAGCTTGGCTGTGAACAGGGCGATGGAGGCTCCCGAGGGGTCCCGCACGCTCTGCCGAGGAAACGCGCTCAGGCTCCCGCAGCAGCCACGCGGAGCAGAGCTGGGATGAGCCTCCCAGCCGGGATAACTCGGGGAACGCCCCACCTACCAGAATGGTGAACTTGCCGCTGAGCAGCTCCGAGCGCAGCGGCTCCTCGTGCGGCTTCAGCTTCACAATTCCCTCCTTCAGCCGAGTCTCCTGCGGGCAGGGAGGGGAGTGACAGGGCACAGGCACGGCCCGCCCCTGCCCCACGGGGCACCCAGCCATCCGAGGGAACCTCTTCTCCGCGGGATCATTTCCCAGCACACCCCCCAGTAAGAGGAAGAGCAGCTTTGCAACACCAGGTTGGAAAAGGCATGCATGGATCTGTATCCTTAATATATAGATCTTAATATACAGATCTTAATATATATCTGTGGGCAGCACACACCAGCCAGGAGGGCACCCCATGAGCTGCTCCAGAGGAGGGGAAAGGATTGGGATCAATGAGATCTCCGTGGTGACCTGCCTTGGCTGAAAAAGGATTTTCCAGCTGGATAAAACTTGTAAGGGAGAGAGAAAAAGAAAAAAGAGCAGGGGGAGGGTGGTCCTATGGATCAGGGATCTCCCACAGAGCAGGAAGCCCTCGGCTGGGGGGTTCTGGCCCCTCTCACTTACCCGGTAGGAGTGGAAGAGCTCGATGGCCCGCAGGACGTCGAACTTGCGGGCCATGAGGAACTTGACAGCCACATTCCAGGAGAGCGGGGACACATTGTACTGGCCTGTCCACTTGTTGATCTCCTCCAGGAACTGCTTGGTTGCCTGTGGGAGAGATCAGGGGCGTGTGGTAAGACAGGGTGAGAGGAAGAGGAGGAGGAGTGCCTGAGGAGCATCCCTGGTCACTGTTGGAGCTACAGTCCTTAACAGACCCAGCAGCCTCTCGGGGTGAAGCAGGGAGCTCCACAACAAAAGGGGTAAGGGCAGTGGCGATGGACACGGCAGAAATGCCAAATGGGGAAGGGAGCAAGGGGTGGGAAAAATGGCCTGGAGGCTGAGGGACACCTATGGAAGGGAGAGGGGGAGCAAAAGGAGAATTTTACAGGCAACAAACTCCCATTCAAACACAGCATCTCCAGCACAGCCCCATCAGCTGGCAGCGGCCTCCTGGGGCCGCAGCTCCACCGTGGAGCAGTGAACTTGGCTGTGGGAACACAGGTGATGAACACGGAGGCCTGACCCTTCGACTGCTACAGCACACGGAGCAGCTCGCCCAGTGACACCAGTTTCACACACACATGGAAGACCAGGAGGATCCCAGGACACAGCTTTGCCTTCTGCTGCGGATTGATCCCCTGTCCCACACAGGAGCCCCAAGGCAGACAGGGCAGCACAGCCCAGCCTTCCATGACATCCTGCTCAAAGGATGCAGGCAGGATGGAGGGAGACACCAAAATGCCTTGCTCCCACCCAGGCACATGCCAAAATTAAACAGCTCCCATCCTCCCTAGAGTGGAGGATGGCGATGCAATCCGAGGAGGAGGAGTGGGGACAGGGAGTGCTGAAGGCTGGCCCCGGGAGCAGGGAGCACAGGCAGGCGGCGGTGTAGGATGTCAGGCAGCGGCACCAAGTTACTGGGAACTATTCAGAGTTACTGGGAGCTATTGAGCCAGAAAAGCTTGTCGGTGTTAATGACTTCCGACAGGAGGAAGCGAAGGGCCGGGGTTTATCGGCGGCACGAGGCTCAGCAGGGACAGCGAGCCCCTCTCATGGGATGAGCCAAAGGAGCCCGGCTCATCCCAGGGGTCTCTCTCCCAGCACGCTGCAGCCAGGACCTCCCTACCTTGGTCCCAGAGTGGCACGAAGCAGCCAGACAGGCACCACAGGAAAATAAATGGGACAATACAGGAACCATCTTCAGCCTTAACACAGCACACATCGACACATACAGGAATATAGCCTATCCATAAAAATATCCTATGCAATATTCCCTAGGCACACCTCCACTTTGCCAGGGCATCCCCTCAGGCACCCAGCTGCCCAAAATCCAGGGCTGCAGATGCAAACCCAAAATAACAGTGAAGATGATCCTTCCCCAGCACGTGCACGATGGTCCAGGTAAGGGGGTGAGCGCCAGGCACAACTCCCACTGCCCTCGGAGAGTGACCAGAGCTGACACCGCAGCCTGAGATGGAAACAATGCCCCAAGATGATGGGAAGAGGGCCCAAAGGGCATGATGGCAATGAGGAGAGGATGAAACCTGTGGCTCAGGTCTCCTTCCTCAACATCTAACCCGTCACACTTCACACAATCCCATTTCCAGCATCCGTCACGAGGGATGACGGGCTTTTTGCAAGGGGAAGACGCACAAGAACAAGCGCTGGCTTTGCAGGGCAGCTCAGCCATGAATTCCAGCTTTCCCTGGGAACAAAACCAAATTCCAAACTTACCAGTGCCGCCATTCAACAGCAGGGAGCCAGGCGTTACGGAGCTGAGCATCAATGCCAGCCAGAGCTCTGCCCCCTTCGTGCGCTCCGCTGCATCTCATCATCATTCCCAGCCCCAATCCCACATGGATTTATACAGGTGTCAATCCCAGCGGAGCAGGGATCGCTCCACATGCCAAGAACAAAGCCCGTGACCCAGAGCTGCAGCAAGAAGCCCTGTTTCGGCAGCACTGCGAGTGAAATTGTCCGTGGCCAGGCGTTTGGAACAATGCTGGTCTTTGGAGTGCTGGCGTCATCCACGTCCCCGCTCCGCTGGAGCAGGGTGGTGACAAATCCACCACTGCTGGAATCCGGGGCTTCTTCCAGCCCTCCTCCCCCAGGCAGCAAACCTACCCTCCTTCTCCAGCGTGGGGAAGTGGGGGATAGATAAACCTGTGAAAATTGCAGCTGGGCTGAAAACCCTCAAGGAAAATTGGTTTGGCTCCTCGGGAGTAGGGTAGGGAGGGAACTGCAGAGAGCCAGTAGAAGAGATGTCCCAGTCCAGAAGACTGGCCTAAGCGGAGAAGGGTGAAATTCCCCCTGGCTTGCTGCCGGTAACAGGGGAGAGTGGAGGAAATCTTGATGTCCCGAGAAGGATGAAGGGGTGGCAGGAAAGGCATGTTCCAGCCCAAACCACCACTTACCCGTGAAAAGAAGGAAACTTCCATTATTTTGGCTTCCAAGCCACCAAGGGCAACACCAAAGGCAGCCTTCCCCACACCAGGCTGATGACCCAAACCTGAAGCCCTTATTGTAAACATCTCTTCACCTTCTCCATCCAATATTCCCACACAAACCAAACATCGCAGATCCCTCTCCTGGGACGCTGCTCCTGCTGCAAACCAGCCTTCCCTGCCACTGCAGGCTCTCCAAAAACCCTGCTTCTGGAAACTTTGCCCCCTCCGTGACACAGGAGAAACGCAAATCTCAGGCGCCTGTGGGGACAGAGGGCAAGAACACTCCCCATTCCTTAGGATTTTATCACCCTGGAGAGAGCAGTACTGCTCCCAGGAGGAAAAAGCCTGGAAGCTCTACATTTGCTGCAGGAGGGGCTCTTCCATGGAGGTTTTGAGAACACAGCATCTCCGTCCCAGCCCTCCTAAACCTCCCTGTAGAAACGAAGGATTTTTAAAGGAGAAAACCAACCAGCCAACCAACTGTAAAACGGACCATTTTGGAAGGAAAACAGGACCTTTTGCCTTGGCACCGCAGTCCCCAGCGCCACCAAGGTGGCCAATGTGACAGCCCGAGGGGGCAGAGGGAGCCCGGCAGCTTGCCCAGCCCCGCTGCCAGGCTCCGCATCCCCGGGTGGCCAGGCCCCCAGCGGCCGCGGGTGGGCAAGCCTGGGGAAGAGGACAAAGGAGGGGACAGGCAGGGAGTGCTCCGGCCACCCGAGGCGCCCCGGCGGGCTCCTGGGCCCCGCTCCCCGA
>VZRO01001691.1:13462-23829 GCA_013397915.1 Daphoenositta chrysoptera
GACAGGAAGCCCTCCCCGGCGGGGGGGCGAGCGGGGGGCGGCAGCCGGGACGGGGCCGGAGGGGCCCGGTCCCCCCGCCCCGCTCCGCGCCGGCTCCCCCAGCTCCGGTTCCGGCCGCGGCAGGCGGGAGCACCGCCGCTAAAATGGTGGCAGCATCCTCCTCCCTTTGCTGGTGCTGGATAAAATTCCCGGCAGCAGCATCCTCCCTTGCTGTTACTGGATAAAATTCCCGGCACAGCATTCTCCCTTGTCGGTATTCCAGCCTCGCAGCCTTCCCCCCACGAGCAGGAGTCCGGGATTTCCAGGCGTCTCTTTCCACTCCCTCCTCTCCGATCCCTAAATTGCTTTTCCCAGCTGAGCGCAGGTGTCAGCGCCTGGATGGAGAGTCCCGAAGCTCCTCCGGGAAGGAGCGGGGATCCCGGGAAGCACAGCAGCGGTCGCTCCAAAAAGCCAGGCCCTGGGACAAGGGGACATTTTGTTCAGCCGAGGAGCGCTGTGCTGGCAGCGTGCCGGCAGCCGGAGCCTGTGCACCTAACTGGGAGAAAATGGAAGTAGGGCAGAGGGAAGGGGATGAGCCCCGGCTAGATGAGGGTTCCAGGCTGGCTCTGTCCCCCAGCGCCCCAGGCCAAGTCTCCAGGTCGAGCTGCCCGCTCGGCTCTCCTGCCCCCGGCCAAATTCCAGCCCCCGGTGTGGTGACCCCTCCAGCGGAGCTGCTGCCTGTTCCAGCTGGGAATGGGATCACACCCAGCAAGCAGAACAGCCACGGCATCAAACTGCGCTGGCCCCTGCGACTTCCGTTTGACACCCTCTCTCCAAACACAGCCTTTCGTTCCCAACAGGAATTGTAACGCAAATATTTATTTCTCCAGCCCAGCTCATGCTTTTAAAAGGGAAATTATGAGGCATCATCTGGAGCCGGCGGGAAGCTGCCGTCGCTTCCCTCTTGCTCTTCTCCATCAGAGCACACAGCCCCTCTGTGGCTGCATTTCCTGTCCTTCCCTCGGCTGGAGGACCTTGGAAGGCTGCTGGAGGGCAGTAACCTGAGCTGCAGCTTTCTCTGCCCTCAGGGATGCACAAATCTTCCATCCAGATGCCCACCTCCGGGTTTAATTGCCTGATGGAAGGAAAGCTGTGCTGACAGGAGGCTGGATGCGGTCTCCCGCTCAGCGCTCTCCCTGCAGATATCTGCCAACCAGGGAGGCTGAAGGTGGGAACCTTTGAGGGATGGGGAGGTTAAGGCAGTCCGGGTGCTCATCCTCTTGCCCTGGGCTAGCTGCTTCACACGGTAGAACAGTAAATGAAGCAGCTGCTTGAAAGAGACGGCTCCGAACACTGCGGGGCCAGGGTGCCACTTCCCTCCCGGCAAGGGGAGCGGAGGGCAGCCCCCTCCCGCAGCCAGGCCAGTTCCTGCTGCCCGCTGCTATCATCAATAGCGGCTGCACAGCCAGATGGTCGCACACAGCCCACACGCTTGGCACAGAAACCAGCCTGCTTCTGGGAAAAACAGGGGGTGCAAGGGCAGGATACAAGTGCACCCGCTATCTGCAGGTGGCCATCCCCACTCTCAGTATCTCCCCCAGGGGCATTTCCATAGAGAGCTCGCAGGAGAGTCCCACACGCTGCCTTGAGCCTGATGTTTCATCTCCCTCCTCCTTTTCATCCCCCTCTGGAAACCAACCTGGGGACAGTGAGAACAATCATTTAATCGCCCTAAAACCAGGGAGGGGGAGCAGCCAGTGCTTAAAAAGTGAGATTGGGCAGGGATGAGAAAGACAGGACAAGAGACTGAAGTACCTTGATGTGCAGAGAATTAAACCCACACAAGCGTTTCCTCTGCTCCAGTCAGCACTGGAACCAATTTTTCAATCCCTATTTGGGAGGCACAGCACGCATCCACCCTTAGGTAGCAGGAAGACGCTCAAGAATTTGTCTTTCTGAGAAACCTTTTATTTGGCACGATCAATGGTGGCGTTTTTCAGAGAGAAACCATTCCTTCCTCCCCCCACTGAGAAAAGCCTCGAGGAGAGAGAGGCTTCTGCCGCGCTTGCGCCGCACAAAGCCCTGTTCCGAAGCAGGTCCTGCTGCAAACACAATGAAATTTAGATTTTCCCAAAAACGTGTGGGTGTGGAAAGTCCAGCCTTTGGATTTACAGCAGCTCACTGCAAACATTTTGTTAGTAACAACTTCCATTGAAAAGGCCTCAAAAACCACCCGGATCAAAGGCTGAGAAGCCCTGATTTCCAGGGCTGGAAAGGTGGGGCTGCTGCAAGGGTCACAAGCAGCAGCTGCACCTCAGAGGTCCCAAGCACTGTTCCTATGCTGGAGTTTTGCCAAGACTCTAACAGAAGCAGGGTCAGGAGCTGAACTGTATCCCTGCACTATGGGGACAGATCATTTCCCAACATATGACTGCTTTAGCGAAGAACCAGACAATCCTGTTAAGGCCTCACAGAAGTCCTGGCAAAAAGTAAGTAATAACAACAAATAAAAAAAAAAACCCAGCAGCACTTGGGGCAAGATATTCCACTGTCATGCCCTTTAAACAAAGCCATCCTATCATCATTACTCTGCCCCCTCTCAAGAGCATGA
This sequence comes from Daphoenositta chrysoptera, assembly GCA_013397915.1. Classification (NCBI taxonomy): domain Eukaryota; kingdom Metazoa; phylum Chordata; class Aves; order Passeriformes; genus Daphoenositta; species Daphoenositta chrysoptera. Next base: position 16,053 of record VZRO01001691.1, read on the forward strand.
GGCACAGTGAGAAGCAGGGAGCCTTTTCTCTGCTCCCTGCCCAGCAGCTTAACTCTCCATCTGGCTCACTGCTCCATCCCGGCCCTCCGGAGACTCTTCTGGCGGAGGGGTGGACAAGTGTTCCAGCTCATAGTGTCCGTTCCTCGTGGCCGCCTCGCCGCTCGGGTGGCCCTTTTCCGCCGCCAGCTTTTTACTCCTCTTGCTCTCGATGATCTGCTGGAGCTGCCGCCCGGCGTAGTCCGGTTTGGCCGTGAGCTCGCTGGCGGGCACGGTGAGCCCCAGGATTTCGGGGACCATGTAGGGCCGGAGCCAGCCCACCAGCGGGGTGCTGCCGGGGGTGTAGTGGGTTTGCTTGTGGTAGAAGAGCAGCCCATCGACCTGTGGGCAGGAGAGAGAATGAATGAAAGGGCAGAGCTGAGGCTCCTGCAGGTGAATGACCAGGCACCAGACAACGGCTCTGCTCCCTCTTCGCAGGCCAAAACCACCAGCTGGATCGTTTTTCCTCAAGCAGTGCAATAAATAGCGGAAGGGAAAGAAGAAACCTGCAGAGCTCCTGCACTGAAAGATCAGCGACTCCCAGATGGCTTTAAATTGTCAAAGGCAAACAAGTCCAGCCCGGTGTCTGCACAGAGCAGTGTCCTCTGGATGCTTTCATCCCATTCTGCAGAAAAGCCAGCGGGTTTCTGAATAAGGCAGCCCACTTTACTGGATTAGGGTTATTTTAAATAATACATTTGGAAAGTAATTAGTCCGAGCGTGTGACGCCAAGGAGCCCCGATTCCTAGCAGCTCTTTCAGCTGGCTTATGCCAAAAAAATTCTTAATGTTTCTCAGGAGAGAACTTCTCCCAGCAATCAATGACAGTTAAGGGCACTCAGGACTTTAAAGGTTTAGGCCCTAACTCTTGTGCTACTATTTCCACGCTCCGCAGTGCTGCAGCTGGCTGACGTTTTTCCCCACTTCCCCACTGTGCTCAGGGATTCTCATCCCCCCCTCTTCCCACGCTTCCCAGGGGTGTGCTCTGCGAGGTTGGATCCTGCTGTCAGGCTGACTAATGCTGGAGGTGGTGCTCCTCTTAGCTCAGCTTCACAAGCTCTTAAAAGGCCATTTGGCTACAAGGAAGAGTGGCTGAGTGGGCAGAAGAGAGGAGAACAAGAGCCCACCTCGGGATGAACTGCTCCCAGACCCCTCCCCGATCCTACAGCCCCCAGGACAGACACACTGGCTGAGCACAAAGCAGCATATATCCACTTCTGCTCCACGGATGCTAACCTCTGGCAGAGAGGGTAAAGCTTCTGGCACTACTCTGTCCAGAATTTTCAGTCACTGTTAACATCTTGCAAAATAATCCCAGAAAAAGGGGGATTTCTGTGCTAGGAAAACATAAAACCAGAAGAGTAAACATCATGATAAGCTTGTGCAACCCCTCTGGATATGTAAAGTTAAAAGCTTTTCCTTCACCCTGCCTCCTGGGAAGAACCAGATTCTGCAGCACCCCAGTACATCCAGCCCATTCCTGTGGGTGCGTGGCACTTGATGAAGCAACGGGGATTCTCCAGCACCCACAGGAATGTTTTGGTAAAGATCAGAGCCTGGAATGGCCTTCCAGACCACTCCAAATATCTACCCCAAGCTAGAGAATTCAAAGTTCAGCCTGATGAAGTTAGGTCATGTTCTCCATTCCCTGACTGAAGTGACTCCTATATTCCTTCCCGTTTATTTAATTTGTTGGCTGGGCCCCTACCCTGAGTCACCACAGTGACAGTGGCCACATCAGAACAAGGACTGACGCTGTCCCTAAATGACCGAACCTGAGGAGAGACTGGCCTGGCAGGATTTAACATTCCACAGCCACACTTTCCAGATTTTAGGTGCTTAACAGTCCTCCCATTCCTTCAGATCAGGGTTTCTCAGAAGCTTTGGCTTCCCTGCCTTCGTGGAAAGCATGGTTTTACTCAGATCTGTGAGAAGGACAGTAGCTCCTAAGATCCACTCCAAAAACCACTCGAAATTCAGAGCCAGCCAACTGATCCAAAGTCTACTGAATTCCGGGGAGTAAGATTCCACTGAACAGAGAGGATCAGGCCCTAGCTCTGAGGTAACAGATTAACTCTGAAGACCCAGATCTGCAAGCACTGACCCCCTCTGTGGCCACTACACACACAAGAGCCCTGTCAGAATCACAAGATGCTGGGTCCAGACCTAAGATCACCTCTGTTACCCTCCATCCATGGTCAGGATGTATTTCACCTCCTGCAAAGTTTGTTCTGTCCTGTGCCGGTGGTAGAAGGTTCTTTTGGGGACTTTTGGGCTCCCTCTTGTGGCACACCACAGAGACCCACGGCTCCCTTTTCCTGGAAAAAGCACCACGGTTCCTGTGGTGTTTGGGCTGCTTTGAGCCAACTTACATTTTGCTTCTTGGGGTCACACCCTGATATAGCAGAGGGCGTGAGGGGCAAATCACAGCTGGATTACACAGCTGGAGTCTATTCAGCTCCATCTCCTGCTCCAGAGTTTTGCAACGGCCTCCTTTGTAGCCCAAAAGTTTGCTGCTCTGACTGCAGCGGGCAAACACTCCTCAGCCCTTCCTCATGGGAGCAGATGCCTCGGGAAGGAATGAAGACTTTACTCGGGAAAGCCAGGAATGACTGTTTCTACGGAGGCACTTGGAGCATTTATTATTGAGCAAGCCAGCTGTAAGAAAGCTGGGAAGCCTCTTCAATCCATGTTCAGAGAGGGTCTGGCAAGACCAGCGAGGAGTTGGGACTTTCCAGCTTGCTCTGATGACTGTCCTGGCTTTCACAAGCAGAAGGCAAAGTCAGCCCTCAGGCAGAATTACTGCCCTTAGCTTAAACCTACACCTCTGTTAATGGCTAACTCGGGATGGGAGAGCACGAGAGACACTGTCACATCAACGTGGCTTTTGGCTTCGTGGGACAAGAAATCTCTGTGGAGCTGTTCCTGATGCAGGACTGAGACTGGGCACTCCCAGGAACAGCTGCAGCCACTGGAGGAGCTTCTGGCTCACAGATGTTGTCACTGTCACTGGGTCGGAATGCCACTGCCTCCTCCATCCTCTTCCCTTGCAGTGACAAGTCAGGCAGGGCAGGCAAAAGCAGCCAGAGCTGATTCCATGAGGGCCTGCGACCCAGTGCTCACAACCACACGGAACTGAGCTGGCTGGCACATGGATTTGCCTGTCCTGCCCTTCCCCAAAGGTCAGAACAGCACGACAGCTGTGTCAGGAGAGGTTTAGAGTGGGTACTAGGGAAAGGTTCTTCCCCAGAGGGTGGCCAGGCCCTGGAACAGGCTCCCTAGAGCAGCGGTCATAGCCCCAAGCTTGCCAGAGCTCAGGGAGCCTTTGGACAACACTCTCAGGCCCAGGATGGGAGTCTTGGAGCTGTCATGTGCAGGGCCAGGAACTGGACTTGGATGCTACTAGCAGGACCCTTTCCACTCAGAATATTTGAAGATTCTATGATTGTACTTTTAAAGCTGATGAAGTAAACGCAAGTGTCCTGCTCAGTCCTTTCTGTCACAGCCAACTGCCCCCAGCTCCAGTACAACTCAGGCACCCATCATGAACACCCAAACCCCTCAGAAACCATTGGGATCTTACCACCACCCTTCTCCTTCCTCCTCACAAAACAGCCAGGTGCCTTGTTGGAAGCACTGACACCAAGGAAACACACACAGGCCCACCCAGGGCAGCGGTCAGTACCCATTTTGGCCCTAAAAAGGTCAGCTGTCCATCACACTGCTATGTGAACCTGAGTTGTGCTGCTTCTGGAGGCAACCTGAGTGTCCTCTCATCCCAACAGGCTCTTTCAGACACAGCCAACTGCAGCAAGGGCAGCACAAACACAGGGAGTGCCATGGTTTCACTCTTGCTCGTTTGTGTGGTTGAATGAGGCTGTACCTGGTGACAAGGCAACAGAGCAACCATGGGAATAAAGGCATCCATCCCACATGCAGGAAACAGCAACTTGGCAAGCTTCCTGCAGCCTCAGGAGAGCAAATTCCCAAGGAGAGGGAATGCACCTCTCTCCCAGCACTGGCAGAGGCGTGGCAGAGCTGTTGCTAAGGTTGGGGTCCAGGCCCCACCTGTGTGTTCTCACCTCAAAGGGAAAGTCCGAAGCCAGCAGCTCACACAGGCTGTCCGAGGAGCAGGGGAAGTTCTGCAGGCCCACAAACTTGTACTGAAAGAGTAAGAGAGGGTTAGAAGAGGCAACTGTCTGTCTACAGGAGAACAAGCTGCTGAATCCTGCACTGGTGTGTGGGCAGCTAAGAAGGCAGAATTCCTCCAGTGCAGGATCTGGCATAAGAGGGAAAGGGTGAGGAACAGCTCCCACATACTCCTGATACCCTTTTTCCCAAGCACCTAAGACTGCAGGAAGGACTTTTCAGGAGACCTGACCCAGAGATGCTCTTCTAACCAAAATAGAAAATGATGACCTCCGGGCAGGATGCAAAGCAGACAGACGTCTGCTCCAGGCTGCTGGCTCAGCCAAGCCAATCTTTCCACCCAGGAAATGAAAGCTGAAACAACCCCCCCTTCATTAGGTAGTTATCTTCTGGATATTCCTGTTGGAGTCAGGACAGGATGTTCTCTGAACATAGACACCCTCACTGCAGTCAGCCGCATTTATCACTGAGATGCTCATCTCACAGGAGCTGATCTGCTTGGCCATGTCTGAGCAGACAAATCTCTTGTGTCTGTGCCCAAAAATCACATTCCAAGCTGCTGTGGGCTCTAGGTCTGACCCCCATGTGTAAGTCTCCAGAGGAAGAGTTTTTATCCTGGCTCAGCAGGACTCCGGGTGGCAATCATGCATTCATCCCGACAGCTTCAATGATCAGTTTAAACTGAAGGGAAGGCTTAAAGCTTTACAAACCCACAAGACTGCAAGAATAAACCCCATTGTAGTCAGGCTGCCAACCAGCACTGCTCCTGAAGAAACCACACTGGTTTTCCATTCCATTACAAGGGAAAGCTAAAAACAGCATGGAAGTTAGCTGATACCCTGCAGTGTGATCTCCCTCAGCACTTTGGATGGGGGGAAAAAACCCCACTGAACTCATTTACAATATGCAGTGGTTCTATTTACATCCTGACCACGGCATCCCATTTCATCAGATGTACACTTTGAAGCCTGATCTGTGAGGGGAAAGGAAAAAAAGGAAAAAAGCTTCCGCTTGTGAAAGAAACTGCTGAAGCCTGCTGAACAGGAGAGCTTACCCCCCCAGCCTCCTCCTCAGTACAAAAGGATTTACCGGATTAATCCTGCTTTTCTCTCCCAGCCCTTCCTCCTCTTGGATTTTTGAGGAGAGCCAGAAGAATCTGAAGTCAGTCTGTGAAAGGAGGCAGAGTTAGTGACCATTCACCACACATCACCTGACGGCATCTGCTGAGTCTTTGTTCCTCTGCCCTCACCTGGGAGATTTACAAACTTGGCTTCACCTGCAGCACCAGCACCCCAAACCCTGCTACTCCCCCCCAAAACATGTAGACAGTTATCCAGTAGCCCTAAAGCTGCAAAGATGCTGGTGCTTAGGAGAAATATCTACCTTTTGCAGAGTGAGCTACATGCAGTGCTGGAGCAAAGCAGCTCAGGGAACAACAGGGAGGGCAGGGACTCGGTACCTGGCAGTCATAAACAGGGTGTCCTCTCCAGCACATCACGTCCAGGATATAGTAGGTCTGCTTGGCCTCGTTGTAGATGCAGTCCAGGATGGTGTACACTGCACACACAAACACAGGGAGCTCCACACCTGCTCCAAACACTGCCCAGCCCAGCTGGCAAATGCCAGGTGACAGCTCTCCGACATCATTCCTGCCCTGATGTGAGACTGCGGGGTGCAGAGGGATCCCCTTCTGCTAACAAACTGCAACCACAAAAAGCCTTGAGCTTGAGGAGCCCCACGAGGCTGCAAAGGGATCGGTCAGAGGCACAGCAAGCAAGGGCATGTTTCAGAAAATGGCATTTGCCAGGCAATAAGCCTCTTTTTTCAGGGCGAAAAAGGTGAATTCCAAGAGGTATTAAGAAAGATGATACCATACAGAGGTCTCTGTTAGAGGACAGAGAGGATGTTGGGGTTTAAGAGTGTCAGTCAAACAGGCAGCTTATTAAAAGATGTGGCAGGACAAGGGGCAATGGTTTTAAACTGGAAAAGGGCAATTTTAGAATACATGTTAGGAAGAAATTCTTCTCTGTGAGGGTGCTGAGTCCCTGGCACAGGTTGCCCAGAGCAGCTGTGGCTGCCCCATCCCTGGAAGTGTCCAAGGCCAGGCTGGACAGGATTTGGAGCAACCTGGTTTAGGGGAAGGATCCCTAATAGTGGAACAAGATGAGCTTTAAGGTCCCTTCCAACCCAAACCATTCAGGGATTCTATGTGCTTATCTAGCATAAAGGCATCTGATATTGTTTCCATCTAGTTATCTCCAGAGATACAGACACAGGCCTGAAGCTGACCACCCCCAGCACAAAAAAGGGGCATAGCTGTGGGACTTGGGGGAGCTGGAGGAACAGCACTGGGCCTGCAGCACACACACCCCCAGGGAGAAGCAGGCAGCTCCCCTCTCTCTATCCCCAGTGCCTCCTCACACCCATACCTTTGTCACTGGTTGAGTTGTGCCGGTTTCCCCCCGGCAGCAGGGATGGGAACCTGTTGACACAGAAGCCACTCTTGGTGTAAGCTGCTGTTGTGCCCTGTGAGGAAAAAAGGACAGAAAAAACGCAGTCAAGCCAGTTTTATGTTGGCTGGGAATGGGTACAGGTCCTTTAGCAGCTGGTGGGACCCCACTTACCCTGGAGGCCACGACGAGAGCCCTTTTCCCAACGGGACACACCACCACAAGCCACTCCTGCTCCAGATCTGAGGGGACATCCACCAGCCACTCTGACAGCATCAGCTACGGAGAGTCCAGGGAGAAGAACCAGTCAGTGACAACTCTCCTAAGTTATGGACAACAAACAGCTCAAGGATAAAGCAAGGATGTTTTGACTTTGCTTTGACAGCTACACTGGGGGCTTTAGAGGCAGCTGGTAATGCTTGTCACCCCCAAGAGGACTCCTTCCTAACACGTTCTTACCCATGTCTTTCTCTTGCTTCCCAGCTGCTACTGAGCTTCAGACCACAGCACAGGGCTCACAGCCCTTGACTGGGCATCCCACACCTTGGTCCCCACTCCAATGCTTTATTCTTAAAAACATAGCAGCGCTTAGAGATTTCAAAATAGGAATAAAGAGCCTGGACAAGTTGACCTCTTCAGAGGTTGCCTAAGTGGCTGTGTGTTATCTAGGACTGATACAGCACCCAGGCTGATAAAACCCAGCCGAGTTTGGCCTTCCTTGCTGTCCAAACACAGGGAAAGACAGAAATCTTTAGCTGAATGCTGCCCATCAGGGTACTCATGCTGCTAGCTGAGCTGAAATCTCCTAAAGAGGGGAACATGGGGATGCCGGGTTAATGGTTGGAATCAATGACTTTCGAGGTCTTTTCCAACTTAAATTATTCTACAGCACACACGCATCCCATCTCCACCTGTTTTCTATTTGAACTCAGTTTTGGAGGTGAACTAAGCACAGTTTCTCTGTGAGCACCAAGCCGGGCAGGACACACTCCTCCCAGCCCCCAAATGGCCATCACCGTGGCCTCAAACCACCCCACAGCCACACCTCGCCACGGGGACACAGATGGCTCCTCACCTGATTGGCGTAGCGCTTGGGCAGCTTTTTGCCAGCATCCACGTCCATCGCCTCTTCCTCCGCATCTT
>VZRO01001691.1:24343-42978 GCA_013397915.1 Daphoenositta chrysoptera
AGGCTGGCGGCCGGCTCCGCCAGCCCTTCGGCACCGGGAGCGGCCCCGGCAGCGGCACCGGCGGCGGAGCAGCCCCGGCACCGGCCCCGCCATATCCAGTGACAACGGGACCGACACCGACACGGGCACCACCACCGGCGCCGCCTCCGTCCTGCGTGAGATTTACGGATTTCAGGGAAAAACCAAACCCCACCAACCGCCGGGAAAGTCGGCCCGGAAAGGAATTGCAGAATCCCGGGATCACCGGGAGGTTGGGCAGGGTTTGGGGTCGTTCTCGGAGCTCTCCCAGCGCTCACCGACGGGAAATTTAGAGTGTTTTATCCACTGGAGCCCCGAGAAGAATCGCTTTGGATTTATTTCCTCGTTGGCAGCCAGGGGTTTTCCTCCTGGAGAGTGAAACCTCGGGATCAGCCTCCCGGAGAGATAAACCCTGCGTGGACATGGCAGAGCCCGGCTCTTGGGCCGGCCGGGATTCACATCCCGGAGGAGCCAGGGAAACGCCACTCGCTTGACTGAGAATCTTGTTTTTATCCAGGGAATGTCGTTTTTAAACAGGGAATGTTCTTTTTAACCGGGGCGCCGGGATCGGGGGGGGTCATTTGGACATAGGGACCTTGGCGTCACCTCGTGAGGGATTTCTTCTCCACCTTTTTTTTTTTTTCTTTTCTTTATTTTGCTGGGAAACCGGCCAGACCATTTCCCACAGCGCGAGGTGGTGATCCCGGAGCCGCGCGAGCCCGCGGTATTGCCGGGGGGGTTGTTTTGGCCGGGGGGATTGCGTTCCGCTGGCTCCCCCCCTCCTCCCGACCCGGGACCGGCCATGGCGTTGAAAGCCAGAGCGCTCTACAACTTCCAGAGCGAAAACAAAGAGGAGATCAGCATCCAGGAGAACGAGGAGCTCGTCATCTTCAGCGAGAACTCCCTGGACGGGTGGTTACAGGGCCAAAACAGCCGTGGGGAAACTGGCCTCTTCCCCGCTTCCTACGTCGAGATCCTCCGCTCCCGGTCGGGCTCCAACTACACGGACTATTCCAGCAGCCCGGTCGGCTCCCCTGGGCACGATTCCTCCTTGTACTCAGCATCCCCCAACCCCGGCATCTCCTACCAGGGCAGTTTTGAGGATGATGATGATGATGACTGGGATGACTGGGACGATGCGTGCACGGTGGTGGAGGAGCCCCGGAGCGCTCCGGGCACCAACGGGCACCCCTCGCCCAGCCTGCAGCACCCCGCGGCCTATGGCCACCACCAGCACGCCGGTCACCGGCCCAAGCCGGTGCTGGAGAGGCAGGACAGCATGAGCTCCTCCAAGAGGGGCAGCGTGGTGGGGAGAAACCTCAACCGCTTCTCCTGCTTCGTCCGCTCCGGAGTGGAAGCCTTCATCCTGGGCGACGTGCCCCTGATGTCCAAGATCGCCGAGACCTACTGCATCGAGATGGGCTCCAGAGGCCCGCAGTGGAGGGCCAACCCCCACCCGTTCATCTGCTCCGTGGAGGACCCCACCAAGCAAACCAAGTTCAAGGGCATCAAGAGCTACATCTCCTACAAGCTGACCCCGAGCAACATCAACTCGCCCGTGTACCGGCGGTACAAGCACTTTGACTGGCTCTACAACCGCCTGCTGCACAAGTTCACGGTGATCTCGGTGCCCCACCTGCCCGAGAAGCAGGCCACTGGCCGCTTCGAGGAGGACTTCATCGAGAAGCGCAAGCGGCGGCTGATCCTCTGGATGGACCACATGACCAGCCACCCTGTCCTCTCCCAGTACGAGGGCTTCCAGCACTTCCTCTGCTGCCGCGACGAGAAGCAGTGGAAGCTGGGCAAACGCCGGGCGGAGAAGGACGAGATGGTGGGCGCCAGCTTCCTCCTCACCATCCAGATTCCCACAGAGCACCAGGACCTGCAGGATGTGGAGGACCGCGTGGATGCCTTCAAGGCCTTCAGCAAGAAGATGGATGACAGCGTCCTGCAGCTGACCAACGTGGCGTCGGAGCTGGTGCGCAAGCACGTGGGGGGCTTCCGGAAGGAGTTCCAGAAGCTGGGCAATGCCTTCCAAGCCATCAGCCACTCCTTCCACATGGACCCTCCCTACAGCTTGGATGCCCTCAACAATGCCATCTCCCACACGGGCAAGACGTACGAGACCGTGGGGGAGATGTTCGCTGAGCAGCCCAAGAACGACCTGTTCCTCATGCTGGACACTCTCTCCTTGTACCAAGGGCTCCTCTCCAACTTCCCAGACATCATCCACCTGCAGAAAGGTAAGGAGGCATTCTTCTCTTCACAATGGCCCCATGTGAGTGGGAATGGTGTGGCAAGTGGGATGGGGAGGCAATGAGGAAATCCTCTGTCGGGCCGTGAAGGGAATGGGGAGTGAGGATGGGAATGAGGATGGGAGCCACTGCCTATGCATCTTTGGGAGGCAGTGTGGTCCCTGCTGGCACAGCCCTCCAGTCACCCCTAGGACTGAAAACCCCTCCAGTCGCCCCTAGGAGAGTCTGCTAGGGCTGTTTGGTCCTGAGTCTGCCCCAGCGATGCTGTGGACTCTGTAACTGCTGCTGGTGCTTCCCAAAGCACTGGCTGGGGGGCTCAGCACAGGTGTCACTTTACCCAGACCATGAGTAGGAGCCAGAAGTGCTGCTGTTGGGTCTGGGCTGACCTGCCCGGCACCTCTTGTGCATCCCCACCCACTGCCATTTGTCCCTCCTCGTCCTCCCTTCCTGCCAAGGCAGTGGATGGGTGGCCAGCGGGGATGCCAGAGCTTGCTCCCCCAGGGCTGGGACATGGCTGAACAAGGCCTTGGGTGGGTCAGAGGGGCCGAGGGGTCTGTGCAGGGCAGTGGGATGGGGCACACACTGAACCTCTGGGGACAACCAGGGTCACACCTTTCAGGAGTATGTCCCTGCACCTCCAAGCCTAGCAGTGGGGGGTTAGCACCCCCAGGGCATCAGAGCTCCCCGTGTCCCGTTCGTCGTAGTTCCCTGGATTTGGTGGGATCAGAGGGGGTGAGAAGTGTCTGCTGTTCTCTCCCTCGGTCAGGTGGCAGGCAGGAAGGGCTGGGTGTCCCTTTGCACCCAGGCAGCCACCGGTGTGGGAGTGGGGACGAAGTCCACGCACTCCTCCCAGCCCAGCTGCCCGCAGCAGGGAGGGGGCACCCACACCAGTGTCCCCGGAGTTCGGAGGACAGGTTTTCCCCGGGGTGAAGCCAGGGCTGTCTGTGTCCAAGCATCCAGGGATGTCTGTGCATCACTCGTCATCCCTGGGGGAGGCTGGGAAGGCAAAGGGGGCAGGCAGGATTCAATCCTGCCTGGGCAGCTTCCTTGCCTTTCCTCCGAGTGTTGTTTACCCATGGAGAGGGGCTGGATCCCGTCCGGAAGCGAGGCCGCGTGGGCAGAGCGGAAGGCAGGATTTGGCCTCCAAACTTTGCTTCTTCCTCCTCCTCCTCCTCCTCCCCTCTGGGAGCAGGGCTGGCGCAGCAGGAGCACTGTAACCCCGGGTCTGGTGCTCCCGGCAGGGGGCAGGGAGAAGGGAAAAAAGCCCAGTGCGGGCCAGATACTGTTTTTAGTTTTTTAGCCTCTGTGCTAATGAGGGGGAGGAATGCAGGGCTGGAGCCAGGCAGGATTCTTTCGAAACCGAGCTGTAAAAAAACATGGAAGGAGAGGGAAAAACTGGTGTCAGAGCATCAGCTGCCTCTGGGAGTGGGAGATGCTTTCCCAGCCGAGCTCCAGACAGCACCACATGCCCTTGTCACATCCTGGTTCACTCTTTCCTGGGCTGGGGTCTCCCAGGGCTGCTCCTGACCCCCATTCATGGAATGACATGGAGTATTTGGAGCGCAGGCTTGGCTGGGGTGCTTGACTGTGCTACCACTGCCCCACATCAGCTTTGCATCCCAAGCCTTGAGTCACAGCACTCCAGGAGCCCAGAGCCCCAAGGCCAGCTATACATGAGGCTGACTGCCCAGGGATGGGATGGAAAAAGCTGGGGATGCCAGAGTCCAGAGGGAAAATGCTCCTGGTCTTTGCCTACCTGGAGAAGAGGGATGGGTGTGATGGGCAGGGGGAGATGCAGGCAGATCCCTCCCTCACATGGGGCAGGTCCGTGCCTCTGCTCTGGGGGACCAGGCCGGTGTCCCGGCACGGGGGGCCGTGGGACCAAGCGGGGCTGCCCGGGGAAGGGGCCCCGAGGGTCGCAGGGATCCCCTGACCCCGCTCCCTGCCTCGCCAGGCGCCTTCGCCAAGGTGAAGGAGAGCCAGCGGATGAGTGACGAGGGCAGGATGGACCAGGAGGAGGCGGACGGGATCCGCAAGCGCTGCCGCGTGGTGGGCTTCGCCCTGCAGGCCGAGATGAACCACTTCCACGAGCGGCGCGTGGCCGACTTCAAGAGGATGATGCAGTCCTACCTGAGGCAGCAGATCGTCTTCTACCAGCGCGTCAGCCAGCAGCTGGAGAAGACGCTGCGCATGTACGACAACCTCTAACGCCTGCGCCCGCTCTGCCGCAGCCCCCCGCGCCTCCTCTGGCTGGGCCGGGCCGAGAACGGACGGGAACTCACCACGCTAGTGACCAAATGACTTCGGGCTTTCTTCCCCCTTCCCAGGCTGGCAGGGAAGGGCTCGCCCGTGGGCTGGCCGTGCCACCTCTCTCTTTTCCCGGGGACCTCCCACCCTGCCACGGGTCTGGCGGGAGCGTGGGGGGTCACAAGAGGGATGGACGTGGAGGTAACAGCGCTGGGGTCTCTGCCCGGTGATTTTTAGCTTTCCGAAAACCCACTCTCCTGGAGCAGGGGTGGGTGCATCCCAGCCCACGGGGAGAAGAAATCCAAGCGGTCGACATTTTGCACACTAAAAGCTTTTCTGATGGAAAAAAAAAGAGAAGAAAAGAGATCTTTATTTGGAAGAGATTTTTTTGTTTGTTTGTCATGAGATATTTTCAATATTTTCCATTTTTCTGCAGCATTTTTACCAATCAGTTTTTAACTAGATGCACAGAGGCAAAGAGAAATCTCTTTCTCAAGTATGGCTGCTGACTGGGAAAAGGGAGAAAAAAGGAAAAAAAAGGGAAAAAAAAATAGCCCCACAGCCTTTTCAATAAAATCGTTGGTAGAAAAAACACCCACCTCCTTCCCAGAGATGTCTGTGGAAAACAGAGCTGCTCCACGATCCCAGGAAAGGCTCTGCCTGAGCATCCCCTGGCTTCCAGCCAGCTTTGAACATCCCTGTGCTGTGGGGGGAATGACCCCAGGAGGGGTTCCCACAGCAACCACCCTCCTGCTCTCTAAACAACCCTCCAAGGGGCAAATCCTGCCGCACTCTGCCCTGGCCGGGACAGTGTTCCGCTGCCTGGGAGACAGCAGGGCTGGCACGGGGGCCTTGTTTTTGAAGGGAAATGGCTGGGATAAATCACAGCGAGGAAAGTTAGGGCCGCCTTGGCCTGGCTCCAAGGATAAAATTAGCCCCGGCATGCAGGCCAGCAGGGTATTGTTAAACTAACAGCGACGCTGGGAATGCTGCGGGCTGCGCTGCATCCTCCCGGAGCCCTTCCCGGCCCCAGCCTGCAGGGATGAGCACTCCGAGGTACAGCCCGGCACGCAGCCTCCATCCAGGCAGGATGTGCTTCCTCCTGCATCCCACAGCCAGGGCAGGCCCCTTCACCACGGCCCCATCCCACCCTGGGTCCATCCCTCACCGGTCCCATCCTAGCCCAGCCTCATCCCACCCTCACCGCATCCTGCCTTGGCTCCATCCTACCCCGTTCCCACCATGCTCTGGTACCATCCCACCCCAACGCCATCCCACCCCAATCCCATCCCATCCCAACCCCATTCTACCACAGCTCCATTCTAGCCTGGCCACATCCCACCCTGGCCCCATTCCACTCTAGTCCCATCCTACCCAGGCTGCATCCTTACATGGCACCATCCCACTCCATTCCCATCCCAGTTCCATCACAGTCTGGCCCCATCCTATCCCAACCCCATCCTACTGCAGCTCCATCCTACCCTGGCCATGTTCTACCTTGGCCCTGCCTCACCCTGGTCCCATCCTGCCCCATCCCCATCCCTCCCCAGCCTCATCCTAACCTGACCACATCCTTCCTTGGCACCATCTCACCCCATTCCCTCCTCATGCCAGCCCCATCCCACCCTGGCCCCATCCCAGCTCAGCAGCCGTGGGAATGCTGTCTAACCCTGTGCTAATCCTGCAGGAGTGACGTGTCTCTGGCCCTGGTGGCCATGCTCTGGATGACCATGGTGGCCTTGGCACACGTTGAGGCCAGAACGTGTCCCTTCCCCCAGCGCTGCTCCCTGGAGAGCACAATGGGCACCGGGACTGAGCCTGCCACCACTGTCCCCGGGCTGGCAGCCAGCCCCTGGCACTGCAAGCCGCCTCCAGAGCTGAGCCAACATCCCAGATCCCCTGGACCCGGCTGGGCAAGGGGATCCCCTGCCTGGGGTGCCCTGTGGCAGCTTGGTCCCTGGGATGTCCTGAAGACAGGGTGTGCAGCTGGAGCAGGGAGATGTCCCAGCGCCCCAGGAGTTCATTCTCCGCTCTGGTGTCCTGGCATGGGGACAGGGGTGGGCTGGGCTCCCTGTGGGCTGCATGCACCCCTTTGGAAGGCTGTGCCTCAGCTTCCCCAAAGGTGGCCCTGTGCTCTCTGTGGTCCTTCAGCACCCACAAAGGTCTCCCTGCTCCAAATCCACCCTCTCTGTACCCTCATGTCTGGACCACACTCCCAGGACACAGAAAATCCATTGGCATTCCTGCCTTTTCCCTCTGCCACCTGGCAGCAGGCAGCTGGGCTTTCCCTGCCCACGGGTGGGCATTTCTGAGTCTGCCTTGGCCAGACTGGGGGGGTTGAGCATCCTGCTGCTGGCCCCACACCTCTGACAGCATCCTGCAAATGTGCCGAGGTTTGGATGATAGAACCAGCTCTGAGCATTTCGGTGGCTGTCCCAGGGCGCAGGATGATGGTGGGGAGGAGTCTGGGGGTGTACACAGTGCTCCTCATGCCCCAGCAGTGTCTGTCACTGCCTTTGTTATCTGTGACACAGCCTGTTCCCTGCTCCCACAAGAGAAAAAAAATCAGGGCATAAAGGGTCAAGAGGAAACACCGGGAACACGGAGCAGATCCGTTTCCTCCTCCCACTTCCCAAGGCTGCTCCTGCGTGGGAAAGCCAAGGCCGACGCGCTGTGTGAGTCCTGCCTTGACAGCAGGGTTGGGAGGTGGCAGTGGTGGTGGTGGCTGGAGCATCCTCCCTGGAGAGCACCGCAGCCAGCGCCGTGAGCCCGTGACTGCCTCCATTCCTGCGTGTGGCTTCCCGGAGCTCTTGCTTCTTCTCTTTGGGCCTCCCTCCACCATGGGAAGACAACCTGGCATCCTTGTTCTGAGCTCCAGGAGCCCGGGGTTTGTGTGTGGGCCAGGCTGTCAGGCTGTAGGGACAGCCCTGTGCGTGTCTCCTGAGCCCAGCAAGGTGCTCCAGGGTGGGCAGGATCAGCTGGGATCCCGCGGGGAGCAGCAGAACAGCTGGAGGGTGAAGGATGGGAATGCTGGGACAAGCAGGGCTGCTGATCAGAGCCTTGTCAGCCACACGGATACACCCACCAGTGCTCAATAATTCGGGATCAGCCACCAAAGGCGCGCAGGGACCCAACCCAGCTCCTCCTCCCATGCAAGGGGGAGCGCAGGGTGCAGCTGCTGGCTGGGCAGGATGGGGCTTGCTGTGCATGCCACGCTGCTGGCACACGCTGGCAAAGGGGGTGGAGAGGCACAGCTGCCAACGGGGAGCAGGGAGCACTCCTGGGGGAGCCGGGAGAAGTCCTGCCTGCCCATTAGGGTCAGCAGCAACTCTGGGGATGGAGCCACGCGGAGTTTCACTGCCACCCCCACCATGCCAGGAGGTGGATGGGTGTGTGCCTGCGTAGAGGAGTGATTCCGGGCGGATGCAGGTGGGAGGACACAGGCATGGATCAGGGCAGAGGGAGACAGCTCAGCCTGCCAGCTCCAATCTTTTAATTGCTGTGCTTCTCAAATATTTCCGAAGCATGACCCTGAGTCGGCTCCTCCAGGCAAAGATACGAGCACCAGCTGGTTCCCTTGGCTGTGGCTGTAAATGCTCCCTTCCTGCTCCCAGCCCAGGGCAATTTTGGGGGATCAGTGGTGTCTGTTTTAGGGAATAAGCTGGGAATCAGCTTTAATGAGGGTGCGTCAGCCTTCCAGGTTCCCCCTGCTAGCCATAGCCGGTGTGATGCTCAGGTCAGACCCTGTCTCGGCTCTCCATGGCAGCCCGGATTGCCTCTCTCCGGTCCCTGGGAAGGTGCTGAGCACGGGGAGGTAGGTCCTGCACTGCCGGGGAGCTGTGTCTCTGGGTGTGTTGTTTGTGCAGGAGGGGTGGAGAGCCCAGGCTCTGGGATGTGGTTATCCCTCCGTCATTGTCTGTCTGCCTTGGAGTTGCTGGGTGTGGAAACCGAGGTCAGGCTCAATTTGTCTGAAATTTAAATCGCAGCTGGGCTGGGGAGCCATGGCAGGCATGGGGGATGCTTTCTGGTGTCCAGGTCCCCACCACTCCATACTTTCCCTGGGACCTGAGAACCTCCTCTGGCCCCGCAGCGTAAATCCATGTGCTTTATCTCTCGTGGACAAGGTGGCGGGAGCGATGCCAGGTTCCTGCGGCCAGCGCTGTCCCTGTGTGGGTTTGTTTGAGGTGCTCCCAGGGTGACGTTCCAGCTCTTCCCCCGGGCTCCATCCCGTCCTGCTGGGCTTGCTGCCAGCTGAGCCTGTTCTGCAGGCTGTGGGCATGACTGGCCCGAATCAGACAGGCACGTAGCAGGGAGGGAGGGCTCCTGGCATCCCGGGGCACTGGGCTTGGCTTGCAGCCGAGTCGAGGTACTGAGCCTCGTCACACTCTGCAGCTGCCAGCCTCGGCTCTGGCTCTGAGTTTTCCACACAGGACAGCCCCCGGGAGGACCTGACCCCCCTTCACCTGCCTTGGTGTCCTCCTGCCCTCCCAGGAGACTGCTCCTCATCATCTGCCATCAGGCAGCGTGACCCGTGCCCCCTGAGGGGACTCCGGGATGCTGTTCCTGGCTCCCGGTGAAGTCCAGAGCATCTCCTGGGGCTGGAGAGAGCTGCCAGAGAGGTTTTGGGATTGGGACAGGAGCCCTGGGACCATGCCTCCCCAAAACAGAGTGGGGCTGCCTGTCTGAGTGCAGGAGGTTGCTGTGCTCACTCCCAGGAGAAGTGGGGACAATGCTGTTCCAAGGTCCTGCTGCTGTTGCGGTCCAGAGCAGTGGGGGACTCTGGAGGAATGTGATGCTTACGTGGGTCCCAGTCTCCTGTGCTGGCCTGAAGCCGGGCTGGGAATAAAGTCCCACGTTTGTTGAACCGCTGCATTTGCGTGGCTAAAGCTTGCAGGGGAAGTTTCAAAGCCAAAGGCTCCAACCTGCCCTGGGTGGATTCTTTGTTTGCATTTGAATGGGTGTCTGGAAACTGGTTCATGTCACCGGAGCGGTGACAGCCTCCCCTCCTGCTCTGCATCCATCCCTACCTGAGAGCCCCAGTTCCTCCAGCTCCTGCTGAAACCTGACCTGAGAGCACACTGCTGGTGTTATTAGCCCAGGAGAGGTGTTGGATCCATCCTGTCATGGGTGGGATGGCTGTGGGGTTATGGGCCCCTTCCTTTCTTCCCAAGAAGCTCTCCGAGGACTCCGGGGACAGGCTGGGAGAGCTGGGGATGTTCACCTGGAGAGGAGAAGGTTCTGGGGACATCTTAGAGTGCCTTCCAATGCCAAAAGGGGCTCCAAGAGCTGGAGAGGGACTTTGGACAAGGGCTTGGAGTGACAGGACAGGGGGGAACAGCTTCCCACTGGCAGAGGGCAGGGATAGATGGGATACTGGGGAGGAATTCCTCCATGTGAGGGTGGGGAGGCCCTGGCACAGGGTGCCCAGAGAAGCTGCCCCATCCCTGGAAGTGTTCAGGCCAGGTTGAATGAGGCTTGGAGCAACCCGGGCTAGTGGAGGGTGTCCCTGCCCATGGCAGGAGGGTGGAACAAGATGACCTTTAAGGTCCCTTCCAACCCAAACCATTCCATGATCTTCCTTGAACCTCTGCTAGCTTTATAGTCAGCTTGGCAGGGAAGGGTGCCAGGGAAGCCAAAGGACCTGGCCAGGAAACCTCTGAGCTTGTTTGGGCTGTGGTTTGTGCTTCATGCCCAGGCAGGAGCCCCTCTGGACCCTCAGCCCTTCCTCAGGTGGGTGGGTGGCAGTGGCAGCACTGAAGCTGCATCTGATCCTGCAAACCCTGACTAACCCAGTCCTTCAGTTCTGAGGATTCAAACCCTGCCAGCAGAGCTTGGCCCCAGAGAGCCGCCGTCCGCGCTGCCGTTTTCCAGGTTACTGCCTGTCCTCCCCCGACCTCAGGAAGTGGATGTTTCCCAGCAGCGGGAATACAACCACAAGCCTTAAAAATAACCTGGTTTGCTTTCAGTGTTCCTTACAAAATAGGCCACGTTCCTTCTATCTAATCCCTGGGCACAAGGCAAGAATCACAGGGAAGAAAATCACAGCGATGCTTCCAAGGCAGCCCTCCGTGGATGGAGGTGGATGCAGCCCCCATCCCTCACTGGGGGTATGTAATTAGTGAAGATAATGAATGTGTGTGTTTGAATGAGATGGGGGAGGTGCAGAGCTGTGATCTGGAGAGGGAGTCAATGGCAGAAGTTGTTCCAACCTTTCGGGAGCAGCACGGCCCTGGCAATCTTCCAACTATGGTGTGGGCAGTACGGTCACCCTGACCCCATTTCACAGAGGGGAGAGGGTGTGATTTGCCTCTGAGCAGAAGGAAACCTCCTTTTCCCCTCTAGATGAGGCAGGAGGAGGGTTTTGGAAGTGGGGAGCAGACATCCATCAGCTGCCCCTTTGGGCCAAGCAGGCTCGGAGGGGCCAGGTTTCCACCGTGCCCTGTCCTGTGGGGCTGGGGGACACAGGGTGCCTGCCTGCACCCTCATGGCTCTGGGTGCCCATGGGATGTGCCAGCACCAGCTGAAGCAGGGCAGGTGTGAATTACTGCTCAGCAAGGGTTTGGCACCATAAACCCAGCCAGGAGAACTGCTGGCATGATCCAGGCAAACATCCCAGCTCTGCTGCAGCCTTGGAGTGGGACCACACAGGGTCCTTGTTTGGGGAGGGATCATGTGGTGGATTTTATCTTGGGTGAGAGGGGTGCAAGTGGTGCCCCGTGGTCCCTGGGGGCTCATGTCAGCTTCCCATCAGACATGTGTGAGCAGGATGTGCCCTGTGATGAGATTCCCAGCTGCAGCAGCGCAGGGTATTATTGTTGGGTCCCATCCTGAGCTCGGCGCTCAGTTTTTCCTCTGCCCTCCCTCAGACAGTTTCTATTTAAGTTTTTAGGACTCCAGGCTGGGGAAAAATTGAGCAAGAGCCCAGAATATGGTCCATTACCTCCAAATGTCGCTCAGCAGCTTAAAACAGGCCTGGCAAGGGAGACAGCTTAGGAAAACAGTGATGCACCTCGGAAAAGGCACTTTATTCTGTTTACTTCTGCCATACTGGAGTATACAGTGGAAAACCGCGCTGGCTCCGCTTCTCTGCTCTCCTCTCCGGTTTCACACTGCCCAGGTGAGCTCCAGCCATCCCTCCCTGCCAAGGGTATCCTACCTGTTGTGCAACCCCCCCAGGGCTCGGTGCAATTGGCTTCATGCAGCACACGGCAAGTAGAGAAAGAGCGAGGCGGGTATTTTTCCAAGTGGGTGGGGACTCCTAAATTCCCCTGGCATTGGCCACAGAGTATTTTCCGAGCCTCTGCTCCAGTGTCTCAGCCCGCCTAGGCCTGGGGGATTTGGGCAGCTTCATCCCCAGCCTGACTCAGCGCAAGCTGCTCCTCATCCTTCCTCTCTTACCAAGAGCTGTGAAAAGCACCCCTGTGGTGACGGTGCTGCCTTCGGAGGAGCCACCACTGGACCAGCCTGGGTGGCTCTGTGGGGACCAGTGTCATCAGGTCCCCCCCAGCACTGTGGCCTCCATCAGGTGGCCCAAACGAGCACCCAAAGTCAGCGATTCCCAGCGATGCTCAGGAATTTTGCCTGTCCCCAATTGCTTATGCAGTGCCCCCCTCCCCTGCCTAAGGGAGATGTGGGGCTACAAGGTGGGCTGGAGCAGCAGCCCCTGTATCCCCAGGGACCTCCTGCACCTGTGGGATGCCAGCTCCCAGGGAGGAGGAGGAGAGCCGGGAGGAGGTGGCTGGTGGTGCTGCAGGAGGGGCTGGACGCCCAGGCGGTCTCGTGCCACCGCACCCGAGCCCTTCACACCCAGTACTGGTTGTTTTTCAGTGGGGGGTTGGAAGTCCGGCAGTACTGGAGGAGCTCGGGGTCTGGCGGTGCCCCAGAGCCTGTGCCCAGGGGTGGGGGACCCGTGCCCTTGCCCTCCAGGCTGGTGACAGTCGTTAGGGGGATGCCTTGGCTGGGGTCTGTCCTCCGGAAGGTCTCGTGGTCGGGCACGGCCCCGTTCTTGGCCTTGGAGGCGGGAGTGCCCTGGACGTGGTGCTTCCCCGTCTTGTTGCGCTTGTGCAGGTAGAAGAGCAGGGGCAAGATGAGGGCCAGCAGGAGGAAAATGAGGCAAATTGGGATGATGATGCTGAACATGTTGGCCTCAATGAAGCTGAGGAAGGTGCCCCCCGCCCCAGGGCTGGGGCTAGTGGTGGCACTGGGGGCCAGCCAGGCAGTAGGGGGCATGCCCAGCTCGCTGGCGTTGGGGCTGCTCCGCGCTGTGCCATGGGGCACTGGGGGTGAGGCTGCCAGCGGGACCCTGAGCAGGGTGACACCATAGGATTTCGAGGCGTTGTAGGGCTCGATGCTGTACTCCAGGGACGCCAGTGCCGGTGGCACGCCGGCAGCCGCCAGCTCGAAGACAAAGCTGTCCCGCTGCAGGGGTTGTTGGGTGTCCCCAGCATCCAGCACCTCCAGCCCCACCAGCCCTCGCTCCAGCTCGCTCTGGCTGAAGATTTCGATCGGGGAGGTGGGCTGTCCTGGGTCCTTGGATACCCTCACAAGACGGCTGGCACGGGGCGCCCTGCGGACCTTGAAGACTGGAATGCTCTTGGTGTGGTTGGCCAGCTCACTGGCATCGAGGACACTGGTGTCCAGGAGGGCTGTGGTGCCTCGGGGCCACAGGCTGCCCGGTCGGGTCTTCACCACAGCACGGACAGTCACGTTCACCGCCCCGCTCCTGTTTCCTGCCCGTGATATGGCGACAAACTGGAAGTCGTCCTCGGGCGACGTGAGGTCACTGAAGGTGAATGTCACCTCCCTGCGATCCAGCTGCTTCTGTGAGAAGCCCCGTGATGGCTTTTGGTTGACTTGCAGCTGTCCAAACCTGGGGTCCCTGGTGATCCTGTACAGGACATTACCTGCCCCTCGTGGTGCAGCACCCAGCAGGTGATGGTGGGACACAGGGGCCCTGTTCAGGTCTTGGGGCACCTCCAGCAGTGCCGGGCTGGCAGTGGTGCTCAGAGCAGGCAGCACCTCGATCTCCAGAGAGGTCTGGATGGGTGGGTGGTGGCCACTGGAGAGCCTCAGGGCTAAGGCCCCTGGAGCACGGCTCCCCGTGGCAACAAACACCACGCGGCCAGCGTTGACGTCCGCTTGGGTGAAGCGGCTGATGGGCTCCCGTGGGTTCTGTGCACTGGCCAGGTGGCCAGCGAGGGGTCTCTGGAGGATGCTGTACACCATCTCCTGTGGGGACACCAGTGGGTCTGCCACGTCCAGGTACTCCTGTGACAAGGTGACCACGGAGCCTGGTGGGACCTGCAGCACTTCTTGCCGCTTCACCACCCGTGGTGACTTGGTGCTGCTGGTCACTGTTATGTTGAACACTTCAGAGATGACCACCCCATCCTGTGGAGGACGGACAGACCGCTGCTCCCGGGGCTGGAGCCAAGCCTTAAAACTGAAATGGTCTTTGGAGATGCTGTCCCCACCATGGGCGTACACCAAACGCCTTGCTGCCAGGTCTGACTGCAGGAAAAATGGCCGGGACTGCTCCAGAGGCACATCGGCCACCAAGAGCTGGCCATGAACTGGTGGCTCCGTCACAAGGAAGACCACATCATATCCAGCCCTCTCAGGGACCAGGATTTGGCTCAGGAGGTTGGAGGCATCCAACACCGAGGTGTCAATCTCAGCCTGCTGAGCCCTTGTGAGCTGCAGACCTGGCAAGAAAAGAGGTAAGAATCAGCTTGGGGAAGTTGGTGAGAGTTTGATGTGGTGATGGAAGAAGGAATTGGATGCAGTTTTAGATGTCTGATGTAATATATCAGCCATGGAAAACAACACTGTGGTGTCTTCTTCAGACAAACAAACCCTCCTGAAGAGCTGGTTTGTCCCATGCTTCTCCATCCTACCCTTACCTGCATTTTTCCAAAGCTGAGTCGAACGCTGGGGACACTTTTCCTCGAAGGAGATCAGGACAAGGAGGATGAAGGAATCTGAGATGGTTGTGGGAGTGACCACACGGAAGCGGATGGCATCTTGGGCCAGCCAGAAGGGCTTGTCTGGCATCTCGTGCTGGTAGAAAATCAGCTTGCTGTCCACCTGAAAATTAAAAAAATATCCTTGATCAGCTCCTATCTTGACTCTGAGAAGGAGCAACCAAGCTCTAATCAGGTAAGAAATGGGGATTTTCACTAGCCATGGCACGGTAGTCACCATGGAGAGCTCATGGTGTTTCTGTACCAGGATGTGAAGTTGTGGCTGCCCCATCCCAGAAAGTGTTCAAGGCCAGGCTAGACAGGGCTTGGAGCAACCTGGTCTAGTGGAAGGTGTCCCTGTCCATGGAAGGGGGAACAAGGTGACCTTCAATGTCCCTTCCAACCCAAAACATTCTATGACTCTATGATGTTTCTCCCAGCAATTTGGGGAACTGAGGCTTAGAGAAAGGGCTAAGCTCGCTCAGCATCCTCCAAGGGTGAGGATAGCACAGAGGAGCTTCCAGGGAGGGCAAACCTATGTGTTTCTGAGTGCTGGAATAAAATAATACCCTTGCTGTGCCCTGCAAAATTTGGCCCCACAGGAGAAGGGCTTTTTCAGAGCAGGGGTGAAAAAATCATGCTTGGCTCTTCCCTTCAGCAGCAGCCAGGCTGGCTGGCTCTGCAGCAGGGAGATGGCCTAGGAAAAGGGATTATAGCTTCCTCAGCCTCCCCCAGTGCTAAATCCAAGGCTGGGGCAGCAGCTTTTAATCCCTCTTAGCAGCTGTTGGCAGAGCTGGGAAAATCACGGCACGGCTGGAGCCTCGCATTGCCTCCTGCCTGGGATCTGCCTGTGGTGGCAGTGGGGTCAGACTGGGACCCCCATGCTGTGGTGGGGGATGATGAAGGGCTGTGCTTGGGGTTCTGAGGGGCTGGAGGAGTTGAAATCTCACCTGGGCTTGGGTGAAGTTCCTGATTTCCTCCCCCTGTGAGGTGGTCAGCCTGCCCAGGCGCGGGGCTTGCTCGATGCTGTAGTACAGAGTGGTGGAGCTGGCGGGGCTGTTGCTCACTGCCTGCAGGTTCTGGCTGGTGATGGGCTGCAGGGCACCTGGAAAACACATCCAGTATGGATTTCAACCACTCACCTAGCCACCCACCTGCAGCCTCTGCCATGGGCATCTCAACTGGGTAGGGCAAGGGTAGGAAGTCCAAGAAGGCCCCATTTGAACTGGGAGCATGGGGAACGTGCTGGTACCCACCTGGGCACAGAGTGAGGCTCTGCTTCCTGGCCAGGCTGATGACAGGCTCTCTCTGGGCCCTGACGAGGAAGAAGTGCCCAGGAGATAGGTTCTCACCATCCCACAGATCGAAGGCGAAGCCGCCATCCAGGGGTCCTGTGTAAAGCACAAACCTGGGCATTTGTGGGGGACAGAGGAGCTCCCCATTAACCTGTCAGGGTTTTGGACCAGGGATGGGGTCAGCATCCCCCGTGGTGGCACAGTGTCCCCATCACGCTGGGGTGGTGCAGGGGCCAGGGGCACCGCAGTCCTGCCCTACCTTGGTGCACGAAGAGGATGAGGCCGTTGTCTATCTGGGCCTGAGTGAACCTCTGGACCTCAGCCCCGGGCGCTGACCTCAGCACAACCTTCCCGTTGGCTGGGGGCTGGATGGAATAGGTCACCTCTTCCGCCGGGGAGTCCTCGTCCTCGGCACTCAGGATGTGGGGGCTGAGAACAGCCGTGGCACCTTCCCGCAGCTGGGGGATAGGGAGAGGCTGTAATCCCCCTGGGATACCCCTGGCACCTCTCCCCTTTTTCCCGTCCCAGCTCAGACCACTCTGCTGGGTGCCAGAGCACATCCCAGCCCAACAAGGGCGCCTTGTCTGCGTCCCGGTGACGCCTCCATCATCTGGCCTCTTCCCAGCCCTGCATCACCACTGCCGTGGCTGCCAGCACGTGCTGCACAGCTGGGTCTGTGCCTCTGCACGGCGTGTGCTGGAGGGCAAGGGTGCCTCAGTTTCCCCAGTTCCTGGAAGTGGAAGAGGGCACGGTGCCCTGGGGCAGGGGCTGTGCCTTTGAGACCGTGCTTTGCAGGGGAAGGGGTTTCAGTGGGGTGCACAAGCTGCTGCTGGGTACACAATGACCACGAGCAGCCCTGTCTCTCCCTAGCTGGGTGTTTCTCCGTGCTCCTGCTCCCGTCCCAGTTCCCGTCCCACCGCCCCCTCACACGGCCGTGGCAGGGCCCGCTGTCACAGCAAACCCTCCAGGAATGACAAGTATGTGGCCGAGTTCAGAGGCACTGTGGAACTTCCCAGGACCACTTCCTCCCATCTAGTGGTGCCTACCCTCCCCTGAGAACATTGCCACCCCAAAGCCCTGGCATGTCCCATCTCCAGCTGGAGGCAATAATTTTCCCTGCTCGTAACCCTGTGCTGTGTCTCAATCTTGGCAGACCACAGGGATGAACCTTGTGCTGCCAAACAGGTTCTGCCCACACAGCCCAGAGCTGCTCTTTGCCTTTAGGATGCCTTGAAATCATGGGGTGCATGGATGGAGCCGTGCCATGGCTCACGTGGGGTGAAGGGGTGGGATGGGCTGCATCCCAAAGCATCATGAGGCTGGGCTCTTGGAAATCTGCAGGACAACACCCAGGCAGGCGCTGGAGGAGGTGCTCTGCTGGATGAGCTCTTTTCTGCTGTTTTCAGCTGGCCTAACCCAAAACATTGCTTGAGTGGGTGTGGGTGCCGACAGAGAAATTAAATCCCTCAGCAGTCCCCACGGGATGGCAGAGGCAGGCTGGAAAACACAGCTTTGGAGAGGCAGGGTGGGGGAAGTGCTGCTGGACACACAGCCGGGACAGGAGCTTCACTGTGCACGCACCGAGTTTTTTGGGCTGCTTCCTCTCTGCAGCACCCACAGCAGTTGGAATTGCAATCACACTGGGGTCTTGGAGCCACAGAAAACTCCCTGTGGGCAAAGCAGGGGGGACTGGCAGCCCCAGGGCATCACTGTCCACTGGGAAGGGACAGTCGGAGTGGCTGGAGTAGCTTTGCTCCCCGCCCAGAGCCCGCGCCGCGGGAGCTGACCCACTTCTCCATGCTCCTCGTCCTTCCTGAATTATTAAAGCCTTCCGCCTGGCTCCTGCGCTCGCTTGCTCGGCTTATTGTGTTTGCTCAGCCTCCGTGTCGCCTCTGCTCTCGGGGAGAGCACGCGGGAGGTGGCGAACAGCGCCGGGAGCGTGGCCGTGTGCTCTGGGGCGGCAGTGGAAGCCTCTCTCTCGGTGGCATTCAGCCATCCTTCCTCCAGATCCAGCCCAACAACTGCTGCTCCTTCCCGAGGGGCTCCCCTTTGGGGTCTAGACCCATCCTGCTGTCTCACAGCCCTGCGAGGACTCGACATCCCTGGAAACCTTTGTGCAATCCCTCTCCCGGGCCTGGCCTGACCTTTAAACACTGAAGTCATCCCTCACCAGAGCACAAACAGCAGGGCTGGGCCTCTCCCATCATTCCCGTTGGGGGAAGGAAGCCTTTCCCAGCTCCAGAGCTCCTCTGGGCAGCTGTGGTTACTCTTCCCAGGGTGCAAAGGAATTCCCATGGAAAGGCAGACAAATTGCTGCCTCAGAGTTTATTTTTAGGAGGTGTTTCTGTATTTTCACCCTTATTCTTAGCGTGATGGCTGGGAGGGAGGGCAGGCCATACTTACACTGAGTGTCTGGACTAGGGAAAAGGGGCTGGCATGGCCTCAGCAGCTGAGGGGTTAACTTCTCCCTGAATTTTGGCCCAGGTGAGGCAGATCTACAAAAGGGATTTGCTGGGGAGCTTCCTGGACTGGAGGAGGAAAACTGGGGCAGGCACAGAGCTCGGGCTGAGGGTACCTCCCAAACTTTGGTGGTATCCCTCAAAATGGCTGTCTCTGGGGCTAGGCAGGGTAGCCCCTTCCCCTTGGGCATCATGTCCAGAGCCCAGGCTCCTGGAACCCTTCCCAAGGCAACTGTGTGATGATCCTCATGGAGTTGGTTGCTTTCCAGCTGCCAGCCTGGGAAATCCTGGGATAGTGAAAGTAGGTGCGGGGGAGGTGGAGGGGATGACTGTGCTTGCATCTTTTCCAGTAAATTCTTTGCTGGAATTTTGCATTAGTGACCCCGAACGGGACAGGGA
>VZRO01001691.1:44087-57437 GCA_013397915.1 Daphoenositta chrysoptera
CTCGAGCACCCTGAACTCCACGCCAAGAGCCAGGTAGTGGGCGTTGGGAATGCGGAGGATGCCCGAGGAGAGGGTAGCAGAGCCACCTCCTGGCACCGTGATGTTGTGGACATCCAAGGGGACGGTGATGGGGAGCACAACCAGGCTGACCACCACCCCCTCCAGAGGGTCTGCATTGTGGGCTGTGATGTCCAGGACAAACTGGTCACGCTCCTCATTGGGCTTGGAGTGGAGGTAGAGGACTCTGCCACTGTTGATGTCCTCCTGGGTGAAGGACTGGATGGGGTCCAGGCTGGGCTGCTCGTTCACGTCCTGGCTGTGCTGAAGCATTGCCAGGATGCCGGAGGCTGGAGGGCTGCTCACCAGGTAGACTATGTCTTGGGAAGAGATCTCTTCGTGGGTTACCTGGGAGTGTGGGGGAGACGAGGCATGAGTGGGAGGGCTGGTAACTGAGGCTGGGCTGCCCCGCAGCCCACCTGCTGTGCAATCACTCCCTCAAAGCTTTGCTGTGGGATGAACGGCAAGAACCACCTACTGAGGCCATGCCTGAAGCCCTCTCTGCCCCTGGACAAAGCCTGACAACAACACAAGGCCTTGGCTTGGAGCAGGTGGGCATAAAATGGAGTCCTGTGGGTGGCTGTCCTGGCTTGGTGGCCAGGGAAGTCATGCAGGCATGAGAAATGACTAGAGAAGGGGATACTCACCAGTAAGTCCTCCTCCTTGATCCCAGCTGCTTCCCCCTGGAAAACATAGATCTCCTTGTGGTTGACTATACTCAGGGGGCTGGGATGAGTATCCAAGAACACGCTGATGGCCAGTGTGTCCTCCACTGCCACCTCATTTGCTTCTACAGTGAACTGGAGCTCATCCCGTGTGTTCCTGCTCCCATTGTGGTGGTAGGAGATCTCTCCTGCCAGCAGGTCCCTCTGGGAGAAGGCCATGACCGGCTGCTCCCCTCTCAGTATGGTGCCCCACCTTGGGGGAGTGGTTATCAGGAACCGTATCTCTTCATCTGACCTGATGTCCATGTTGGTCTCCAGGCTGAGGACAGAGGAGTCAATTCTCCCTCGTGTGCCCTGCTGGATGACCAGACCGGTGTTGTTGACTATTTTGATGTAGGGGTCTGATGCCTGCACTTCCAGAAGGGCTGTGGTTTGGTGGAGGCCATCCGAGACCTGTAGCTGGATCCAGCCCCGGTCAGCCCCAGAATGGACAAAGAGGATCTTCTTCTTCCTCAAGTCATCCTGTGTGAATCGATAGACCTGGTGGCTTCTGTCATCGACAGACACGATGCTGCCAAATAAGATGTCCTTCCTGGCCAGCACCAGCTGCGTGTCGGAGAAGCCGGAGTCCTTGTCAGTGAAGGCAATGTCATCAGTGGTCAGCAGGTGCTGCCCGTTGCGCACCACGTGGAAGACTCTGTTCACTGCCCGGACAGGGCTGTGGTCATTGACGGGTTGGATGGAGACCCTGAAAACGCCCCTCACCTCCTCGGCCTCAGGCTCGGCGCTGCCCTCACCCTGCCTGATGGCTACGAAGGGGATATCATCCTCCAGTGTCTCGGAGTCATCGTGCTGGTACAGCAACCGGCGCTGGAGGATGTCGTCATTGGTGAACTCCGTGATCTCCTCTCTGGAGGCCCAGCCGTGGGACGCAGCCCAGGCCAGCCTCCCATGTGCTGGCCCCTCAATCACCTCGTAGACATAGTCCATGCTGTTCACACTCTGCACAAACAAGTGATCCTTGGAGATGATGGCCTGTCCACCTTCCGGCACGGTCAGGAGCACGTTGGTCAAAGTTGGTGCATCAGGGTCCCCGCCAATGCTGATTCTGTAGGTATAGACAGGCGAGTGCTGCTCACCAGCATGGATGCGGAACTGGAAGAAGTCCTCAGTTTGCTGGGAGTTCCTGATGGTCACACTGTAGCTCAGGCGGTTTCCCTGCAGGTCCTCTTCAGTAAACCCAAAACCTTCAGTCAGCCTGTTGCCAAGCAGCTCCAGGTTTCCCTTTTTGGGAGCCTGGATGATCACGTAGCGGAAGGGAACTGAGGCAGAGTTTGGATCTTCCAACATTGCCTCCAGCTCCTTGCTGGTGATATTTCTGTGCCGCTTATTCTTCATCTGGAGGGGAGCCATAGTCCTCATCTTAATGGTGGCTCTTTTAATCCTTATGAGGAAGGTGTTGTTTGGCAAGAGCTTCTGCCCCACCTGGACTTTGAATCTCACCTCCTCCACACTGTCTTCCAGCCGGTGCTCTGAGTCTGTGCTAAAATACTGGATGCGCCCTTGCTCCAGGTCTTGTTGGTGGAAGGACTCGACTTTTTTCCATTCCCCTCCCATGCTCCCTTGCTTCTGGACCTCACCATACTTCAGGGGCTCTGTGAGGGCGTACAGGATGGAGACCCGTTGTTCCACAGCGTTCGTCTCCACTGACAAGTTGGCTGTGGTGATGCGTGTGGCCCCTCCTTGGGAGACGGAGAGGCCAGTGTTATTGAGCAGGCGGATGTCAGGATCAATGGCCAGGATCCTCAGGGTGGCAATGGGGCTCGGGACTGTGCCATCACTCACCTGCAAGGTGAGCTGTAAGTTTGTCCCGCCCTGGTGCACATAGACTACGTTGCCAGCTTCCAGGTCCCTGCAGGAGAACTCCTCAATGGGCACTCCAGGGTGGAAGTCTAACTCCACATAAGCCTCCTCCATCTGCTGACCATGCAGCTGGAATTCGAGGTCATCGCAGGATGAGTCATCATCCAGGACCTGCAGGATGTCGGTGGTCAGGTGCTTCCGCGTGTGCTTCAGGATTGTCATGTGGTTCCCATGGGGAAAGATCACCTGTGGGGCATCGTTGACGGGGTTGATCATGATGGGCAGCAGGTACACCTGCCCCTGCCGCAGGCACTCTGGGACCCCTTGCTGGGTGGTCACTGTCACCTCCAGCATCAGCTGGTCCATGGGCCCCTCGGAGCCATCGTGGATGTATCTGACTTTGCGATTCACAATGTCTAACAAGGTGAACTTCCTTCTGCTCCTGGACCCGGGAATGTCCAGCTCCAGCTGGCCATGCCTGGGGTCATTGGTGATGCTGAAGAGGATTTGGGACTGACGGATGTTGGCCAGGCTCAAATCTACTGTTGGCTGGGCGTGTTTCCACTCCAGGTAGGCCATGCCCCCTTCGGAGACGATGAGGGGGCTGACATGCAGCAGCCTGCTGATGTTGGCAAAGGCAGGTGGGAAGCTGCTGTCAGGCCGGCACGGTTCCACCACCAGGCCTGGTGCTCCCGAAAAGACATTTGGAGGTGGGGAGGTGGATGCCTCATCCTGCTCATACACCTCCTCATAGTCCCAGTAGTGGTCCTGCTTCCCACAGCCTGCTGTGATGTCCTTTGTGATCACGGCGTCCTGCAGGCTCCTCCTCTGCAGGTTTATCCGCAGGTCCTCCAAGCAGCCAACAAATGAGTGGTTGGTCATGGTCCACAATGAGATGAAAGAAAGATGGTGCTCCCTCAGCCTTTGCAAAGCTTTTTCATCCATACCACCAATGAAGAGGTTTCCCTGAAGGTCCAGGTAGTTGTTGATGCCCCGGTTGGATGTGGATGATGCATAGTAATCTATCAGTATCTCAAACTTGTGGATGTCGGTGTGGACTTTGACGTAGTGCTGCTGCTCGTCGCTGATGAAGACATTGTTGTGCAGGACGATGACGCCGTTCCCCTTCTCCACAAACCCTCGCAGGCGCCCGTTGGAGATCTCCAGGTAGAAGAAGTCATTCTCCAGCCCTGCGTGGTAGATGAGGGGTGCCTGCGTGATGCTCGTCGTTATCACAAACTCGATGGTTGCTTCCTGCCTCGCATCCCATGTGGGGAAAGCAATGTAGGAGTGTGGCCCCGGGAACCCGAATGGGTCCTCAGGCTCTGCAGAGAACTGTGTGCTGCACCCTTCCTGGACATGGTGGAAGGTCTTGGAGCTGCCATCAGCAGACAGACGGGAGAGAACATCCAGGCCGTTGAATGTCACCAAGTGAAGGCAACCCCTGAAGGGAGGGCTGGCCTCGGCAAGGTACGGCAGGTCCAGGCTGCCTGTCCCGCCGGCATAGAGGCCATACTGGATGTCCAGCTCCCTTGCTGGCCCTGCGATGTCTGCAGAGCTGTTGAAGAGGCCATCGATGGTCAGCGTCATCCTGCCATCTTCCACCAGCAGTTCCACGTCGTGCACTGCCAGGTTATTGAGCTGCAGCCCTGCTGTGGACTGCAAGGTCACCTCCTCCGAGCCCAACTGCAGCCTGGCCTGCAGAGAAAGACACAAAATCCTCAGCTCAAGTGAGACCTCTCCACCTTCCAGAAATACCTACTGAAGCATGGACCCACACCCAGGTGCTCCCAAGGGTTTTGTTCCCTCATTTCACTCCTCCACCTCTGGATGTGCTCCTCCTTCATTCTCCCCATGGACCTGCCCTCTTTGTCCTGCTCTCTGAATTTCTCTCCTTTCTCACTCATTCTCAGCAAACCCCAGTCTCAGGGCTGGGGTCCTCCATCTCCCAGTCCCACAGCTGGGCTTTTCCTCTCCCCTCACAGAGCAGCCCTGCCAGATGCTGGCTCCTCCTTCCCTGCGCTATCTTGCCCACTGCCCTCCATCCTTGCAACCTGGGCTGCTTCCAGCCCTTTCCGTGGGAACTGGCAGAGGAAATAGCAGGCTTTGCTCCTCGTGGGCAGCAGCCTGGAGCCTGCCTAAGTAGAGGGTTAGCTGGTGGGACACGTGGTCTGCATTAGGGACACCTCTGGCCAGCGGCTTGCTTGCTCTTCTGCTTTGGTTTAATGTGGTTGGTAGCCCAGCCCAGGCTGCAGGAGAGGCAGGATGTGTGCCTTGGATACTCCCTGCTCTCCTCCTTCATGGTGGATGCCTGTTGCCATAACCACAACAGGGAACTTTATTCCTCTGTCTTGATTGCTCCCCATGTTCCAGCTGGGACAAGGGAGATCTCTTCTTTCCCTGGATCCTCTTGCCTCACCTCCTCACACCTGAGGGTGCTGTGCACCGTGTCTGACCACGCAGTGCACAGGGGGTGCCAGTGTCTGGGTGTCCCCATGACTACCCCCAGCATCACCCAGGCAGTGGGTGGGAGCTTCCCCAGATGGAACCTGTTTCTCTGCATTTAACCAGATCTTCCAAGACTGTATCCACTCTCCTCTTATACTCTTGGCGTTCCCTGTCAGGGGTCCTGGCAGCTGGGCTGCCCCTTCATGCTCGCACTGGATGAAGCCATGACACAGAGACCCCAGCCCGGGGAGAGGATCAGGGTGTTGGGATGCTGACCTGCAGGCGGCCAGCTTGCAGCTGGAGCAGGAGGTGGTCAGGCTGGCCGGCAGCCAGGAAGAGCAGCCCATTCCCCTGGCTGGTGAAGAGCTGCAGGTGGAGCCGCACCGTGCGCGAGGCATCTGCCAGCGGCATCTCCACGAAGCTGTCGCCAAAGAAAGAGGCTGGGGAGAAAAGGGAGAAAGGTCAGGCAGGGAAGGACACCTCCTGCAAGGCCCGTCTGGGTGGGTGCTGTGATTATGGAGCCTCCCAAGCCCATCCATCAGCCCTTCCCTCATTTGCCATCTGACAGGTTGCTGGAGCTCAGCAGCCTAGAAAGACCCTTCGGGGAGTCTGTTTAGCTGATTTTCCTAGAGGTACCCCAGAAAGGTTTGGGTTGGAAGGAACCTTAAAATTAGTCTAGTCCAAGCCCCCTGCTACAGTCAGGGATATTTTCCACTATCCCAGGTTGCTCCAAGCCCTGTCCAACCTGGCCTTGAACACTTCCAGGGATGGGGCAGCCACAGCTTCTCTGGGAAACCTGTGCCAAGGCCTCACCACCTTCTGATTAAAGAAATTGCGTTTCTCCTCAGTGCTGGAGGAATAAACGTGAGTCCCAGTGATCCGTATGTGGATGCGAGAGCGTACGGAAACCTTGGCTCGAAGTGGGCGCCTGGAGACACAGCTGGAACGCGTTCAACACCCAGTATACATCAGCCCCGGAGGACTCAGCTCAATGGCATGTGGTCGTGAAATGACAGACTGTGTCACAGGGCAGAGGCGGGAGAGGACAGGATTAAGAGTACAGGGAGCGGCGAGGCTTAATTTTAGAGCGCTTTTAGTTTTTAGCTGACTCAAAGCATGCATGTGCATCTCACACATGTTAAATGTGTGTGGCTGGGGCGTGCAGCCACCCATCCTGCTTGGCTCCAGCTCAGCCTGTGGCAAAACTCTGCGCTTAAGCATAAACACTCCAGCCCTGTAAGCTGGAAATGTTTGGGGAGGATATGTCAGGGACGGGGGGAAATGCACATTTTCAGTCCACCTGTAGTCACAGGCTCTGCTGGAGTTTGTATGTGTGAAGTTTTCCTATTATGCTAGAGCACTTATCAGATCCACCCAGTTGCTGACTTACACTTAGGTTTGGGGTCCCAGATCTGTCTTGCTCAGGTGCCATGGGCAAACAAGGATAGGAATTTGGCTTTCAGGGTCCCAGCCCCTGATCTCTTTTGGAGGAGGCAGGGGTGGATGTTGGATGCTGGGGTGAAGCCAATCTTCTGCACAGTGAGGTCTGAGTATAAACACTCACATCTGCTCTTACAACTGCTTCCCTGGCTACACTTTCCTCTTGCCCCAGTTTCTGTGGGGATGATCAGGGTAGGAATGGGCAGTGCAGGCTTTGTTCATAGGGTTGTGCAGCAAGTGAAAACCCAACCCAGGAAGTGAAAACCCAACCCAGCAAGACAGCCACAGTCACTGAGGCATTTGGAAGGGGACCATCTGTAGAGGTGATGGCAAAGGTTGGCCTGGCAGGGACAGAGTTGGAGCACTCTCTCTCTTTTAGCTTTTCATATTTTCTTCAGGGCCCTGCAATGCTGTGCGTGGGGGATGCTCTTCTGAGCCCTTTGGGAATGGGGAGACCTCCTTGTCCAGGACACCACAAAAAATCACTTCCTGCCACTGGCAGCAGAAAAAAGTGCCTCAGTTTTCCCCTGCGGTCTGGGAGGATGACGTGG
Source organism: Daphoenositta chrysoptera (assembly GCA_013397915.1). Taxonomy (NCBI): domain Eukaryota; kingdom Metazoa; phylum Chordata; class Aves; order Passeriformes; genus Daphoenositta; species Daphoenositta chrysoptera. The sequence continues at coordinate 51,112 of VZRO01001691.1, forward strand.
GTGTTGCAAGGACCATCACTCCACCCGTTCTGGACAAGGAGGAAATGGCACCATGGAAATATCTGGCCTTTGCTGTAACACCGAGCCCTTTGCCCAGCCCAGGGCAAGGCTGTCAGGGTGCCTGCTCATTCCCTGGCCCTCGTGCCTGCTGCTGGCATGGGGCACTTTGGCTTCCTTGTCCTCTTCAGCCCAGCCAGTGACTCAGAGGAGTGCTGTGCTGTTCTTTGCAGGGCTCTGTCCCTCCCTGACCTGCTCCCTCTTTCCCGTGGTCCCAGCAAAACCAGCCTTGCCCAGTGGCTAAGGGTGCTGGGTGCTGGGGCTCTCAGCAGGTCCTTGTCCTGGGGCTTGGTGAGCAGGGGTGACGTGGCACGTGGAAAAGGGAGTTTTCCTGTCCCTCCTTGCACTCCACAGGCACACGTGTGTGCACATGTGGTCCCCGGATGCATCCATGTACATTATGTGCTGGCTCCCATCGAGGTTCCCTGTGCGTGCTCCATGCTCCAGCTCCCACTGGGATTTTGCTACATTTTAGTGGCTTCCCCTAATTCAAAAAATGTGTTTTTCAGATGGGTACTGAGCGGCTGCTCTCACAGGGAGGGAAAGCTTGGCTGGGCTGGACCCACCAGCAGCGCCCATGACAGCCCAGGGGCTGGGCAGTGTCTCGCTGTGGGTGCTGGTCATGATGGTTTGGGGCTGCTCCAGCAAGACCAGCTTGTTTTCCAGTGTGCCAAGGGGCACCAGCTCCTGCAGCCAGCACATTTTGTCCTGCCTTCACTCTCCCAGAGCTGCCAGAAATGTTTTTCTTGTTCTCTCATAAAATACTAATAATAAAAAGTTCCCAGAGGTGCGGATGCCTTGGGGAGTGGTGCTGTTTGTTGGGGAGGAGGAAGAACCCTTCCCCGGATCCAGGAGGTGCTGGGATTTTTCTCCAGCAGCAGAGCAATGTGAGTTACTGCTGTTTGTCTTCCCAAATTCCTGCTTTATTTCAGGGCCACTCTCCTCCTCCCTCATCAGCCCAGCCAGGATGTGAACATCACTCAGCCTGTGACATTTCACTTTCACAAGGGACCTGCAGCTTCTCACCTCCATCTCCCCTCTTCCTTGCCTTCCACTTTGGAAAATGCGCAGAAAACATGGATTTTTTGGGTTTTTTTTTCAAATGCATTTTGCTCTGGAGGAGCATTCATAGGACAGGAGGTCCTGGTCCATCACATGGAGCAAGCAGGGACTTCTAGGCACTCATTCTCTGTGGGCAGGTTCAGGTGAGCATCCTGGGATCACCCCATGAGGATGAGTTCCCATGCCCCAAAGGCACCTATCTCAAGTGATTTAAGGATATCATGATCATACCAGAGGGGTGTTGTGCCCTTCATCCCTGGATGCAGATGCCCAAGGTGGCCGCTCCTCTCCTGTCGTGGGGAGCAGCAGATCCCTATGTCCTGGCCATGGGTTGAAGTGGACACCCCGGATGTCCCAGTTGCCCCCGGATAAAAACAATTGACATTCCCAGCTTGCTGCGTCCCACAGGAAATCACCATCGGAGCCTTGCCAAGCCGATTGAAAGGCGTTGACGAGGCGAGAGGAGCCTCCGTCACAGTTTCCGAGCAGCCAGCCAGCAGCCAGCAGATTATAGACTGCAGTGTCACTTGGGTTTAGGTTTTTTTTGCATTGAAAAAAACAAGGAGATGAGCCAAAAGCTCTAAGGAGGGGTCTGGGAGCGAGGCCCCGGGTGTGCCGGGCTGCTCCTGGGGCCGGCAGACAAGCGAGGGCTCTGTGCGAGCCGGCCCTGCCCCGGCAGCCGCCCCAGCCGCCGGCCACGCGCCGGCTCCGGGACGCCTTGGCCCTCTTCCCCTGCTCCTCCAGCTGAAAACACGGCTGGTTTGGCCTCTCCAGTTGCTGGTTTTTGGTGTTCAGGGAATCTTATGGCTGGGGGAGCCGAGCCTGGGGGGATCCCCATCCGCTCAGGGGGCTCTGGGCTGGGGGCTCTCGGAGTGCTTGGGGCTCAGCAAGGCAGTTTTGGGCTCTCCTCTGTGTTTTAACATACATCTCATCCCAAAAACTTCTCCCACCTCCTTCCCAGCACGTAGGAGGATGAAGGAGCCAACTCCAGGCCCAGGCAAAGGGAAGCACTCGGAAAGCTCAGCTCAGAGAGAACCGGCGCTTGGACACGAAGGGTTTTCGGGGCAGGGAGATGTCTCCTGGGTGTGTGAGAGGGCATGCGAGCTGGTGGGTGGATGCTGCCCTGCCCGAAGGCTCCTACCCCAGCGTGAGGCATCCCCAGGCCTGCCGCAGGACAGCCGGCTGCGTTTTGGGTGTGCAGGAGGAGGTGCATCGGCGAGTCCGGGGTACACCGAGTCCCTGAGAAGCTGCAGGGTGTCCCGTTGCTCTGGCCACAGGAGGATGCTGAGGCTGAGGAGGAAGGAGCGGAGCGAACCCTGCCGGGATAGGGGTGTGGAGCCGGGGAGGGGCTGGATGCTCAACAAGGCTCCATTCAGGCTGCGGTGGGGCAGGTGGGGGCCAGGGCTGTGGCCGGCTGTTTGCAGGGAGGGGACTGGAATTCATTAAAGCAGCTCTTTAATGACCGGAGCGGGTGCCAGGAGAGCCCCGCGCAGACACACGAGCCCCCCTGAAAGACTCGCTGTGTTTGCAGCCGCTTCCCACCCCGGCCACACCGCTTTTCCAACGGTGGAAAAACAGCCGGGGAGTGAAAGCTCCTTGTTGCCCGAACAGCCCCGGGCTTGTGCGGCCACGGGTGCAGCCCAGCCCGCCGGCTGCCCTCCTTCCTGCCCGCCTCCCTGTGCCAACAAGCGGCCCCTGTGCCGGCGCTCTGCCTGGTGCTGGGGTGCTGCTGGGCCGCCCCAAGGGCAGCCTGCCGCATTCCTTCTCCGCAGCCTCAGGAGCTGCTTTTGAGGCCCTCTGAGTTGTTTGGGGTTGGCTTTTTTTATTTAAATAACTTTTAAGGTAGTGAAGTCACCCGTTGCCAGCCCCATTGTGCTGCACCCACCCGCTGTGCAAACGCCGGAGGCGCTGGGGGATGTGAACTTTGGGGGGATTCAGGGGGATGTGAACATGGGAGGGGTTCCGGGGGATAAAAGTACTGGAGGGGTTCAGGGCAATGCCAGCACCAGAGGAGCTGGGGCGACATGAACATCAGAGGGGTCTTGGGGGATGCAAACACTGGAGGGGCTCGGGGGCGGCTGCACAGCCCTGGGGACGCTGCTCGGCTTGATCCCGTCCTGCTCCCCCCGTGGTGTGCGCATCAGGCTCCCGTCCCACTCCCTGCGCAGGCACGGTGGGCAGGACCAGCCTCCTGCCAGCGCCCTGGGTGGTCCTGGGGGCTCAGGCTTCCTTGTCCCCAGGCTTCCTTGTCCCCAGGCTTCCTTGTCCCCAGCCTGGCTCTGTGATGCCCAATGGGACCTGCAGCCCCCCGGAGCTGGGGCTGGGCTGGGCCCCTGTCCCCACACGGGGTGGAGGGGCCACGGGAGGAAGGGATCCAATGGGCTGGTGGAGAAAGGCTTCATTATGTTCCACATTCCCTTCGTTTTACGGTGTGGTTTTATTTATGGCCGGGGAAAGGAAATGAGCAGCTTGCGAGGAGGTTAAGGCAAACACAGTGGCCCTCGGCTTTGGCTGGGGCTTTGCTGGGAGGAGGGGGTGCCAGGGGGACAGATGGGGGGCGGCTGCCTTCAGATATGCCCCGAGACCCGAGCTGAGCACCCATCTGGGTCTCCACAGCAAAGAAATCCCAGTGCAATGGAAAAGAGCCGGGTTTAGTCTGCAGTACGGCATTCAAACCCAGTGGGGACCCTGGGATCACACCACAGTGCCTGCCCCAGGAAAGCTTGGGGTTCTGTCTCAAGATTTATGGGATGGGGTGTCATGGGCACAGGTCCATCCCTGCTGTGATAGCTCCTGGCACGGAGGAGAACTTTTCCTTTTTATCCCCACTTCCAGTGATTCCAGTGACTGCTGCTCCCACATCCTGAGCCAGGGCTGTGCGTGCTTTTCCAACCCCGGCAATGGGAACGAGTGTTCTGGTTCTCGCCTCCCACCCTCCATCTGGCCCTCCCTCACGGCGGGGCTCCCGGGGGCCGGCGCTTTCCAGGAGTGCTGGCCAGCAGAGATTGCTGGAAAGCAGCACCCAAGAAACCACCAGAAAAGCCGTGGCTGGCCACCTTCGCAGGGCTGCCGACCACCAGAAGTGCCATCACCCTTGTTTTGGGTGTGGGAGGAGAGTCCTGGCCAGGGGTGCTTTGCTTCGCCCCCATCCCACCCCGGTGGCCTCTGGCTGCACCAGGCTGCTTTGAACCCCTCCTCCTGTGTTTATTCCTTCAGTTCCTCTCCCCCGTTCCCCGGCCAGCTGCTCTCCGCTCGCCTTCCCCAGCCTCCTGCCTGACAGCTTTGGGGGAAAAACAGCCTTTTTACAGCCCACGGACTCTGGGGTCAGGGGAAAACACAAAAACATGCCCCCTGCTAATTCTGTGCTGCCTGGCAGGGGGCTGGTTGTACCCTCCCGTGTCCTGCCAGCCCCCAAGCCCCTGCCCAGCGCCTGTGCCTGCTCCTGCCTGCCTTCCCCGTCCTTACGGAGCAGCATAAGGAGCTGAGATAGCTGGAGGCCACAAGGCAGGGTCCAGGAGGCTTGGCTGGAGCTCCAGAGCTCCATCACTTATCCAGCATGGTTTTACGATGATTCAAGCACAGCCCTAAAGCTGATGGTATTTCCTGAGCTCTCCTGCTCGGCCAGATGCAGAGCCATGGAGGGGAGGGCAAAGAGCTGGGAGCCAGCCCGAAACCCCCCACAAAGGTCACGGTGCTTTTGGGAAGAGCTGTGGGGATGCGCCCCCGGAGCCAGCACCCCCAAAACCTGGCACGAGCAGGAGCAGGGATGAAGAGCTTTTAACGATGTGTGGCTTAATGGCTCCGGAGGGACTTAAGGAATAAACCCGGGCTGGAAGCAGTGTTTGGAGTATTTGCCCTGGGAAGTGAAGCAGGGGGAGAAAGTGGGAGGATTTGGGGAAGCGGGAGGCTCAATGAGGCTTTTGTGCCGTCCCCTGCAGCGTGACTCAGGCTCGCTCAGGCTCCCGCTGCCAGGAGAAGTTGGCCTGGAAATATTGTATCAGCCCCAGAGGACGTGGTTTCCAAACCATTCTAAGTCGGGTTTTGTTCTATTTTTTCTTTCTTTTTCTCTCTCCCAAGCCCTCTTCCCCTGTCTCACAGGCTGGCAGGTTTTCCAGCTCCACCCTGCACATCCTGGCACGCGCTCCCACTGTGTTCCCTAGCCCAGCTGCTTCCCACCGGTGAGGAAAAGCTTGCAGAGCTGCAGAAGGGCATGTGGTGGCATACGAGGGGACAGTCCCAGCCAGCCCCGTGCTGGAGGAGCCGGGGGATCTTGGAGGAGTCTGGGTTATTGGGGACTGGGGCACCTGGGGGCACATCCCACCTGCAGATCCCTGAATCGCACCCCTGCCTGCCCAGCAGAGCCAGTGCCTGTTCCTAAGCTCCTTCCCAGAGCCAGCGCGGGGAAGGAGCGGCGGGGGGATTGGAGGAGCCAGGCCAGGGGATGCTCACAGACATGCCTGGAATGGCTCGGTGTTACCGGAGAGATCCTCGCCTGGTGTCAACAAACAGCCCGGCAGCCGCCGCCGGAGAGGGGCCCGTCTCCAGCCGCCCGGGCTCTGATGTTTCCCAGCCTCGCCGGTGTCAAGTGGCTCCTGACGTGCCAGGATGGGGGGCGTTATCAGCCAAAATTGTGGGGGAAGAATGAGCACGAGCGGGAGTGTTGAAACCTTGCCAGAAGCTACCTGCTTGCCCTAATTGCAGCATCCAGTGCTCAGGAATGGGGAAATGTTTTAACAGAGATGTTAAAACGCGCAGTTGTGGTGTAAAATGTGTAAATTGGGGTGATTCAGCTTTAGTTGTGGTGGTACGGCAGCACCCACAGCACCCTGCACCCCACAGGGCACCAAGGACCATGGCCAGCATGAGCTTTTGGTGATGCTGAGTGCTGTGAGGGGCAGAGAAAAGCGTCTCCACGGGCAGAGGTGGGGGTTTGCAGTGTGGATGGGGGAAAGAGAGGATATTTTTTGCCCCTCTGGGGTTGACATGCTAAACTGTCTGCAAAGAAAATCAGTATTTTCCTTTTTCCCCCTCTTTCTAGAGCTGAAAGCTCTGCCCTCTCCTCTCCTCTTCCCCCATCCTTCCAGAGGTCCCCCTCCCTGGCCTGCCTCCCCCTCCCCACTCCTGTTATCCCCTGACTTTTCCATCCATGAGAAACACCCGCCGGGGTGATGTTTATAGAGAAAATAAATGCCTGCTCTATTTGTGGC
>VZRO01001691.1:57537-90915 GCA_013397915.1 Daphoenositta chrysoptera
GACGCCAGGCGGGCGAGGCGGCTGTGGGGGTGTGGAAGCGGGTGCTCACATCCCCTCCCAGGGCTGCAGGGCTTTCTCAGCCTCATCTACCTCGGGCCAAGACTTCCCTCTCTTCTCCCAAGCTCCCAGAGGAAATGACCCTGGTGGGCTCAGAAATTTCTGTGGGATGGGATGCTGAAAACCTTGAAGCTCTTCTGAAGCCCGGCCGGAGGCTGGGAAAGGGAATGGGAAATTCCTGCTGCCCGCCCCTCTTTCTGCTGCGCCAAGCGAGGGTTGTGATGGCAGAGGGTGGGGGGCACCCATTAACATGGCTGGGGATGGCACCACAAGCAGCTGGTGACTCCAAACCCTCCCTCCCTCGCCTGCCTGCAGCACAGAGGAAAAACAACTTCCAGAAAGCCAAGATTTGGGCAAAAGTAGCAGCGGGGATTCACAGGGCGGCCCCGAGCTGACTCACAGCTCGCAGCAGCTCCTTCCCCAGCCAGTGAGTCACGGCCATGGGTGAATTTTGCTTTTCTGTCTCCCTGTCTGGCAGGCACGTGATGGGCCCGGCCACCTCACAACCATGCTGCTTGCCCCATGACTTTCTCCAGTCCCAGCAGTTTTTGGCAGTACCCGCCCTTCTCCGGGATGCTTTCCATCGCCACCGGCCTCTTCTGGCCGGCTGTCAGGCAGCCAAGCGCAGCCCCTGGGCACGGGGCAGCTCCCAGAGGTATTGCCCGGAGCCGTGCGCAATGGGCGACACACCCGGGGAAGAGGGATGGAAAATGGGAATTTATCACCCTCTTGGATCCACAGCTCAGGGCATAAACATCTCCTGCCACACCCTGATGCCAGTTGAGAGGCCCTGTTTGGTCTGTCCTGAGGATAAAGGACGGGTAACGGGTGACAAATCAGGCAGCATCGTCCCCATCCTGGGGCTGGGAAGGGCGACAGCAGTCCTGCTCCTCTGGATTTTAGCCTGGCTTTGCAGAGTCCAGTGCTGCCCTGACTCTCAGCTCTGCTTTGCGAAGCAAAGGCTTTGTGAAAGGTTATCTCTGTTCTTTCCATGTATTTAGAATACACTTTATAGCATATACTAATATTCTATCAATATAACAGAAGAAAAATTATCCTCATATAACAATATCTACTGATATTCTGCTATATTGGTGAATGTAACATAAAAACTCCATTTTCCTTTTTCTGTTCTGTTTTCCTCAGAAAAGGTCTGAGGGGTGTCCCATCCCTGTGCAGCATGGCAGTGTCCAACCAAGCACAGGGCACGATGGGGACAGCGCAGGGAAGGGCTGGCTGGGGAATGAGGGAGCTCTGAGGGACACTTGCCATCCTCTGTGTCTCCAGGGGCTTTGGACATACGGTGTGGGGAAGGGGCTGGTGGCACACGAGGCTTGGGATGCCCAGGTGAGAGCTGGGAAGTGCACAAGAGTTTCCAGGAGTCTCCCAGCTGAAGGCTGGATGATGCTAACACCCGGGGAAGCTGGCTTCCCAAAAAGGAGACAAGCCGAGCCCAGCACCTGGAAAGGGCCACGGGAGCAGCCCCGGGGAGCCGAGGCTGGGCTGGGCCAACGCCTGTTGCGAACAGTCTGTGCTTTGAGCTTTATTTAGGCACGCAGACTCCCGCCTCCCAGGCCCTGTTCCTGTCCAGCCTTCAACCTGACGTGAGCTCCTCGGGGTGAGCTTAACCCTGTCCTGCAATCCTGCAGGAATGCACTTATTATATATTTGCCCGCAGCCCTCTGTTGCTAAATATAAGAGTGAGACAAGAATATTCCTCCCCGATTCCCACGATACCAGTTTGTGTTCTCCCCCCTTTTCAGCATTTTTTCTGTTCTTTCCCATCAGCTGGAAACTTTTCCAGCTGCTTTGAGCTATGACCTTAAAACATGTGGCGCGATCATAAAAAAGAAAGTTTGAATAAACCAGTCAGATTTCCAAAAGTGGAGGAAAGGAAGAGCCGAGGTGGCTCCATGGAGCTGAGAAACCTGGAGAAGGCAGCAGGGATCCTGGATGGATACCCCAGGGCAGACACTGCTCCTTATCCATGGGCAGGTATCCTGGACAAGCCAGGATCCCACCTGCCTCCCCAGGACCCCATCACTGCTTCTGGGGTCCACCTGAACTTTGGAGGGTGTCACATTTTTGGCACCCACTTGCTGAAATCTTGGGGTGAACGCTGCTCATGGGGAGTCTACACATCCAGCTCTCTCTTCTCCCCTCATTCCAAACCTCCAGTAACAGGGATTTTTGGGGAAGGGGGAGCCCAGCCTGTGGGTGACCTCACTGGGAACCGAAGGAGAGCCAGGCTGTCGAAAAACAGTTTACTAAAGCTTCACACTCTGATGTCAAGAGGACAAGTTTTATGAGTGTTTTTTCTTTTTGGTATAATCCTGTATTTGATGAAGTGCATGATGACTCTTCCCATGCTGGGCTGGGCAGCAAGCCCCGAGTTCCTGAACCTGAAGGGAACACAAAACACAGGCTTCACCCCCAAAACCCTCAGCCCTGTGCTCAGCATGCTGCTCGAGATGGAGACACAGGGATGTCCCAGAGTGGGCTGCCCATGGGAAGACCTGGGACGAGTGCTGCTGGTCTCAGCAGGGATGTTCTCAACTGCAGGGGGCTTGTGGGAAGCTGCTGCCCAGACCCAGGGTCACAGCTGGCACATCTGTGTCAGCCCAGTGCAGAAATAGTCCCCAGAATTGGAAAACGGGTGTAAACCCCCTTTTCTTCCCCTGGCCCATGTGTCGATGCCAGGGGGATGCCCATTGATCCCCAGAGTTGTGATACAGCCACGGGGGGAGTTACCTGGGGGGAGTCTGGGGGTGTTGCCAGGTGTCAGTGAAAGCCATGGGCTCTTTTTGGGTGTTTCTCCAGCCCATTCACCATGAGAGAGTTCGGGGCTGCCAGGGCAGCCCTCGGACCCACCCTGGACACAGCACAAGCAACAGATCCATGTGGGGAAATCCCATCCCGGGACGGAAAGGTCAGAGCTGGGAGGAAGGAGACCACTCTGTTCATTAACAAAAGGGATTTTTTTCCACTCAGCTTGCCAGGCACCCTCCTATTTTGGTGCATGACAAAAAATAGAAAGAACAAGGCCTAAGGTAATGAAAGGAGCATGTCCCAGAGGCCACCTGCTCTCTGGGAGGGAACAGGGACAACAAGGGACCCACAGCAGCCCTGAAAGTGCTGAGGGCCCCAAGGCCAGGCTCTGGGACCATCCTCTTCCTTGCACTGACACAGGCTGGGATGCAGAAGATGGCTGGGAAGAAAAAGATTGGAGGTTTTCGGAACTGCTGGGAGCAAGCTCCTGCCTCAATGCTGGTCAGAGTCCTGGTCCCCGGGGGGAAGTTTGGGGAAGAGAAACTGCTCAGTGAAATGATATATTATTTTTGGGGTGAGTTAGGACATAAAACTGCATTTTAAATTCCCTTCACTTTCAAAGCTGCAGATGCCACTGAAGCAGTACTCAGTCAGGTGCCAGGCACAGCTGGGAGGGTCAGACCTGTCCCAGTGGAATGAGACCCCAGTCCAGACCCGCAGAGCCTGCTGAGGCTCAAACCATGGCAGCTCTGAGCATCACGGAGCAGGGGCGGGAGCAGGGAGGGAGCAGGGCTGTGGGACGGCTGTCAGGACGGCTGAGGCTGGACACACGTCCATGCCAAGAGCTGGGTGGGCAAACCTGGCTGCTTCATGGGGAAAACTGGGCATAAATCCCCCACTTCTGTCCCGCAGTAACCGCTTTGCCCAGCTCTGACCCGCTGCAGCAGCCATCCCTGTGGCACCAAGGGGGAGACCCTCAGCCCCAGCTGGTCCCCGCTGCCCTGTCACCCCGGGGGTGGTCCCGCACCCCCCTGGGGCTGTGCTGGTGGGAGAGGTGGGCCCCTCACCCCTCGCCCCAGACCAGCGGCCACCCCGGTGCCCGGGACAGCCGGGCGGAGCATCCCCGGGAGGTGCCACACGCCCTGCAAACGCTCAGCTGCCTCCTTGCCGCCAAGCCCCGCTCCCGGGACGAAGAGGGGCTGCCCTGGCAGACGCTCCCGTGGCAAGGCCAAACATGGGCAGGGAGGGCCGGCGTGCTCCCTCCCGGTGGCGCCGGGCTTGGCGGGGCAGCCACGGTGCCTTTCTCCCGCCGCTGCCCCTGGNCGTCCCAGCCAGCAGCACGTCTGCTGTGCCCCGCGGAGAGCGCGGCGAGGCACCCACCGCCCGCCGGCCACGCTGGGCGAGCCGCCCTCCGCCACCCACCCCGAGCGGGCCGCGCCGCGCTCCTGCCGGCCTGGGACAGGCCCCCGCACCCGGGCAGGGACAGCCCGCACCCAGCGGGCACCCACGTCCACAGCGCTCCCCGCTGGCGCCCAGCTCTCCCGGGAGAGAATCCCGCAGGATCTCCCACCCCTCACTCTGGGGTGGGCTGGGGGGACGGGACTCACCTCCGGCCGGGGGTCCCGCGCTGAGGGGCTGGGGGCGGCCGGCCAGCAGCAGCAGCAGCAGCGTGGCGATGCCACCTCGGGCACCCATCGTGTCCCCCGGGGCCGGAGCGGCGCTGAGGGCTCCGGGACGGCACAGCCTCGGCCGGCGCCTGCTTCCAGGCGAGGGCTCCCGCTACTACTATATTTAATAAAGCGGAGCGAGGGAGGGACCTGTAACTTCTCCCGCCTGTCAGAAAGGAGAAATTCGCTCAGATTACAAACCTAATTTTCCCTCTTAAAGGGCTAGAGGCCCTCGCCACCCACACCCGCTCCTGAAAGCAGCCTTGTTCCCGCCGGGCGAGGGGAGGGAGGAGCGGGGAAAGAGCCCGATGTGGGGTGCGAGGGGCGGCTCCGGAGGCACCGCCTGCTCCGGGCTGAGCGGGATGTCACAGGATCCCGGAATATTCTGAGCTGGAAGCGACCCACAAGGATCATCGAATCCGACTGTTAAGTGAGTGGCCCATGCAGGGAACAAAGCTTGGTGTTATTAGCACCGTTATCTAACCAACTGAGTTAATCTCCGTAGATCCCTTGGCACCAGGCACTTTTGGGTGAGCAAAGCCAGTCCCTGGTATCCACACAGACCCAGATCAGTGACTCGGTCCCAAAGCCGCTGTCACCCACCCCTGGCTGTATTCCTGAAGTGGCTCTGCAAACCTCACACCTCTCTCAGCTGGCAATCTGGATGACCTTTGGCCCTCAGGGTTCATAGCACTCCAACTGTGTTAGCACAACACTGGGAAAAGAGCTTTCCAGCTTCTCCTCCTGGTGCAAAGCTGATTCAGGACAAGGTCACAACCCTTTGGAGACACAGCATCCCACCCAGCCTGGCTCCCTGCTCCTTGCTCATGTCCCATCTCTCCAACCCGCTCCAAAGGTGCTCCCATCCTGCTCCTTGGCTCTTGTGCAGCACATCCCTCCTTCCTCATGGATGTCTGGATTTCAGGCCCTTTCCCCCCCGTGCCATGTTTCGCTGATGGATTACAAGCGGCTTGTTTCCTGCTGGGTTAATTCTAACCCCTCTAGGGCCCTCGGCGTGACTTTGCCGTCTTTGGCAGCATTTGCAACACCTTCCAGCGTACAGTTATCTGCAAACATAATTAATTTGTTGTTTACTTTTGCTTTCAGATCATTAATAAAGACATTAAATAAACCTGGGATGCGCTGTTTTTTCAGTAACTTTCTCTGAGTAATTGCCAGGGGCTCGGTAAGTTCATTAGCTAATTCTGTTTAGTCTGGGGGTTACATATTAGCCAGGCTGGCTGATTTGTATAGATTCAATTTTGCAAAGTATTCCCTTTCCTGCTCTTTATTTTAGGGTCTGCTGAGGACCCTGGGAGGCTTTTCTGTCTGTCTGTCCTCAGCAGCCCCCTCTCCTTGCCCCTCTTAAGGGCTGATGGAGGAAGAAGGGGACGCAGGGCTTTGGTCTTCAGGGTGGAGTTTGATCTCTACTGTCCCCATCATGTCATGAGCAACAGGTGGGCTGAACACATCCATTCCTCTTCCACCTACCAGGACCATCTCCAACCCACCAGAACCACCTCCAACTCACCAGGACAATCCCCAAAACACCAGGACCACCTCCTACCCACCAACACGCATCCCTGGCTTTACTTCAGGCTCTCTGTCCTCAGGTTTGCTTTGCTCACTGGGCCACCGGGAATGAACCACCCTTTGCCAGGGGAATATCAGCCTTGGATGAGGGCAGCAAGTACAGCTTGGGCAATGAAATTGTTCCGAGCAACCTGAGTATCCTCCACCTCAAGGTTGCTCAGGGTCCACTCTGCAGGCAGGAGGCTGGTGGGAAAATATCCAAGACAAACCTGTCCACAGCAAAGACAGAGGAAAACTTCCACCACTTTTAAATTATTATTATATTTCCCCCCTCCAACAAGGAAATCATAACCTCTGCTTGAAACTTCCTGTGTTATCCAGAGGAACATCCCCACCAAGTCCTGCTGCGGGCAGCTTCGGCCGCCCCCCTCGCCGGAGCCCCGAGCGCAGCCCTGTGCCCCACATCTGGCCAGCACATTTCCCATCCCTCAGCCAGGCCCCGGCGGCAGCGGGGGATTTGTTTTTCCCTTTCCCAGCCAACATCTGGCTGAGCGGCAGAGGGGCAGAGCCAGCGTGGAGCGGTGTCTTCCCTCCCCGGGCAGGGCTGGCAGCCTGGATCTGCAGCAGGGACCCGCGTTCTTCCCCCGCAAGGCAGCTGCAGCCACGGGGAGCCAATGCCAACGCCAGCTCCACTTTCTGGCAGTGGGGAGCTGCCTTTGCCCTTTGGTGAGTGCCCACTGTGGGGGGCTGGAGGCTTGGGGGGACTTTGAGGAGGGGAAAGAAATAAGAAAAATTAAATTATTTCCTTCCCCCGCAGCCCTGGGGCCGGTGTTTGAGGCAGCCACAGTTCTCATCCCTCGTGGTGCAGGGCTGCTCCCCTCCTCCTCCCGGTGCTGGCTGACCCGCCGGCCTCCGGACGCATTTATTTATCCGATCCCAGCTTTATTTAGGATGTGTTTCCAGGGTAGCCGGCACAGAGGGAGGTGTGGAGGGCTGCCGAGGGGGTCCACAGCTGCAGCCCTCCACCCAGAGCCCTGCCATGCCTGCGAGGCACCCTGCTCATGTGGGCACCTCTCAGTCACCCCACCTCCCACGGGAACCCCGCTTCATCCGCTGCATCCAAGCGCTGTGCGGGCTGCCCCCAGAGGGAGCCCTTTCCATGGGAGAGCCTTTCCCTGGACAGCCGTGCTTGCTTGGCATGGGCAAAGCCGCCCCTGGCAACTGTTTCCCTGGAGTGCCAACATTCACCCGCAGGGAAGAGGCTCCCTGTGCGCCCTTCAATAAGCAGAGCTCAGCTCCTCTGCTTGCCTTTTCCCTCCAAAACTGCACCCTGCGCCCTGGCTGGGCCTTGTGCCAGACCCAGGCTCTCCCCTGCCACCCACCAGCAGCACGGGAGGGGGTCGGCCGCCCATGGAGGGAGGATGGGGGTCCCGATGGCTGTGAGGGGCTGCAGCTGGGGAGGCAAGGAGGAGAGCAGGAGAGCAGCGAGCGTGCTTGGAGCGCGCCGCGAGCGCCTGGAAGGAATATCCCATCCGGCGCTGGCAGGAGAGAGCACATTCATGAATGCTGCTGGGATTTAGCTTCTCAGCATCTGCCTTCCCATGTGCTGGAGGGATTATAGAAGGAAAGGAAGCAAAGCCTTCGGATCTGACCTGGCTGAAGCAGTGCCCTGGCCGGAGGTGCCGGGCGGATCTGGCCTGAGGTGGCGGATTGGCAGCCTTGGCCATGCACCCATTCCCCCAAGAGCAGGGGCTTTCCTTCCGTGTGCTCGGGGCAAAAGCTGTGTGAACCTTGTGTCTGTGGTTTGAAACAGCTGGGCAGATGTGCTGGGCTCACCCAGGGGAGTAGAGGGGGATGTCACAGGGTTTGTTTGGTGTTTCCAACATGCCTGCCCTCTCCCGGGGGTGAACTCAAGGAGGAAGAGGATGCTGCAGGGTGTTGGGGGTGCTGTGGGCAGCTAGGGTTGCTGCAGGGAGCCGAGGACACTGCAGGGAAGTTGGGAACGCGGCCTGCCTCTGCATTAGATGGGAGAAGCACAGTCCAAAGCCTGGTTCATGTCTGCAACCACCAACAAACCAGACTTTGTACTTGTGCTGCTCTTAATTCAAGGAGACAAACAGTTGGGCCCGGGGTGCTGGTTGTCCCGACAAGCTGCACCTGGGCTCTCCCCACACCCTCCATGCTGCCCACCACCCCAGCTGCCTTTAAATGCAGGTGCCTTCAGCTTTTGCTCTTTCTTACTGGAGCTGTGCTGTGGCACTGAGCAGATGCTGGGCCTGAGCAGAGGGTCTGCACCCCTTACCCAGTTTGGGGGATTCCCTTGCCCTCAGAGGACCGGGATGAGGATGTGTCCCCAGCATGGTGAGCAAGCCTCTCCTCTCTGTTGACTTGGTGCCACTTTGCAGTGTTCCCACCTGGATACCTCACATGCAGCCTCTGTACAGGGCTGGGGTTTTAAGTCCCTGAAAAGTCACATGCTGGGGCTTTGGAACTGTGCTGGACCATGGGACAACCCCTCTGGACCAGCCCTGCATCTCTGCTGCTGCTCCCCCAGACTCTGTGCAAGGGGTTTGATGTGAGACAGGCTTTATTTGCACCTGTGGAGGGTTTGGAGGGCTGTGGCTGTACTTCCCTGTGACTAATACCTTTTGCTCTTCCTTGAGCACAGAACACATCACTCCCCAGCATTAGTTTTAAAAAGGAAATCAATAGAGCCCATTTATTTTTAGCTTGGATTTAGGATGCTTTGGAAGAGGAGCTGAGCTGTGGAGGCAGCAGGCTCACCATCTTCTCCAGGGCTTGTCAGACAGAGGAACCAGCTTTTAACACTAGGTAGGTATTGACTGACGTATTCTCAAGGAACTAATTCCCCACTGTGTGAGCAGGGAATTCTCTAAGGGCATGGGAAGGGCTTGGAGCACGTGGGAGAGCAGTGCTGAGCTGTGCTGGCTGCTCAGGCTGATTTTGGGTATCCAGTGAGGTCTTGGGATCTAACTGGGCTGTGGCAGGGCTGGGCTTGGTCTTGGGGACCTTGTGATAGTAGAATTGTAGAGGGGTTTGGGTTGGAAGGGACTTTATAGGTCATCCAGTTCCTGCCATGGGCAGGGACACCTTCCACTAGCCCAGGTTGCTCCAAGCCCTGTCCAACCTGACTGAACACTTTCATGAGGCAGCCACAGCTTCTCTGGGCACCCTGTGCCAGGGCCTCCCCACCCTCACAGGGAGGAATTCCTCCCCAGTACCCGGTCTGACCCTGCCCTGTCAGTGAGAGGCCGTTCCCCTTGTCCTGTCAGTCCGTGCCACAAGCACAGTGTCTGCTTGAAGAAACGCTCTTCCTCACCAAGCCAGAGCTGAAGCCCACTAAAACCAGGCGAGGCCATGGCAGGCTCTGGGTGGCTTGAGTTGGCAGAGCACTGGGAGCACCGGAGCGGGGGGGAGGTGAGGAAGATGCAGGTGGTGCCGGTGCGGGAGGAAGCCTGGGGCGGCCCTGCTCGGCTGGATGCGGCAGCGAGCGTGTGTTCGGGGTGTCCCACAGGGAATGGGATTGTGGGGACCCTCCCGCAGCGGGCAGGGCTCGGGAGCCGCTGGCATCGGCCGCAGCCCAGGAGATGGCACCAGCGCTCCGCGCTCGCCCGGCCGGGGACGGGAGGAAGGCAGGGACGGATGGATGGATGCTCCCGGAGCGGAGGGTAGGGATGCTCCGGGGGATTGGGATGGGCAGGGGCCATGCAGACCCCACTGCCAGCTCGGGCCGTTGTCAGTCCCAGGTCTAAGCAGGTGGAGACATGCTGGGGACCGATCCCCCTGCTTCTGGTCTGGCACTCGTGCTAATTTGGGAGGGTCTTGCTGCTCTTTGGCCCCTTGTTGTCCATCTGTGCTGTCACTAAGCCAGCCTGGGAAGGCGTGCAGGTGCAGAGACCTGCCTTCCCAAACACACCTTTGCAGGCTGCCGGGAGGACGCACCAGAACAGCAGCAGCTCGAAGCCCTGACCCTGGAAAGCCCTGGCTGCTGCTTCACCTGCTGCTCACCATCAGCTTCTCGGAGAAAGATGAAGGTGTGTTCTTTACCTGGGAAGGTGGTGGTTTCTCCAGGTGCACTGACCTGGCCAGGGAAGATGCTCATACTCCATCCCCCATACATCTCTCCATCCCCAGCTGAGCTCATGGTGCCTGAAGCCCCCAAAGCTCTTATTCATCCCCACCTAATGTGTGGATTAAGCAGAGAAAGATGCAATGACCCCCCCTCCCCTCTTCACATTGCTCCAGCTTCCAGTGCTGTGGTTTCCCTCCCAGTCAGGTTTAACCGTGGGATTTCTCTCCCAGCAGAGGAACCCATCTGTCTTGGAGCAGATTAGAAAGATGTCACTTTGCCGGCACAGCCATTTATCACGGCGGCTGGGGAAATTAGCAGGGCCCGAGCAGGGAGGAGGGAAACTGGGCTTGTCCTGGAGCTCTAAGTAGAGGTTGTGGGGAATTCTAGCTAGACTATTTCTAGCTTGGCATTAGTTTGTCCTGAGAAGAAAACCAGTGCCTTGGATTTCCACCCTCAGGTCCTGATGCGGCAGAGAGCAATAAATTCTATCAAAATTTACAGGGCAGAATAGCTGGGATCTCTCAAGCATTGGGGTTTTATCCAAAAGCTAATATCCTCCTTCCAGTTGTTAATTCCAGGAGCCAGGGTATAAACGAAGACATAATGACAACAAGGGTGAGACAAACCACATCACCCTGTTGTGGTTTGCAGGGTTACCTGCACCTCTCTCTGGGAGCAGCCCAGGGGACAGCAGTGGGACAAGGGGCCTCAGTCACTATTTGCCAGCTGGAAACATGACAAAACTCAGGAAAGGGAATAAAATTTTTAAAAAATTCTATTTTGTGGCCACAGTGCTGCAAACAAACGAAGAGTAAAATGCAAATTAAAACAGATAAAAATTCCTTGGCAGTGTCCCCTTTAAGCGTCATATATTTTTATCTTGCTCTGGTTTTATTTGCTGGAAAGAGAAACATAAAGAGAGAAACATTCAATTAAACCTGCTTGTCAGCTGGAGCCCCCAAGCTGTGTCAGTGTGGGCTGGAAGAGGGGGCTTTGTCGGGGTCTCCTCTGCACTGTCCCCATCAGGGAGAGCTTGGGGTGGCTGGGACCATCTCCTGCCTGTCTGCTCACCCACGGCTGTCACAAGCAGCTTGTGGCACAGGGTTGTGCTTGCAAGGCAGCACTAATCACCATAGTAACAGGGCCTTATTTCTGGCAGGATTTGTCCCCCTGGCTGTGTGGCAAAGTGGGGCCATTCCTCCATGGAGCGAGGCTGGCTGTCCTCAAGGGCACTCCTGTGTTTCTGCCCTCTTCCTCTTTGTGACACCAGCCTCGCCTTGCCCATCACCTGCTGGCTTCTTTCCTGGCTCCTCTCCGTGCCCTTTCCTTCCCACCCCTGCGGTGCCCCAGAGCACCTGGACTGGTGCTGGAAGGACCCAAGTCCTGCCCTAAGGAGGCCCCATAAATCCAGGGGTCAAAGCTGGGACTTTTGGGGCAGCAACTGCTTCTTCAATTGCATGTGGGGACTCTCTGGTGCCTGCACACCACTAACACAAGAGGGAGATGCTTACAGGATGGTTTCTGTTGGATCACCAGCTTTTCCTTCTGGAGGGTGAAATGTTGGGGTTTCCATGAGCTGTATCAATCCACAAAGATGTGCAGCAGTTTCTAGATGGCAGGAATGAGGGATGAGGGCCAGCTGTGAAGCCCAGCGTGTAACATTTTCCTGTGAATACAGTATCTGTAGAAAGAGAAAGAAAGTCCTGGGGATAAGTTTCTCGCCAAAGCAGGCAGGGCTTCTGTGAACATCCCCTGCCTCACCAGGCAGAGCTGATTGCCCATAAAAACTGGTGATGTGGAGGATCCAGGTCATGTGCTGGTGGGAAGGAACCAGCTGCTGGCTTTTTTTCTGTGAAGGCAGTGGAGAAGATGCTTCCAGAAATAATCCCCTTGTGGATACTTAGACTAGTCTTGGTGGGAAGGGAATCTTCTGGCCTGGGCAGAAGATGCTGGTTAGCAGTGGTGTGACAGGAGCAGCTGCAATGTGGACATCTGTCTCCTCATAACTAGAGTGAGACCAATGCCTTATTCCCTTGCATGAATTCATCAGTTGGCAACGACTTTCTGTCTCTATTGACCCTGGGCTGGAGCTGAGCCAGTGACATGGAGGGAAAAGGGTTTATTCACCCATGAAATATACTCCTGAGGCATCTTGAGCCTCTTCATCTTCAAATACTGGTGGAACCATGGATGTGCTGTGCATGGGGAGGTGCTGGTAGGACGGGAGCACCCAGTGAGGGTGCATGGAGCCTCTCTGAAACCTCAGGTGATGCCCATGAGACGTGGGAGAGCTGCTCTCCAGGCATACAAAAAACGTCAGGGAGAGTGGCAGCTCAGGGCAGGCTCACCTCCTGCCAGGATGCTGCAGCCCACCAGCAGCTTCACCGAGCCCCTGGAAAACTGTCATCCACTGACATGGCACAAATAGAGCTGTTTCACTGGAAAAAAACAGACAAAACAGCCTCTGTTGTGTTTCTGCTTGATGTGCTCTTGGTGAACCCCTGGCTGTGTGCACTCGGCTGTGCCTGGGTCACACTGCAGATGGAGAGAGGGAAGCAGAAATGAAAGAAATGGGACAAGAGCCAGACTGACTAGTTGGAGAAGGAAATGGGCCAAAAATGTTTAAGGTGAGAGAAGAGCCCCCATCCCTGAGGCATGGGTTTGCTTCAGCCCTTCCATCACCTCCTCAGCCTCCCCAGCCAATGCCCCTCTTCCCCCCTACTCCGACGCCCTCTGCATCTCTCCAGCTGACCCCCATGCATGTTCCCACCCTCTCTTACCCCTGTCAGAACCCCCGGTTAAGGAGCTGCACCTGCTTCCACAAAATCATGAATCCCTCTCTTCATTCTGTCTCCTTAAATGGATGAAAATTCCCCATTGTTACTGACTTTGCTCATTCCACATACTCTCAGGGAGGCACATCAAATTTAATTCCTGTGTAGGTGATCATTATTTTTATTTTCTAGCTTGTTAGAAGGGCCAGGTACATCCCAGAAGACTTTCCTGTGAAAGCCAAGGCTGCCAGGATGTGTGTGGAGAAAGGATCAAGAAATCTTCAGCTGGATGCAGATGATCCCCAGATAACCCAGACCCTGGGGGAATTAACCACAAGAGGAAGATCTCAGGCTGGAGGGGGAAGAATAAGGCAGGAGGAGGAAAAGATAAGCCAGATGTAAAGAAAGGAGGAGAGAGCATGGAGGCTGTAAGGGTGGATTTTTGGAGTAGCTTTTGGGTTGTATTTGTTGGAAACTGCTCCTTTGTCAAAGAGAGAGTGTGTGGGGAAGGTCAGGCTCAATAAATCTCCCCAGTTTGAAAGCAGGCGTTCAGGAACGCACCACAATGTCCATTCCTGTGATTTGTAAGCGTCCAAAACAGCAAAGAGTTGGTTCAAAAGACTTTTTGCCTAGGAAATGTGAGTTTGCTGTGCAACACCTAAAGACAAAAAATGAAGCAAACCCTGATGACTGAATCCAGTCAGGATTTCTGGTGGGGTGGGTTTGGCTCCCTTTCTTTCCTTGCAGCTCTTCCTGGCTGTCTCTGTCTTTGCAGTGAGGACAACAGCCCTTTTGGGTGACAAAACCCTTTCCTATCATTTCTAGCAAGAAAGTGTCTGAAATCCAGTCTGGAACCCTGAAAAGGGCATTCAGGAAACCAGAAATTCGATCCTATTGAAAACTCAGTCTTGCCCAAGTTCTGGTTTTGGGAGTGCTGTCAGTGACTCCCACCCCTGATTTTCCAGCATGGCTCCAGCCCTGGGATGTGGGGAACATCCTCAGCCTGGCACTGACACAGGGTAAGTTACTGAATTTGGGCAATCTTTAAATATTCTGCACTAGAGCGACTTGTGAATGTTGTGTGGTTAATTGGGACTAATGGAAATTAAATGAGAATGGTAGAGAAGCTGAGAGGACTAGACTGCATTGGGAATAGGCTGTAAGGAGGGAAGTGTTACCTGGAAAGAGCCTGGGGAGGTGGCTGCTGGCAGGGGATGGAGGTGGGGATGGATGCTGAGTGGAGCTGGGGGATGATGTGAGAGAGGACCTGCCTGCCAAAGACACCCTGCAAAAGCTCTGGGGGCAGGGCAGGGATGCAGGAGTGGAGCTGCCTGCAGCCCCACACCACCTTTCCCCAGCGCCTGTCTTCGCAGAGGGGCTCGGCTCACCTCCAACTCTGGCTTGTGGGGTTTTGTGTTTATGTTTTTTTCATCCGGAAAATTCTCATGGGGGCAGCTGTTGAGAGGCAAAGAGGCTGAATTGGATTTTTGTGCCTGCATGAAGTAGGCTCTGGTTACATAGTCCGAGAGAATAGGATCCTAAATTGGATTTCGCTGCTCACTTGGAATGGGCTCCAGTCGTGTGGGATTATTGGGGATTTAAAGCTAACATATAGGAAATGATAATGAAACCATCACCCAGCCAAGAAGCTGGGGAGCTGCTACATTCACAAATGAGGAGGAATCTCCCAATTAACACCTGAGCCATGAACAGAGCATTGCTTGGGATGCTGGAGTGTAAATCAAAATTTACAGGATCACAGGTGGTTATTATCTCCTCCTCTGATGTGAAACAAAGGCCCATGTGCCAGCATGGCCAGCCCCATCCCACTCATTTCCTCTCCATGCCTTTCCCAGCCAGGCAGGCCCTCATGGGGGGCTTGAAGGTTTTGCAGATCCATGGATGGGTCGTGCCAGCACTCTCCACGGATCTGTGAAATCCCTGTGTTCTCTAGTAAAATCAATAATAGATTTTTTTTTAAAGAGTGAAATTTGGGATGCTTTATTATCTTTGCCTGGTGCTGAGATTTAATGTCTGATTTGTTTCCACTCCTCTGGGGAGCCAGGGCCCTGGCTGGTGTTGGGGGCTCTCCCTGGTGGGGTGGGGAGCAGGGCTGGGTGCCAGCAGATGGCACTCTGGAATGTGCCACTCAGCCTCCTGCTCTGCACAGGCTGCTCCCGAATGGCTTCTCTGGCTTCTCTGAGCCGGGGCTGGCTGCCCTCCAGCCCTGCCCTCCATCCCCCTCACTGCCTGCAGCCCCCGTGCCCCACATCTGCTCCTCATCCAGGTAGTGTCCAGCCTCTGCTTTGCTCTCCCGGGGTGCTGGGTGTGAGGAAGGAGGCCAGAGGACCCCTCCTGCCAGAGGGGCTGCCCAGAGACTCCAGCCCCAGGCTTGGGGGCTGGGGTTGGAAAGTGGAGCATCTCGGGGAGGAGGGCTGGGAGCAGAATCGTGCAGAGGCGGTTTATTTTCTGTCCCTTGGGTGGTAGGCTCTCACCTCTGCCTCAAATTACAAGTCATGTCACATCTTGGGAGGCTTGAAATTGTGTTTCTCAGCAATGTTCCCAAAGAGATTAGAAGCACCGAGATGGCTGAAGTACCCTCTGAGCCCGGAGCAGAACAAGCCACTGAACAAGGAGTGGGATGGGGAAAGAGCTGCAGCATCCTCATCAGGGTGGAGGGGAGGGCTGGGGGCAGCTCAGCCCCTGGCCCCTCCCCAGATCCCTCCTGGCTGAGGATCGATTTTTCAGTGCTGGTTCATCCTGGTGTTCGTGGGATGTGGCAAGAGCTGGGGTAGCCACCTACCCTCTGGCACAGGATGGAGAGGCCCAACCACCACCCCAAATAGTTCATGGTGTCTTTTAACCCATGGAGCACAAGGTGCTGCTCCCCAAATTTACAGATGGAAAGTGAGGAGCTGTGATTTATGGGAATTAAGAAGGGCCAAGCAGCCAGGGAACAGCTGACCCTGAGCATGGAAGGGATTGGTTTCCAGGGCTGAGAGGAGAAGGCAGAGATCCAACACTTCCTGATACAAGACAGAAGCTGCCTGTCTTTCTGAAGCCTGGCTGCTTGTTCCTACAGTTGCCCAGCTCCAATTCTTCACGTCCTTTCTTGTCTGCTGGAACCCCTACACAGCAGAGAGCTGCCCTGGCTGTGGGTCTGCATCCTGGTCCCCACTGTCCCCCTCCCTCCCATCCTTGTCCCCATTCCTGGGACTGTGCAGAGCTGTCTGAGATGTCACCGAAGCGAATT
Organism: Daphoenositta chrysoptera; assembly: GCA_013397915.1. Classification (NCBI taxonomy): domain Eukaryota; kingdom Metazoa; phylum Chordata; class Aves; order Passeriformes; genus Daphoenositta; species Daphoenositta chrysoptera. The sequence goes on from VZRO01001691.1 coordinate 73,684, forward strand.
GGTCCCAAGGTGCCGCTTTGAGGGCCTGGCTGACAGAGTGATTTGTGATCAGCCGGCTGAACCGACACATCACACAGCAATTAGAGACCTCCTGGAATGGGAGACATCCAGCCAGGCAGGGATGGAGCCGGGTACAAATATTGGAGGAGCCGTTAAAGATGCAAAGTTGTTATCTCCCAGGCAATCCAGAGCCCCTCACAAGGATATTAGTGCCAGAGCAGCACATAGGGATGATGGATGCATCCACAGGCACGGGTCCTGTGTTATGGAGTGGATGGGAAGACGAGCTCGATGACAGACATGTCTGCAAACGTGGCCATCATCCCAATTACAGCCGGGGAAGAGCTGCAGGCTGTGAGGAATGGGAATGGATGAAAAGGGTGTCAACAGAGTGGGACAAACTGGGGCTTGCTGCAAGGAGAGGTCCGAGTGTTGAAAAGCCAGAGAGTCGGGGAAGGAGGAGCTGGGATTGAAGGAGGAGCTCGAGTGGTTTGGTTTATTTGGTGAAGATCTGCCTCCCACCGGGATTCACCGCTCCGGACTTCACTGGCTGATTATGCTGCCCTGTTCCTCGTGACCTGTGAGGCTCAGCTAAAGCCTCGCCTATGAGGTCAGCAGAGCTAATTGAACTGCATGTCCGGTGAGAGCATTTACGTGCCTCTTTTCAGAGTGGGCTTTTCCCACACCTCTGGAAAAATGCAAGCTGGAAGGGAATTGCCCCGTCCTCTGAGCCTGGTGGGACCTGCTGCTCCAGTCCTGGCTGAGCTGTGCCTGGGGAAGGTGGTGCTTCAGCACATGTGGAGGAAGAGCTGCAGAGCAGTGGGGTCCTGGGGGTCTTTAATTTTTCCTGCTCTGGTGAGAGACCCCCAAACCTATTTTTATCTGGTTGTGCAGCTTCCTCTCTGCAATAACAATGTGCTCAGTGTGCAGAGTGAAATTAATACAGAGCCACATTTATCCTGGGAATATTTGAGCAAGTTTTTAAATGAATATTCATTGGAATTTTCATGCTCTTACGTCTTGCTTGGCCCATCATGGCTGTAACTGGGCAGCTGGGTCAGCGCTTTCCGGGGCATTGCTTGCCATGTCAGAAATGCTGGAAATGTCCCAAAAGACTGCATCCACCTCTGATTTTCTCTGCAGCCTTTGAAGTTGTGGAGATGATGTGAAACCTGATGCTGACACCTGTACTGTGAGAAAAGAGGAGCTGTGCCCAGGGTGCAGCTCCTGTCTCCCATCCCAGTGGTGCTGGTTGGCTGGAGGAGAGGGGGTTTGCAGCCCTGAGAGGGAAGGTGTCCAACATCCAGGAGCCAGGTCAGAGCTGCAGGATACGTGTGGACTCTGCAATTGTAATAAAAGTATGTGAGCTGACCTGTGGCCAGCTCCATAGAGATCTCTCAGTGCTGCAGTTAAATGAGCTGGTAGCAGATTTGGGCAAGGCTAAAATTAAACCAGGTCAGGTACAGGCAGTATCGTGGAGCCAGGAGCCAGAGTTTCAAAGCACGCTCGCTCTGAGAGAGGGAGAGCAGGAAAAAACCTTCCTGCGTATGCAGAGGACATTTCCAGAGCTCTAATCCTTTGATTATAACAGATCTTAGGAGAAACTGTGCTACTCCTTGAAGATGGGAAGGGAAAAAACCCGTAACTATTCTGAACTGATGGAAGTGGAGCTGCTAATCAGAGGAGAATAATGATCTATTTATTGGATGTGAGACATTTAATAATGAAATACCAACTGTCTCCCCTAATTCCTGTGACTAATGGAGAAGGACACAGTAAAAAGTGCTGGAAGAGACTGAGGTGGGGCAGTGGGTGTTTAGACAAGGACAAAGAGAAAACATGAACCAAGGGCTGCCAGCAGCTTCAGGAGGGAATGGGGGTTTTGGGGCTGTATTTCAGGAGAGGGGAATAAAAATACACCCACGGATACACCCATTAACCAGCTCAGGGTGCTGGTGGAGTGATCCTGTCTTGGACTCTGGGTGGTGAGTATGGCATGTGGGAATGGCTTGGATGGCTCGGGGGGGCTGTGCTTGGCAAAGCCCCTGAGCCACTGGGCAGAGGAGGTGTGACAAGTGGATTCTGCTCCATTCCTGGAGCTGCACGTGCCTCCCCCAGTGCAGTAGCAGAGCCTGTAGCTAGGTGCCACTCAGCACCAAGGCGTCATTATTTTTTATGAACTAAGAGAACATTCCCTAATGCGCCTTGGAACATTATCGTAAATAATTAAATCTGAACTGCAGTTGTCACAGTAAATGAACAAAAGATTGTTCCGCTCCCCATGTGCAAAGTACAAATCACAGACTTTTAGTCTCCCTCAATTTTTACTGCCAATTTAAGGAAAATGGCAAAGAACCGATATAAAGTTTCCAGGTTGGGAGAGAATCCAAAATCCCTCCTAAAAAGCCAGTGTTTGGGCAGATCTAATCTGTTTTTCTCTCTGCAAGTGCTGAGGAGATTGGGAAGCTCGTTGAGATGGCTCAGATCATAGAATTTCAGAATGGCTTGGGTCGGGAGGGACTTTAAATATCACCCAATTCCAGCCCCCCTGCAGGTACATCTTCCACTAGACCAGGGTGCTCGGGTTTGCTGGGATTTGCAAGTCCTACCTTAAAAGTAAAGCTCAAATCCCTCTCTAGCTGAGGAAACGCTTCCATGTGTGCTTTAGTTAAAAGGATGTCACAGTGCACGATTAGGGGGCTATTTATGTAGCAAAAGTTTGGTTTAGCTCTTGGGCCATCCCACTGCTCTGCCCCTAAATCGGCTGCTAGAGCCAAGCAAGAAATGATGTTCCCAAGAGGTGGGATCAACAGCCTGGCATGGCCTGGACTGGGGGAGAACAAAATACAGCCTGTGGCTGGAAAGGTGGCTCCTGTACATCACAGGGACCCCACGGCCACCCAGGCTGGGCTTTGGAGAGCATCTCCTGCCCCCTTCCCTTGCCTTGATTTAAGGCTGTTGGTGTTGAGGACACAACGATTTGGTGATGGATCCTGCTGCCTGTGATACCTATCTGAGGTATGTCTCACCTCCCTAAATCTTCCTGTACGGGTCTTAATTCAGTGCAAAATGACACTGCAGGTGTCAGGGAGGCTGGGTGCTGGCTTAGAGGGGATCCCCAGGCTGTGGCCACCGTGCCCAGCACACACCACTGGCCTCCAGCGAGGGAGAGCGAGTGGCAGAATAATCACCTTCCTCCGCTCCATTCCAGGTTTATGATGCAAAACGTTTTAAAAGGGCGAATAATTAAGTGCTGCTCATAAAAAGGGTTGCTTGGCACTGCTGCCAGACTCCTCTGGCTCCAGGATCCGTGATCCAGACGGGGCTGTGCCGAGCTGAGACCCCTCCTCTGCAGGGCACTGGGCTCATCCCGTGGGCAGAGGGGGCACTAAACACCCCAGTTTCCTCTGACAAGGAGGACAGAAAGTTTCCATTTGCTGAACAGGCCCCCACGGCTGAATCCCTTCCCAGGCTGTCCAGCACAAGGGGTGTTTCTCTTGGCGAGATCCAGCAGTGGTAAATAATCCAGAATTTGTGCTTGATGGATGTTCGCTCCACGCCAGCCTGTCTCCTGAGAGTTATATAATTCCCTTTCCTGCAGCTCAGCTGTAAATCCAGAGTGATTCATGGCAGGTCCCTCCACCAAAAGCATTTACAGCCCTGCCACCCTTGGGCAGGCAAGGACAGGGCAGAGGGCACAGGGTGGCCTGTGCTGTGCTGGGGGAATGCTGCTGGCCCAGGCACACTGGGTCTCCAAGGGCTGAAGCTCTTGAGCAGGGAGGCTCTGAGTGGCATCAGGTGTCCCCTGAGGATGGCACAGTCTGGTCCCCTTTCTCTGGCTGACAGCAGGCTCTCTTTCCTGGCGTTGTGGTGTGGGTGAGCCAACCTCTGTGGCTCTGGGAGGGTTCCGTCAGCTCTGAAAGTCCCAGAGAACTGGGGGAAGCCAAGTTACTGATGGATTTTTGGAGGCAACCATCCCTTATTCGGCTGTGTAAGCTCCTGCCTGGCCATAAGCCTGACTGAGGTGGTGGAAGCCTGTGGCATTTATGGTCAGGCTGGGCCCTGCCCACTCCAGTACTGCTGGAGGGAGCTGTGGCACCCCAGGGATTGGGGAATGAAGAAGCAGCTCAGCAAATATTCCTGTTGCAATGTGTTCAGTGCTCAGGGGTGATATCCCATCTGCAATATTAGCAAACATGTATATCCCTGTTCCCCCCTTAAATCAGATGGACCCCGTGGTGGAGTGGAGGGAGCTGAAAAATTCCCCAGGCAGTTACAAAGGCAGGTAAATTTCATTAATTCTTATCTCCGACAGAGGCAGCAAGCAGCAGGCAGGAAAAGGGATCTTTTTGGCCTTTTTTCCATGCTGAGGAGCTGGAGAATAAGGGAGGCTGCTGGACTCTGCCCAGCATAGGGGCTCCCCATTCCCATCCTGATGCCTGAGCAGGGGAGTCTGCTGGGAGGAAAGGAAACAGAAGCCTGCCAGCCTGCTGCTCATAGGTTTGATCCATCAAAATCCAGGCACCTAACCACGTCAAAACACTGGGACATATAAATAGCTATTTCCAGGTACGGGAAGTATGTCTAAATAAAACCAGCTCGGCTCAACTGCTCATCCCAGACGATAAACACCTGTAAATTGTGAGGTGGCTGTGACACACTGCTGGAGCACACCCATTCCCACTTGGAAAAATATTTTTGAGTGGTATTTACCTCTGGTGGTTGGCTCTGGGATTGGGAAATCATGGCAGGGCTGGATGGTACAGTGAGGGGCAAAGGGGGAGCCAAGAGCATGGAGCAGGCACAGGTGGATCTGGGGAAAAGGGGGAACATGTCTGATGGTGGGATGGAGACCCACTGAAAGGGTCACCTTCTGCAGCTGGTCCAGAAGCTTCAAAGCAGCCTGGAGCATGAGGTTTGGAGCTGAGCCAGGGTCGGGGGTGGTGTGCTGCAAGGGGAGAGCTGCTCCGAGCACCCCAGCTTCCCCCCAGCTGCTCACCTGCCTCCAGGAAATCCCTTTACCTGGGGGCAGAGGTGGGGTGGTGGGACCAGGTCTCAAGGACAAACCCCAGTCATGGTGAGGCTGTGCCACTCTGCTCTGGACAGGAGAAGAAGGTTCCTACCCTGTGCAGGGTGTTCGAACTCCATCCAACTTCACCAACGCTGATCAATTCCTCAGTTTTTAATGTTCCTGTCCTCCCAAGAAGCTTCGTTTTCTTTTTTCTCTTCTTTTTCTCCCTGTCACTGGCCATTGCATTTTCATCTTATTCTGCCGATAGTTCATTTTCATTTGACATATTAATCTATGCTTCTTTCTGTAAAGATAACTCATCCCTGCGCGATGGCAGGAGTGCATAACCAGCACCACGCCAGGAATATTTTACTCCCTTTGAAAAGACGATGGAATAACAAGTAACCAGAGTTGAGCTGGTATCACCCATCCATTTTAAGAAGCCAGAGACCTGGTGTAAGAGCTTTGCAGGTGGGTGAGATTCAGAACAGGAGCTGGGGGTCACGATGCCAAGGTGGGGCTGGATGCTGGCCCCCCCCTTCCCTACACACACTGGAACGTTGGGCTGTTGGCACTGGGATCATTTATTTGCTGCTGTTAATCAGGGTTGTGGCTGGCTGGCAGCTTTAATGCTGTTTATATAAGGAACGGTAGCAGTGTACAAGAGCAATTATTCCCACCGACGTGCCCAGGGGTGGGAACTGTGCTGATTCCACCACCCCATCCCGACAGCGGGGGCATGGGAGGTACCACACAGGGTGGCAAATGTCACCGAGAGGAAGATTTGACAGCAAAAGCTGCCCAGCTTCCCCTTCACCCATCTGCCAAAACCACACAGCTCCGGGGATGCTCCCGGTGCTGTTCCCTTAAATGCTTAAAAGGACTCCATCTGGTTTTAATTATTCAAATGAGCTGACAGGGTAATCAATATAAATGGTTAAATGTGGCCAGGACTAGTGTCAGCTCTGCTGCAGCACCCATAAAAGCTCTGGAGAGGGGGAGTAGCTGCTGGAGGGGTGCTGGGGTTCCCCTCGTCTGTGGGGATGGGTGACATCGCAGCGTGGGCTGGGGGTCACAGGGAGGGTGCGTGTCCACAGCCACCCCGTCAGATGCAGGATTTAAAGCCATAACCTGCGGTACTTCTGGCTCTGGCTGCTTTTTTATTGCTAATATACTGCTAATTGCACTCCGCTGTGTGGTGATACTAATAAAGAGAGATTTAGAAAGCAGGAGGCTGGAGAGAGTAAATCAAGGGCACGGCACAGCCTCAGCTCTCTGCATCACAATTACCCACAGCTCCCTGGCACCGGGAAAGGGTGGGGGACCCCAACACCAGGACCTGCATCTGGGGTCCCCATAGCACCCCGAGATGCTGGTGGGTGACCCACGCTGGGGTGGGAACCCCAACTCCTCCCTGGTGCTAAAGGACTTGTGTCCCTGCGCCCTCCACGGGAAAGTTTCTCCTGACCCCTTTCTCCTCTTGGAGCTGTGGCCCTGCTGCTTTTTTGTTGTGTTGCCATGGAAATGCTGCCTGCATCCATCCCTGGTCCTGCCTGTCTCCATCCTGCCGTGGTCCTGGCTGTGTCCTGTCTGCATCCCACCCCGGTGCTGCCTGTTTCCACCCTTGGTCCTCCCTGGTCCTGCAGCCGGTGAGTGCCACCAGGCTCCTCCCTCGGGGCTTCAGGGGGGTTCTCCCATCCCTGCGAACACCGGACAAAACACTATTGGAGATGAAAAGAGAGAGAGGGAGGAGGTGGGCACCCGCGGGTTATTCAATCAGTCTCTGCCGGTGCCCGTGCCTCGGTGCAGGTGAGATTCATCAACCCAGCCTCCGCCTCCGAGCGGGGCCGTGCAGAGACACCCCCGAAACGAGAACAGCCACCGAAACGAGAACAGCCACCGAAATGAGAACAACCACCGAAACGAGAACAGCTGAAATTGCTGCGTGTGCCAGGAGGAGAACGATGGCAAAGCTGAGGGGGGACAGTGACATCCCCGTCACCACCGCCAGCCAGCCATGGGCTTCCCAGGCTTGTCGAGCCCCAGGTGACGGCAGAGCTGAGGTTAGGCTGTTCCTGCTCGCTCTGTTCCCAAATCCGCGTTTTTGCCTTGCGTTATGGCATGGAAATGTTTGACTTTACAGCCTTAGTTTATATTGCCGGGAAGTAACTTAACCGTGCTCTCTAAGTGTTGAAGCTGCATTTCTTTTTGATGATTTCAAAGATTTATTAAGTTCTCCCAGGGAGAAAGAAGGAAAGAAAAAAAAAAAAAACCCAAACCACGCCAGCAAATAAGATTCAGTGGTAAGCCCAGCGAATAAACCCAAAATATATGTGCAGTGTTTAGAGATTTTGCTGGAGCATTCACTTGCTGCCAGCTCCTGTCTACAACAGGATGTAGATGTTCAGTATTATCCTCGGCTACACAAGGTTTGATGCCTGGGGATGCTGTTTTCAGGGTTCCCCCTTTATTTTGGGGGGTCAGGTGCAGGAGCTGAGCAGGGGGTAATTTAAGGTTTGCTGTTTGCTAACAGCTGGAACACTGGGAAGTGTTCATCCAAACCACTCAGCTGAAATTAAAACATAGTAAGTGCTTCCTGAGCTGGAATCTGGAGTGGTTCCTGGGCAGTCTGGGAACATCAGAGATGGGTCCAGTTCACCGCACAAGTTAGTTGCAATTAATTAATGAACTGGTTCTATTAATTTACTCCAAAATCCAATCACTAGGGGATGAGGTCACAGCTGGCAGAGACGTACCAGCAGGTTGCAGAGTTTTCTGCAAAATAAATTAGCAGCATTTAATTTCAAGAATCCAGGGGAAAAAAATGTGTTAAGAAGTGATGGAGGCCTGGAAATCAGCTGGGGCTGCAGCCAGGAGAGGCATGGCCAGCTGCGAGGTGGGTGGGACACAGAGCCAGGCTTCTCTCCAAGGGTATTTATGTACCTACTCCATCAACTTGCTGCTCCCAGGACTGAGCCATGCGCCTACGGAGGAGAAATTCCTGGGGGAAGCCAGTCTAAATTACCGTCTCCCCCAAATAGGTGTGATTTGAAGCAATTTTCTGAAGTGTGGGATTATTACAGGTAAGTTATATATTGATTTTGAAGGCTTTCAGGTGAGCAGAAACATTCTTGTCTCATCACAGAAAATCTGAAGGGTTGGGGTGGGGCTTTTTTGAGGGAAGAAGAGGGAGAAATGCACCTTAATAAGGCAGAAGTGAGACATAGGAAGGCAGTGATGGGTCTGAGATCTCCAAAAGAGCTCTAGCCACTGAATTATCCTCAGTGAGAGGTGAAAAGCAGTGAATTGTGGTTCTCAAGGTCCCACAGATGTTTCCCTTCCTCCCTTTTCCCCTGCACCCAGCATCTCTCCAGCCCGGAGAGGCGGCTGGGGGAGTGCTGAGATAAATCCCTGTTAATCTCTGCTCGCTGTACGTGAAGGGCAATGGCTCTGCATGTTATTTTCTCACCTGTTTGGTGAGCTGATGGAAAATCAAGTCATATTCCTCTTCCAGTCCCTGCCCTGACAGAGGCCAAGCTGCTGTGTTTAGGTGTGGGATGCTGCAGGGAGCAGTGGGAAAGATGTACTGGTGTAATTATCCACAACATACCAGCAATCCACCTGCCCTGGGAACTGCAAAAATTGCAGCTTTCCTCAATAAAAACTACCCATTGATGGGACCTGGGCTGCCCAGATCCTCCCCAGTGTTGCTGGAGAGGATTCCTAACATCTAACCTGTCCCTTCCTCTCCTCCTCACATTGGATGCAGGGAACAGGTTTCTCTCTCCCTCTTTGCAGCCATCACCACCAGTATTTGCAGACTCAGTTTTGCCCTTGACACTCTCTTCTCTGGGTTAAACAACTCAAATTCATTCAACCTTTTGTGTTTCCCAGATCCTCCGGACTGGCTTCATTGAATTCATTAGTGGGTTCTCAGGCCAGGAGGAAGGAAGGTCCTGTCTGAGCCGCAGGCTCATCACTGGAGGTGAGTATTCTTTCCCTGCCATGACACCTTGAGGCCCTTTGGGAAGATACAGGAGATATTTTAAGCAGTTTTGGGGGCTTTTTTGCCCTTACCCCTTTTGCAGAAGGCTGGCAGCATCACTTGCAACTGAGGAATCAGCTCTCAGCATCTTTATCTAAGCACATCAATTTGGCTTTTCCTGAACTCAATCCTGCAGGAGCACCTCGCTGCTTCTCCCTCCATGTATATCTTTAGGTATTTTCCCATATCCAATTAATCCAGCCCCTGCCTCGATCCATCCTGCCTTTCATCCTCCTGCAATAAAGCATCTTTTGTTAGCAGCACACTGCCGGCCGCGTTCCTCCGTCAGGCTTGTGTAAAACACCCCAGACCCCGCCAGACAGGGACGTTCATTACCCTCTTCTGCAAGCCTTGGTGCTGGGAAGGGCAAGGGAAGAGGTTCATTATATTCTGAGCCTGAGCCCCCTGGATGACAGGCAGCCAGAGGGAAGGAGAGCTCAAGCATTGCTATGGTTAGTAAGAAAAAGTTGGGGCTGTAACCCCAGGAATTGTGATGGATCTTGCCAGAGCATCATACCGGGGGTTTTTTTAGTGCTGGACACTGTGTTACTGTGGCTGCATCTCAGTTTGGCTACACAAACTGGGCCTGAGAGAATCTGAACCAAACCCTTTTTTACCCCTCTTTTCCCCATGAAAAACCCTTTGAGGTAATGGATTTTTTTTCCACTGATGACATGTTTTATTTCCATTCTCTCATCTCCTTTCCCCTCCCAGACCAGGGATAATGAATCCGGCCTGGCTGGAGTGTTCAGGTGCCTTCAGGGAAGGAGATGATTCTGTAGGGTTCTTCCTGTACCTGATGGGGCTGAGGGTGTCCTGCCAGTGGGATGTCAATCCCAGGGGCTTAGGGAGATGGCACCTGGAAATACAGTCCTTTCCTGGCTTCTCTTGCCAGCAGCACAAAGGTATTTTTTGGGAAAGGTGCAACCGGAATTGCAATCAGTGAGTCGGGCATTACCTTAACTCTGCCCCATTTGAGGTGTGTTGTACAGAGCAGGGACATTACAGGACATTTGGAGATGGGATAGCTTCTCCAAAGCCCTGAGGGAAGCAACTCTTCTCCTTGCCCCCTTTCCCAGCAGAGAGTTGTGAGCAGGTCATTGCCATCCCTCTCCTTTCCCTCCTGATGGATGCTGTGCTGTTCCAAGTTTGGCGTCAGTGGGTCTGTCAGAAAAATTAATTTTTTAATTAAAAACATTTTTTTTGGTGGTGCTTTAATGTCTGGATCTGGAGTAATTATTAGTAGCTCCAGGGAGACTGTGCTTTAGAAAAATTGTTGGTGCTACTGCAAAGGAATTTATCTGATTAACGTCAGCCTTCACACGTGGCTGTTGGGGGGGATGGATGAGGGTGGGAGTCCTGCTGCTCTCAAGCAAACTGATTAATCATGGAAAATGAGGCAGGGCTCTGCAGGTGCTGATTTTCCACCTCAGAGGTGGGCTGGGAGCATCAGCGTGGAGCTCCCTTGCCATCCCCTACCCCGCACACAGGTCCTGGGGTGTGGCTTGAACGACTGGAGAGGTGAGAGATGGGTTTGTCCTTGCTGGAATAAAGAGGCAGAAAAACACCAAAAGAGGGCGTGAGCAAAACCTTGGATATTCTTGCCCCCATCCTGGGTGGGAATGGAGAGGCTGCTGCCACCCCAGGGCTGGGGATGCTCGGTGATGTCCCCATCCAGCCCCTGCCCCACTGTGGCCGTTCGCACCGGGGATTAGACTTCTCCATGGCCAAATCCTTCTCCCAGCCAAAGATTCGCTGAAGGAATCAGCTTTTCCCCCAGCTTTTCCTTCCCAACTCCTTATTAGAGGTTTATTCCTGTCCTGAAGTGTAAGCATTTAGATTCCTCCCAAAACTTCTCTCTGGAGGTTTTTTGCTGGTTTAATCCCTGTAGCCCTGGCTGTGCTGGCTGATGCAGCTTTGGATTCTCTTGGCTGGGGAAGATTAACTGGGGAGAGTGGTGTGAAGGCACCTGTTTGGTCACTTATCCCCCTTCTGCGAGCACCTCCTGGTGACAGGGCCCCCAGGATGGAGGGAGGGAAAGGTGGGAGAAGGGATGGAGGGGAGGGATGGATAGAAGAACAGAAGGGATGGAGGGGAGGGATGCAGCAGGAGGTCCTGGGCTGTCCAGAGGCAGGAGGGACCAACCCCTGCACTGCTCAGGACCCTCTTCCCCTTCCAGAATCCATTTACCCAATTTCATCATAACATTACCAGCTGCTTCTCTAATGGCTTCTGCAGGCTCCAGGCAGATCCTACCCTTTGTGCCCAATTAACAGGCTGTACCCTGGAGAGTGGGAGGCAATACAAATATTTTCCATGTCATAATAGGACTTTTTTTTTTTTTATTTCCTTTTAAAAATTTTTTTTGGCTGTGGTGCTGTCATTATAATATTGATTGGACATCCAGGTGTCAGAAACAGCTGGATGGCAGAAAAAATGGCAACTTTAATTCATTTTGCAGGCAGGGGAGTGGGGGGAAGAGTTTCCTCGAGGCTTTTCCTCCCCCCACCACCTTCCCTCTGTGATGCTCCATGTTCCACCCTGACAGGAACATTTATAAACTGCCACTGTGGGGAGTATTATTAACAGCTCGATTCCTTAAAGATGCAATTAATTATTCACCTGCTTCCAAATCAGTTTAAGCAGCTTCTAAGCTGCAGTGTAAATAAAACCTTCCCAACTCGCCTCTCCCCTTTTGCTCACGTATTCCTGGTATTCATAAAGCGGAGCTATTTAAATTGAGCCAAACTAGCAGTTATTGTAAATTACTGCAGCTCCATTGGCTTCCCGGGCTCTCCGCTGAGTTACGCCAGCCAGGATTTTAACTCATCCTTGTGGGGATGGCAACTGTCGCTATTTTCTCATTTGCCATATTTTTAGGCTATTTTTACCTTGTTGCTAAATCCCTCCTGTTTTGTCGTGCCTGTCCCCCCTTAGCCCAATCTCCCTTTTACCTGTTTGCTATTCAATAAATCATCCCCTAAATGATCCCCTGACTTGAGCATCAGCTACAACGCCTTGGTGCAGGGTTTATTTATATTTTTTTCTTCTCTCTTTGGAAAGATGTTGATTAGGTCTCAGCTGACTGCTGCTTTCAAAGGAGGAAATGCCGACTGCGCTCCTGGGGGGTCTGCAAGAAAAAGGCTCATTTATTGTGGTTAAGTTTCTGGGCTGAAATTTAGGTTTGGCAAATGGTAGGTATTTGGGGAGAAAACATTTTAAAAAGAGGTTTGGACTTTTTTTCTCTAAGGGAAAGCTGAGACCTGCAGTGGATTTTAATGGGATTGGATGGGGCAGAACTCCTGAAATACCTTGTCATCACCACCCAGAAATGTTGAGCACAGAGGGCTGAAGGGACAAGGGAGAGAGCAGGAACGCCTGGAGGATGCTCACCTCCATAAATAGACACCAAAAAGAAAAAAAAATTAAAATAATATTAAATGGATAAAAATCCCCTTTCCTGTCGCGGGGTCCGTCTCCAGCATGAACACAGCAGCCACCTCCTGTGTTTCAAAGAGGCCAGGCCAAGTCTTTGCATAGATTAGTCGTTAACAATGGAGTTAATAATGATAATGGCACAAACGTCCTGTGCCTGCGCGAGCTACACTTAGGAAAATCTGCCAGCACCAGGTAATCACCATGTTTCACACTGTCAATGAGATCAATCATGTCGAGAGCCCATTCATCAATCAGCTGTGCCTGGGGCTTAGCAGGCAAGGGGGGAGTACAGGCAGCTCTCAATGACTCAAAACACAGCTCCTGGGGGAAAAGGGGTGGTGGCCCGGGATTAGAGTGGGGTGGGGAGGTGCCAAAGTCCTGGTGGGCTCCAAGCCCAGCTGGGTACCAGGCAAAGCCTGTGCTCGCCTCTCCTCAGGGGTGCTCCCTCTCTGTGGTGGCTGAGGCTGTCGGGGCTCCTCTGCCGGAGACTGATTGTTTGTTGCTGTTTCTCCATCTGGCTGGAATCACGTCTGTCTTCCACTGTGTTATTTGTTGCCCGATTGCCACCTGTAAGCCATCCTTTCTCCTTGGCTTCCTGGCAAGGAGATGTCCTCAGCTGCATGGCCTCAGCACCGCCCTCAGGTCCCTCTACCCCACGTGGGATCCCAGTCCACTAGTGCTGGAAATCCTGCCCCAAGGGACTTTCTGCTCTGAAAAATAAGACCTTGCCTCAAAAATCCTCCCTAAACCTGTAGTTCCGGCAGAAAGGAGCCAGCAGGCAGGGAATGGGCAGCTGTCCCGTGGCAGCTTCGCTCCAGCAAGCAGCGGGAGGTGATGGAGAGCCCGTCCCCATCTGTGGAGAGGCCAGGGTTGGACCCTGCCCCAGGGCAGTCAGCCAAGCACAGCCTTGCAGAATGGACAAGAATTAGGCTGTCAACAGCACGTCATGGGCAGTTTGGGGTCTGCAAATCCTGCTGGACAATCCTTTATGGCTGGTGTGTTGCTAAGGGAGAGACACGGGTACTCTCAACGCCAACCCTTGTGGGACAGGGCCACCTGGTTCTGGGTGGTTCTGGGGCGGGCAGTCCCCACCCTGCCCGTGCATCCTCCCTGCTGACTGATGGGTGAGCACACTGGGAGCTGGGAAAGGGCTCCAGGTGCTGCCAGCTCAGAGCTGCTGTGTCTGGCAAGGCTGTCACTCCTGGTCTGCATGAATCAGACAGCTGAAGGCACGGGGACATGGAGGGGACACAGCCCTGCCTGTCACTCCTCTGGCCTCTCCATCCAGCACCAAACCACCCTGCTGCTGCCAGCTCTGCCTGCATGGATCTGCTGCTCTCCAGCCTCTGTGCTAGATGGGGATGCAGCCTGGGGACCCCCTTGGCCAAGGGGGCTTCAGGTCACTGCCAGAGTAGGATTTTGGGCAGAGGATCATATGCCTTATTCTGCATCTTAGGGAGAAGGGAGCAAACTGTCCTACCTATCTCACCATTGTGCCAGGTAAGTAGAAGTGGTAAACCCACCACAAGCATTGGTGATGCCACCTGCAGACAGCCAAGAGGATGTCCTGAAGGACTTGGCACTCAATTTGAACTCTGTTATCTGCATGGAGCCCTTGCTTGTACAGCACTTCTATAATTGCTGGGGCAAATGCTATTGCAGAGCACAGCCCGTGAGCCTGGGCTCAGCACTGTCCTCTCCAGGGATTGATCTGAACTTTCTCAGAAGTGGTAAACCTTCCTTGCAGTGCTGTGGCCAGCGTCCTCATCTTCCTACGTAGTGTAGGAGTGTATCCTCTGCCAAGGATGCTGCAGATGTTGCCCAGCAGGCAACAGCATCTCTCTCCTCACAGCTGCACCAGAAGGGATGCAGGGCTCATAGTGGGGCAGACTGAACCCCAGGAGCCCCCCATTTGGTTCTCCCCTCTCTTCTCCCAGCCTTGCCTGGCCCATTCCCCTCTTTTTCCTGGCAGCAGCCCTTTCTTCCTTCCCTCTTCTTTTCCCCACTTCTGGGAGGCTGCTTGATTGCCTGGTTCCCTTCATTAGCATGATACCTCCTGGAAAATTGGTAAACAGAGGCGTATGAATGAGGTGTTGATTGCAATCAGCGGGGGAGAAGGGGGACTGAGAGCGCTGGAGAGGCCAACGATGCTTCTCAATCACCCGGTGGTCCGGGTCGGCTGCTGGAGAGGATCCGCTCCCCGGCACGACCCATGCGGGGCGGCCAACCCCCGCACCCCGTGCTGGGGAGCGGAGCCTCTCCAGCAGCCACCTGAGCATCCCTCTGCAGGAGGGTGCTGCGTGCTCCCACTCTCGCCCTTCCCTCTTGGGAGTGTGGGACGTGGTCTGGGAGAGCCCATCCTCCCTGCCGGGACGGGTGGGGTGAGGAGGGGCGGGCGGGACACGCTGTCCCCAGGGATGCATTGCTGGGCGAGGGCAGGGCGCAGCAGGGAAGAGTTTGAAGGGACAAACCCATCACCCATCCTGGCGGTGTCTGATTCACCCTGGGCCTGGGCTCCTGCCAACAGCTCACCCACAAGTGTCTGTCATTAAGCATCTATTTAGGCGTGCAGGAGTTGTCTAATTTTTCAAGGGTGCTGCAAACCCCCAGTGTCCTTGAAGTCAGTTGTTGCTGGAAGTACCTGATACGTCCAAAAATGAGTCATGGGGCACGTGCATCTGATGCCCAGCAGAAATAGGTGGGTAAAGGGCCAGCCTATGTGTGGAATGGACGTTTGTCTATCAGCAAAGGGGGTGTCAGTGGGTATCAGAACCCTCCTGGGTGTTGGGGAGCGATCTCCTGACCAATGCCAAGGCAGGCTGCAGCCCTGCATTGCTTGAGAAACCCCAAGAGTGATGGGAAACCCCATGGGAAAGTGCCTTTCCCTGTGCAGCATCCTATTGCCACCCAGGCCATCTCTGCTCCATGTCCCCAGCCCTGCTGCTCCCCAAAGGTGGCCTTTGCTTATGGGAGCCAAACTATTGTAAAGCCCTGCCTAGAAAAGGCAGCTGAAATAGGATGCTCGAGGATTATTCTCCAGCCATCCTCAGCAGGAAACATGACCATGGAGGATAAAGGCAGGAATTAGAGGAGGACACCTGAAGACAGGGGTTCAGGCTGGGAGAAGGATTCCTGCAGAAGGAGGTAAAACACTGGCAGTGGTTTTTACTCCCCTGCATCTATTATTTGACCTTATAAAACTCTATTTGTGGAGGTGGTTGTTATTTTTTGTTAAAACTTTTAATCTAAAATCCCATTAGGCTCAGCAGTGTGTTCATTTCTGAGCAGAAGCAAAACAGTTCGGTGTTTGCTCATTCCTGTATCTTCCTCACTTCAAACAGATGTAATAAAGTATTTTCTCTTTCCTTCTTGTTTTCCTTTGTGGTTTGGCTTTCTTTAGGAGCCTTCGAGGCAGTTCAGCCTGGTTTTCCCCATTCTCTGCACTGCACGTCTCTTCTAGCTCTGCTGCTTTCAGGTCTGTTGAAATCAAATAAATTCACAGGATGTCCTCTGAAGCAGGGACTTTTCTTTGCCTGGCTCTCCTGCCAGTGAGGTTAAACCAGCCCATCCAGACTAAATTGTCTGACTTTAGGATAAAACATCATTAAAAGATGCATCCAGGGTGTGTTTTTATGTGTATGGCCATCTCTGCCAGGCAGCAGCAGCCTGTGGAGGGGATGATCTGGTCCCCACACCCAGGGTGGCAACACAGTGGCCCTTTACAGTGGTTTTTTTCTTCACCCCTGTTTCTCTGTCATCTTTATTTCAGGAATTGCTTTAAAACCAGGCTTTGAATAATTCACTGGGAGCATACGGCAGTCCACCCTGATTGCTTCGTCACAGCTTCCCTTGACTTCAATAATTCACTTTCCCACCAGGAGCTGATGTGCTTTCCTTGTACGTGGGTTTGCTGCTGAGCACACCCGGCTCCCAGAGCAAAGCTGGTCATGAGGAGGAGTAAAAGGGGATTTAAGGCCAAATGCCTTTGTTTTAAGAAGTGCTACATTTCAGGCAAGGCAGAGGGTTTGCCAGGAAGCTTCTCCAGCTGTGGGAAAGGAAACACTAGGTTCTCCTCTGAGCAGAGGCCGTTCGTCATGCAGCCCTTTCCTTGATGTGAGGGTTTGGGGGCTGCACCTCCAGTTGGTCAGTATCCACTCCTTAAGGGCATCCCAGACCCCCCCAACCAGGGAAGTCCTCCAGCCCCACTGCTCCAACTATCCGAGAGATGCATCACACCTCAGCCTTCTTATGAAGTGTCTAGGCTTCTATTTTCCTCCAGAAAATCAAGCCCTAAGGGGCCAATTAGTTGGCAATGACCAGGAACAGCAAATAAGAGTGGGAACGGGAGCAAGCCACAGGGATTCAGCAGCTTCTGCATCCAGGTCCTGCTTACTTGGTTAGATTAGGGTTTAAGTTAAAGGAAGCACAAAGGCTTCCGTTGCAGTGTATTGATGGGAGAAGGTATGATATACATGGGGAGTAAATATAAAATACACAATGTACAATGTCCTGGTCTGAAAGACAGGTGTCTGCCCAGGAAGGTGGGAACCTCCCTTGGAATGGAGAATATGACCCCCTTCCCTCTGAGTTATTATAACTTGGAAATCAATTTTCGTTCAGGCAGCGGTATGGGGAAAGGAACAGCAGTTCTTTGCTGGTGTGTGTGTGTGTATCACGAGGCGAACGAAGCCCGGCGCCGCTCGCCCCGACAGGCGGGAGCGCGGCCCCGCCGGTCCCT
>VZRO01001691.1:91230-102228 GCA_013397915.1 Daphoenositta chrysoptera
AAGGCAGCAGGAGACAGAACCTCGCAGTGGTAGCAAATTCTCCCCACAGCGACCGAAGCCCGCTTCCCCTCCGATTGCCGAGAGAGCGAGGAGCTGCATCCAGCCCCCTTTTCCCCAGCCCAAATCTCACTGCATCTCTGCCCCTCCAAGAGAAACCCTCAGATAAAAGATTAGCCAGCCGCTCCCTTCCCGGGGCAGCTTCTTTCATCTCTCCTAAGTATCGGTCGTAATGGTTTCTTAGCGACAGATGGGACAAAATTCCATGAGAGAAAGAAACAAAAGGAAAAACCCTAAATCCCAACAACAAGCTCTATGCAGCAGTGTTTCTGCTGGGGTCTCTTCCTGCCATCTCGGGAGCAAGGCTGGCCAGTGATGTGCAGCCAGGAGCCATGGCTGTGAACAACCAGCAAATTCCTGGGAGGAGAGCTGTGTACCTGATCCTGCAGATGCTGTGGGATGTGTGTTTGCAGTGATGCAGGCTGAGGTAGGTGATGGTAAAGATGCTCTGGTGCCTGTGTAAGAGTGTGGCATGGAGGAAAGAGCTCACACTAGCGCTAAGTGCAGTGGATTTAATTTCCTCGCAGTAGCACTTCGATATTACAAGGCGCTCCAGAAAAATCAGAGGGCCTGGAGCGAAATGCAGCCGAGTCAATTGAAGTTAACTTCCCTGGGCACGGGGCCAGGCCCCTCTTTAAAGGCTATTTTTCCAGAAAGGCTGCAAAAATGTATTTTGAGTTGCTTTTGATTCAGCTGCCTCGAGCCTGCTTGAGTGAACTGTGTGCAGAAAGAACCCTGAAAGCCTGGGCTTGCAGGAGGGGGTGCAGACTGAGAGGAGCTGGCCTTATATCCTCCCTGGATCCCTTGAAGGTGCCCCATGAGAGCTCTAGGGGCACTATAAGGGCTCCTAGTCCTGCCCTGTTCCAGCATCACTGAGGAAGGCTGGAGGAAGGTGAGGGACACCTTGCAGCCCACAGGGCACAGAGAATGGTTTGTCATCAGGCAAGGCAAAGCTCCCTCCATGCCCAATGCTGACTGGGGGCAGATGGGTCCCCAGCACAAAGAGACACCCCTGGCTGGGAAGGGGGGCACCGGGAGAGCTGAGATTTGGGGACAAGAGTGTCTGGACAGATGTGCTGCAGGTTAGGGCTGAGCTGAATTTGTCCTCGGGTTGCTTGGAGGGTTTGATGCTCCACATCCTTGGGGGCCTGATGAGACAGAGCATCCCCTAGCTCGACTTGCAGTTTCTCTTCCTTAAGGCTGTGCTTCCCACACCACGCTGTGGAGCAGGAGGGGTTTCCACAGCTTTTCTCCCCCTCCTCACTCCCCCTCCTCATTCCCCCACGTCTTTTTCCCCACCTCCCAATAGCTGCTGCCTCTCTAATTGCATTATAGCCAATGGGGGGAAAGAAAACATTGCTTTGGCTTCAAACAAACGACGCCCTAACCCAGCTCATTAGCCACCTGACTGGCTTCCCAACCTCCCGTGACACTCCCGGATTTGTCACGCTGTTTTAGCACCACTAACGAGCACAAGAGCCGAGGCTGTGGCCGGCGGCTTCCCCAGCACTGGACCTGGGTTCTGGCAACGAGCTTGTGTCCAGCACCCCAAGGGGATGCTCTGCCTCTGCCGTGTTCATCCTTCTCTTTGCCGTCATCCTTTTTATCCACAGGCGCTTCTTCTGGCCTACTTGCATTCAGTTCATTTTCCTTTTGTTAAATAAAACCTGACTCTGGGCCTTATTTGGCAAATAGAGCTGGGGGAAGCTGGGCTTGCACTTTCTTCTTCTGACAAGCCTTTCAGGATGGGGAAGATGAGATGGAAAGAGAGACAGATGAATAGGATGCAAAAGCGGTGAAGAAAAATAAACAGGAGATAAAGGGGGTGTGGGAGAGAGAAAAATGAGGCAGATCTATAGCTGGGATGGGAAGCAGAGGGAAGGCAAGAGGGGACCAGCCCAGCCTCTGTGCATGAAGTGAGGGACCAGGGGGTCCCTCACACTGGTGTAATATGTCCGTCCCCAGCTCCTCCTGGCCATGCTCACATGGGAAATGTAGGGAGGGGGACCAGCTGTGGTAGAGAAATGTCCGTGTTTCCATCCAGGAGCTCCCCTCTCCTCTCCTCCAGTATCCCCTAACAATTTCCCCCTGAGGTGCAGGTCGTTCATGGAAGCAGATGAGCACTTTAGCCTGACTCTGTCTCCAGCTGTCAAATGCTGTAAATATCTGGGAGGTGGTTAAAGCTGGGAAAACACAGAGATGTTTTAAACACAGCCCAGAGCCAACCCCACTGCTGGTAGAGCTCATAAATATCCCCTCTGTGTTCCTGCTCTGTCAGGAGGCAGCAATAACAGGGAACAAAAGCCAAAGCCCTTGTGGGGTGGCTTCAGCGTCTCTGATGCCTCCTTACCCCTTCCAGGGCATGTGGAATAGCAATGAGGAGTAAAACTCAGCTAGGGGAAGACAGTGGCACGGGGGTGTCCTCTGGGCATGAGATGGTGAGATTGGGAGCCAGTACAAGTGGCTCAGCGTGGAAGTCATTGTTTTTCCTATTATTTCCCCATTTTCAGCTGGCTGAGTAGCACTGAACATCTGCCTTAAGGCAAGTCACCTGGCCCAGCTCTTGAAACCACCAGCTTCATTGGCAGCAAATGAAGTCCTTGGCTGAAGAGAGAAATTGAAGACTTAAAACTATCTGTGCAGGAAACAGGTGAGAGTGAACGCTGTTAAACAGGGCATGAGACAGGAAACAGGTATTTGCCAGCACAGAGCAAACCCTGGGCATCGCTGGGGAAGCCAGGGAAATGTCTCTCCTTTATCAACAGGCCACATCACCCCATCAGCCCTACAAGCACAGGACCTGCAGGGCAGCAGGACCCACTCTCGGGGAAGGTGGAAGCCTCATCTGGAGGCAGCACTGGCAACATAGCTCTGCCCTAGTTGTGATTTTTATAATAAGCTGAATTCTCAGCTGGACCCAGCAGAAAATCAATAGTGGGACTTGAGAAAGCAGTCAAAATCCATGGAGCTAAATTGGCCACCCCGCAGGCAGCCGGGCCTTCTCGGGCATTGTGATGTGCAGCCACACTGAAAGGGGAAAAAATAGGACAATTTCAAAAATCCTTTGAAATAATTGCCTAAGATTATTGAATTCTCTTGAAATACCGGGGCAAGATGCAGAAGTGCTTTTTAAAAAGTTGGCAGTGAGAGCTGGAGGAGCGAGGGAAGCCACCTTCCTGCTGCCAAAGGCATCTGGGGACAGTTGAGGTGGGTTTTTCCCTTTCCCAATTAGATCCAAAGAGTGCCTGCCACTCCACCTGTGGAGCCTTATCTGTAGAGCAGCACATCGGCTTTAGCAGAAAGCCTTTCTTTCTCCAAAGTCTCTTTAATTCCATCCTTTTAGATCTGCCTTTTCAAGCCCAGCCCCAGCGCCTTCCATCTGCCCTTACAATAGAGACGGTGTCCTGAATCGTTTTATTTT
Source organism: Daphoenositta chrysoptera (assembly GCA_013397915.1). Taxonomy (NCBI): domain Eukaryota; kingdom Metazoa; phylum Chordata; class Aves; order Passeriformes; genus Daphoenositta; species Daphoenositta chrysoptera. The sequence continues at coordinate 94,709 of VZRO01001691.1, forward strand.
TGGCAGCTTTGCCTTCCGCTCCTCGTTGGCAGGGAAGCAGGGAGACGATATCCCCCTCTCCACAGCCTCTGAGGATGCTGTTGGATTTGGGGATGGCTATTTTGGTCCTCAGCTCCTCTACCAGTGGTGGATGCAGGACAGACAGACAGTGTTGGGCAGCGTGCCGAGGCTGTGTGAGCCTGTCCATGAATTACTCACAGCACATGGCTCTTGCTGGTTTATAGCCAGGTGACTACAGGGACACCTGGCTGTGCCATGTGCATCCTGTATCCCACCCCCACATCCACCCCACGGTAGCCCAGAGCTGGGCTGGCCTTTGAACATTCCTCATTTGGGGCTGGGGAAGGCGTGGGAAGCCTCGACCAGAGTTTTCCATGCCTATCAACCTCTTCGAAGCTATAGGAAAAAAGACAGGGGTGGAAAGTGAGGAAAAATATAAAGAAACAATTTTCCTCTGACATTTTTCTTTTCTTTTTCAATGTGAGCCCTTACAGGAGGAGGTCTTTAAAATTAATAATGTTCTTTCTTTTTCTCTCTCTATTCCCGAGACGTCTGGTTTAAATTAATGAAATGTCAAATACTATTAAGTTCTGATGATGTGTTTGTGATAACGAAGGGACTGATTTTCAGCCAGTTTACAACTCTGATCCGTTCTCTCACCCCCTTCTCTTTTTTGGCTCTGATTAAAACTCCCTTTATTAGATTTGCTCTTTCATGGGCTCCCTCTGATTTCTAACCTTTGTGGTCCAAGGCTGGGGAAAGCCTTTTCATTGAGCAGATTTGAAGGCTTTTCAGCATTCTGGTATTTTCCTACCATGTCTACTCAGGAGCTGGTGGGTACTCCCAGGGATGTCACCTGGGGTGCTGCAGGGCACATCAGGACTGGACCCTGCCACTGGGATGCCTTTCAAGGCAGCAGGGATGCCAAGCTGGGTTTTCCTTTATGGTGACTTTACTGGGACACTGTGAAAAGGAAAAAAAAAAACTCTGATGGCCACAAACTGCCTCGGGGAAGGCCAGACAGGGATCTCCAGAGAAGGCTTTCCCAAGTGTGTGAACAGCCTGACTAGGAATTGAGGCAGTCCTTGCTTCACTTGCTTCCCTGCCAAGGTCATATGGTGAGGGTTGTACAGCTGGAAGCGTGTCTAGAGGGATGAATTAGGGAAGGACAAATGGATGGACTAACAGCTAGATGGGCCCATCCTCTAATGGATGGCCAACAAGGTGACAAGGTGCTCTTGCCCAGGGCTTCATTAGTCACCTGTCTGGCTGTGCTCCCTGGCAAACTGGAAGATCTTAAAGGGTTAATCTGTAATTTAGGACTCAACACCAAAGATACGGTTGTTGGGAGAGAAGAAAGCCCTGTCGAAGGCTTTGGGAAATAATTTGCCTTGGCACTTCCTTATAAGAGTGAATTGATTTTTGCTGGGCTGTGTCAGGCTGAATTATGAATGGGGGAAAAGTAGGGCTGGTGCTCCTGGAGCTGAAGGTGTGATAATTAGAGGCATGTGCAGAGGGGGCTTGGGGGCTGCCTCCTTTCAGGATTTCCCACGTGAATCCATGACTCAAGAGCCCTCAGAGTCCTTGGAGAGATAGGTTTTCTTCAGTCTGCACACAGAGATTGCCCCCCTGTTTGTGCCCCCCAGACTGGACCAGGAGAAGCCTTTCCTGGGCCATCTGGGACCATCTCCTCTCCCTGTCCAGGCAGTAAAGCAGCAGATCCTGCTTGCTGGAGGGTGAAACAAAGCATCACCCTCATCCTGGGAGGAGGTGGGAGTGTGCAAGGGGTGATCCCGTCACCCTGCCCTCAGTCCTGCCCTGCCCACTGCAGTGCTGCTGGGAAGGAACCGCATCCCCAAGCCCTGTTCCTGCCCTGAAAAACTGGTGCTGTGTCACTGCCTGCATCCACCTCCATCAGTCAGCGCTGAGCCTGCTGCCCCCCAAGTGTGTTATCCTGACCTGCTCAGATGCTGCTTTCCAAGGCAAAGACGTACAATTCCTGCAGGCTGCTGGGAATTGTAGTGCAGTAAAGCCAGCAGGCAGGAGTGGGGACAAAGCCAGGCTGCCAGCTGGCTGCTGGCCTGGCCCGTGCTGCTCCCCTCGGCAGAGCCAGCACCAGACCTTGCCCCTGGCACGCAGAGACCCCAGGAAACCTGCACCTGCCTCCGGCACCAGCCACCTCTCCAGACCTCCGAGCATCCTGCCATGCAGCTTGGCTTTTGTTTGCCAGCTCAAGAGGAGGCACTGGGAAGAGAATGAGGTCTGGGCTTTTTCTTTTTTCCCCTTGCCCTTTTATTTATTGTCCTCTATTACGAACCAGCTCCAGCTCATCAGTAAGAGCTGGGAACAGCAATTCCCGAATAAGAGAGACGCTGTAGAAAAGCCTTGGCTGATCGCAGCCACTTCCCAAACAAAGGGGCTCAGACTATTCACTTCCTTCCCTGCCCCTTTTCCCAGAAAATCCACCCCAAAGAACAGCTTGTTCAATAAGCCGTCTGCTCCGTAATCAGCCTAACCCAGTAATAAGCACCGGGCTCATCCAGCTCGGCACAGTGTCCCCCGGTTCCTGGGAGGATGGAAATGCCCTGCTCCCCAGGGAAAGAGGCAGGCACAGAGAGGAGGCGGCTCTCACACCGCACATCCAGCACTCTGGGAGGGGGAGAAGGGGGGGACCTATCTCTGCTGCCTCCCGGAGCCGTGGTTTAGCCCTCCCCAGGTAATTGTGCATGGAAATGGATTCCCATTTCTCTGCTCAATCGTCCTGTTTGCTGTCACAGCCGAGCGTTTTGCATGTGCAATTACCCGTCCCCGCGCATCTCTGTGGGCACGCTCAGGTGTCGCCTGCCAGCCTCGGGCGGCCGCCACACAGCCACGTCGTGCTGCGTTTGGGCTGCGATAGCAGTCAAGCAGAAGCCATTTTCCATATGAAGCTGCAGGACCTATGGGATAAATAAATGGGTTGGAAAGCCAGGCTGTGTAATGAGTTAATTTAAAACCTGCCTTCCCTTCTTGTATATTAATTTACTTGGCATTATGTTTAATCTTTCAGTTACTGGGTTGCATGGGTTTCTTTCTCTCCTTCCCCCTCTGTCAGATCCCTGGGATGCTCTGCCTTTGGCTGGAGCAGACAGAAGCTAAGCCAGGGCTGGAGAGTGGGGACCAGACCTGGGCAAGAGGAGCTGCTGTGTCCCACAGGAGCTCAGAGTGCCGCCCTCAAGGCTGCTGTTCTTGTGGATACCCAACAGGTGTGGACAAATTCCCTGCAATGGAGGGGAGACCACCGCTGGGTATCCCTGGTGCCATTCCCAGGGTGCTAATTCCTTTAACCAACTGGGAGGGTGGCACAGGGAATTAATCTGCTGTAATAAGGACAATTGGAGCTGACAAGGCAGCAGGAAGTGGAAGCAGAGGACTGGGTGGAGGACCTAAAATTTGGCTAGGGATGATCCTGCCCGAGCATCCATCACGCTACTCACATCCTCCTGGCAGCAGCCACGAAGCCTCGGGTGTGAGTGGATGGCACTTCACATGAGAACCTCTCTGAAGGGCACAGGAGGCCAGTGCAATGAATAAAAGGCTGCTGCAGCCAGGGAAAGCAGGGAAGAGCCGACAGCAGCAGCTCTGCGGTGAGAATGAACAAGTGAACACTGGTCCTGGGCTTTGTGTCACTCCGTAACGAGGCTGTGATGCTGCCCTGCACCCGTGGCTGGTCTGGATCCCCACCAGATTTCTCACTGGTCCAGTCGAAGAGAAACTTGAGGGTGGATCTTGCAGGCAGGGAGAAGTGAGGAGGGAGGGAGCAGCAGGCAGGGCTTGGCAGGGCTCACCAGCAACCCAGGGATGCTGCAGCAGGGAGTGCCAGAAAGTGTGGCAGGCACGTCCAATGGCATCAGGACGCCTCAGCGGGAGTATCCCCGGCCATTCCCATCACCTGTCTCCGCGGGGGGATTAGCTTAAACTGTCTTTTAGAAGGATGGATGGACCATCTGAAAGAAAAAGAGACTATTGTGGAGCTTATTTAAGATAGGCTGACCAGAGAAACTGTTCCTGAGGACTTGCCAGAGAGAGGAAGACGGCTGCAGGGCCCTGGGGCTGCATCCAGCCCAGGGACCACGGGGTCACAGGCAGGAGGTTTGATCTATGCCTGCTGCCTCTTCCGTGCTGGGGGAGCATGGGGAGCATCACAGCAGCTGCTGCTGGGAACATCCCCTTCCCTCCCCTCTTGCTAATGAACGTAGGTGAAACTTGCTGTGCCATGACTTTAATCAGCAAAGAAAACTGCAAAGCCTTTTTTTTCCCCTTTCCCCACCTGCTGAATTCAGCACCGAATGCGAATTAGGCGGCGTTTGGGCTTGGCTGCGCGCCCGCTTCCCGTGCTAATGCAGGGAGCCAGACTCTCCCGCACCCCGAGCCTCCCAGGCTAATCCGAGGCGCGCCTGGATCAGCCTCTGGCATTTCACACTGTGCGCATAACCCCCGGAGCTTAAAGGCTGCTCGCTGCCGGCTCAGCCCCTGCGGCTCCTCCGAGCAGCCGCCGCCGCGCTCAGCCCGTGCCGGGGAGCGGGACTGGCCCTTGGCACCCATGGGTGCCTGGGCAGGGTGGTTCCAGCAGGGACATGCCTCACCAACCTTGGGAACCAAGTGCAGCTCTGGGTATTGTGTGGTTGCATTATCCCACGGCCGGTGTGCTCAGCAGCAATGGGCTCCCTGCCCCGGGAAGGGATGCAGGAGTCAGCATCCCGGAGCTCTGCATGTGTGTGGGGTGCCAGAGCTGTACCCCCGGTCTCACACCTATGGGTCCACGAGCGTGGCAGGAGTAATTTGTGGCTCCATTAGTACTGGGAGTCGGCATAGCAGCCCTGCAGTGTGTCCATTTGATAAGAAGCAAGTTCCACTGAATAATGAGCAGTAATTGGATTTCAGGGTTAACCAGCTTGCAGCAAAAATAGAAAAGAACAGAAAGCCATTGGATATTTCTGTTCTGGCTCATCAGACACTGGAAGTTTATCTCTGCTGAGAATAGCACAGGAGAGGTAAAGTTATTAGTGACCATCAGAGCATGGTGATACCATCTCCCTCTTGCGTTTAGTGGGATGAGTCTGTGCGTCCTCTGTGAGTTTCATTTAAGGCTATGGAAGTTTATAACCCCCTTCGGGAGAGGTCCACACGTGCACCAATGCAGTGTGGCAGAGAGGGGAGAAGCCAGCTCTCCTTAGTGTGCAGGAGCACCTGGCCTCTCTGCTGCCAGCCTCAGGCAGAAGGCAATGTCTCCTGCCAGTGTCACCTCATCCAGGTGACAGTCTAGAGGGAGGAAGGCCAGCAGATGTGCAGCACCACCATGCGGTTGCCTGCTTTGGGGTGGCACCAGTGTAGGTGGGGTGGGCACTGGTGCCTGTGCCAAGCACTGGGAGGTGCACACAGCCATGGTGGCCCATCTTCCAGCACGATGAATTCATGCTGCAAGTGGTGCAGAGAAGGGCTCTTAGCATGGGGCGGAATGGAGAGCCTGTCTTGTAAGAGGAAGCTGAAAGCACTTGGCTTGTTTAGCCCAGCAAAGAAAGGCAAAACTGGAATATGATTACTCTCCATAAATATATCAAGCAAGTAAACACCAGGTACAGAAAGGAACCATTTAAGCTAAAAGACTGTGCTGGCACAAGAACAAATAGGCTTAAACTGGCTAATGTAGGCTGGAAATTAGGAGACAGTTTTTAACCATGGGAAGCAGAGGAGGAAAAATACCTCATTTCTTTTCCAGATGGAGCTGGACCAGCATGTGAAGGGAGCAGAAAGCCAGCTGCCTGCAACTGCAGGGGCCTGGGGTGGGAGCCAGCAGGGTCCTGCCATACCAGGCTCCTTCCAGGATGGCTGGGTGCACGGTGCCCCACTGGCAACTTCGGAGGTCCTCGTTTCCCAAGGCAGGGAGCACTGTTCCTGCAGGCAGGGCCTGCTGACACCAGTCTCCCTCTGTTCAGGGGCTGGCAGGCACCTGGCGCTTGGGACAGTCCCCCAAAGTGCTTGGTGTGGAAGGGGTAATGAACCAGAGGCAGCCAGCGGCATCTACCAGCTTGGAAATTGCCACAGGAGCAAAACCTTCACTGATCGGAGCAGGGCAGCTCAGAGCACCTGGATTAGGGCTGGGAACCTGCTGCCATCACTGCTTGGTCTGTATTTTCACTGGGAATGGCACACAGCTGGGCCACCAACTCCGGATTTTACCTTCTGCATGAAATTATTTTCAATTCCCTGTATATTCTAGGACCTGCCTAAAGGATGGGTGAAGAATCTGCTGATGAGGACTCTAATCAGTTTTGAGAGCAGGTAATTTCTCAGCTAGAGATCATCTCCAAACAGGAAATCAGATTCAGGAGATATCTGCTTTATGCAGCACATCATGGTGGACTCAAGCAAAGCTTGTGGTAATAAGCAGAGCTGGAATAAGAAGATCATTATTAACATTATGCATTAATTACTTCACAATCCTCCTACCAGGTGTGCCTTCGTATCTCACTTATCTCTAGTATTAATGGAACAGGAATCATTCTAGACCCAATCCTGGCATGGGGGCAGGATTTTGGTGATGTTTCTCCTTTCTGAAACTGGAGGAAAGATGTTCCCTGCCTTCATTGTGCGTTTAGAGTCTGGCAGCGTGCCTGGGATCGTAGTAAGACACAAAAGCATCTGATGGAAGCGGCCACTGGATGGAGCCTTAAAGGTCATAACAATTCCCGGCTCCGGTACAGATGGTGTTCACTGATGAAAAACACCAAGCGGGAAAGCAGTGAGCATCAGGGCTGCGGGCTGCTGCAGAGCCCAGACCCACCGCCCTGATCCCAGCTCCAGACACCTGAGCCAGCTGCCAGCACCTCTGCCTGCTCCTGCCCCCGAGTCCTGCCCTCGCTGTGGCAGCTGTAGATTGCTCGGGGCAGGCATGCACTCACACCCCGGGATGCTCTAAAACACCTCACCCAACGCGTTGCTTCATTCTGGAAAGACAAACGGCGATAAAGTGACTGTGTGAAGAGAATTCCAGTTTTGATTAAAACCCACAGACCTGCAAGGCTCAGCTCCTGCTTGAATAAGGATGAGGATAATACTGGCAGGAGAAAATGAAAACATCTGACGATATCTGAAGCAGAAGTGTAGCAGGGTGTCAGCTTTGGGAAAGGGGTTCCCAGCCTTCTCCTGAATAGGGTCTGGTGTGCCGAGCCCTTGGCGGCTCCAATCCCTGCAGCCCTGGGAAGGGGTAAGGCAAACTCAGCCAGTGGGATAAGGATTTTCTGGATGAGTGGACGAACACACTCACTAAAAGGGGCTCTACAGGGGTGACGAGGGCCATCACTGGGTCCAGCTGCTGGGACTCACCCTCATGGCACACCCAGCAGCCCAGGGGCTGATGGAGAGCTACGAGGGGTGCGGTGCATCTTGGAGGGGATATCAAACAGCGCTGCCTCTGTGCAGGCGCTCTCCCTTTAAAGCAATCCCGGGGCCGAGAGCGGGGAGGAGGCGGGGGCGGGCGG
>VZRO01001691.1:102386-238293 GCA_013397915.1 Daphoenositta chrysoptera
GCCTCGGTTCGGCGGCGGCTGCTGCGGGAGGTGGCCGGCGCCGCGGCGGCGAGCGGAGCCCGGCAGTAGCCGCCAGCCCCGGGGTATGCGGGTGAGCGGGAGAGGAACGCGGAGGAAGGCGGAGAGCGGCGGGGAGCGGGGCGAGGGAGCCCGGCCGAGCCCTCCCGAGAGGCGGAGGATGCGCCGAGCCCCGGGGAGCCGAGCCCAGCTGCAGCGCGGCGCGTCCCGCCCGGCCGCCGCCCCAGCCCGCGCAGGTAACGGCGGCCGAGGGGATCCGGGGGCACGGCGATGGGGGTTTGTGGGGGGAGAATATCCATCCCCCCCGGAGGCAGGGGGGACACCCATGGTCCCTGGGGACCTGCGGCTCTGCAGCGCATCACTCGGCAAGTGGGACTTGATCCCCTCGCAGCGGGGCTGAGATGAAGGAAGGGTCCCCCCGCGGAGTCAAGGGCTCCCCCGGTGCGAAGAGCTCCCTGGGGCAGGCAGAGACGGGGTCGCCGTGCTCTGGGCCCCCCCAGTGCCCCGAGGGGCTGGAGGCCCAGCTTGGAGCGACGGCAGATGCTCAGTGCCAACCTCAAAACCGCCCCGATCGAAGCTCGGCTTTGAGGTTGGATACATGCAGCAACCTCAGGCAGCTGGCGCGGGAGATAGGCAAAGCGTGGCGTGGGGTGACAGGTTCCCATCTTGCCACCTGCTCCCCGAAACTGGCTAACTTTGGGCTGATGCTGTGGGGCACCTAGTCCCCAGTGCTGCCAGTGGGAGCAATGGGAGCCAGTCCTTGCTCGGAGTAGAGCTAGAGGAGATGACAAGGGTGCCTAGAACATCACAGCTGGGTCCCTAGGGACTGCTGGCTCCATGATGGATGATACCCCAGGTTTAGCAACAACAGGGGTTCGATTTGATCCCAGGCACTTTGTTTGCAGCTCTCTGTTCATCAGAGGATCTGCCCAGCTAGGGAAGCTGTCTGTGTGCTTCTTACATCTTGCTCCCCTGCTAAACTAGGGCAAATTGCCAAGCTGGCCCCCTGCTCCCTTGCCCATGTCTCTGTTGAGAAACTGAGTCTCATCTCATGTTCCTCAACTGGTACAGGAGTAACCCACCACAAGAGCGACCCGAGGGCCCCAGGGCTCTCCTTTTATCTGCTGCGCTGCTAACGGAGGAGAGAGAGGTTTAATTATCCTCAAGTGTCAGTTCAAGATAGATCTGCTGGGACACAGCTCTTGGCAGGTGCAAAATAACAGAACGTTTTCATGCATGGGAGGCTGAGCTGGGAACAGTTCAGTGGTTTAATTGGAAGGGTTCATATCAGGGTACAGAAAATGGGACGGTGCAGGCTCCAGCAGTGATCCCGGTGCTGCAGCTGTGGGAAGGGAAGATGGATGCCAAAGGCTAAGAACTTTCTCTGGTGCATTGTATTGTGGGCTTGGAGCACAGCAGGTGATCTGGGCTGGTAGCTCAACCTCATGTCCAAGCATCCCACAGAGGCCCTGATGTGTTTTCAGCCTCACTTGGTTTCTCAGCTTTTCAGTTGGTTCCCATGAGAGTCCTTCCAGGGCCACTGGGAGATGTGCCCTATTTTATGGGGCATCCGAGAGCTGAGAGTGAGTGAATTACTCCAGAATCAGGGCACTCTGGAGCTGTCTTCTAGGCATGTGAGGTGGGATGGCCTCAGGGCTTATGGAATAACTTTTCCTCCCTCCTCCTGCCAAAATCCCTGAAACGGTTTACAGGAGATCTCAAGGTTTTGAAGAGTTTCAGTTCTCCAAATCCACGGGAAAAAGCCCCTTCTCTCACTAAACAGCTCTGGCATGGGACTTTGACTCCCAGGGGGATGTCTCCACTCTGCCTGGGCTGCAGTGCTGGATGCATGGAGCATCTGTCTCCTCATCTCCTGTCCAATCCACGCCGTGGTTGTTGGCCCCTGGAGCCGGATTTGGATCAGAAAGCAGAACCTCCTCCAGCTGTAGCATCCCACAATAGCCATATTTCTACCACAAAATGAGACCTCTCTGTGTCCAGACCTGTAATCATCCTGGTCTGGGATGCTCCAGCACAAGGAAGAAGGATGTCCTATTTTATTTTATTGTTCATCCAGATATGCTGAGCTCTTCTCTGTGCTCATTCCCAGGGGACTATGGGACAGATGTCATAAAGACACAGTGCCCCCATCTCTTCTGGCTCCTTGGAGGGGATGTGGTATCCTGATTTTCTGGTGAAGTCACGGTGCTGTGCTATTGTAGTTATGTTCTTTGTTTTAGGGTCCAAGATAATGACTTAGCTGTACTTCATTTCAGTGCTGGGTGTAACAAGCCAGCCTCATGCAGTTCCTACCAGCATGAAACAGCAGTTGGCATTACAGGTCTGGGGTTGGTCCTGTCTCATGGACAGCAATCATGTTCTAGCCCCCCTTCTTTATTGCTGGTGTCTTTTTCTGACACTGCGAGATGACATTCAGTAAGCACGCTGCATTTTGTAGTTGTGCTGAGACGGTGTTTTCAGGAAGACCCAATTATTAAATGTCATTTTGGCATCATCCCCTTCCCACTTGTGCTTGGTGAACTTGGCCATTTGCTTGTAGCCGTGCTCCAGTCCTGCCAGAGTCACATCCCTCCTTTGCAAATCTGCATTACTGAAACTTGTGGGTTGTTGCTTGGGTGAAAACCTTGTGCATACTCCTGGTGCTGTGACCTGTGTGGTGCTGGTCCTGGTGCAGGTGCAGGAGTGCTGGGCATCTGGCTAGGGGTGGCTTGAGGGAGGGCAACTCTGAGAGGAAGCTTTCTGTCCTTTGTCATAGTTAACTGTGCCTGAGTCTCTGACAAAGGCATTTTGGAGGTGAGATTGAGGAGCAGAAGCTCGTCCTCACGTCTCCTTGGAGGTCAAGCATCTGGGAGATGGGCTGGAGCAAGTAAGAGCAGAACCCTCACTCATTTCAACTGCAACAATCTTTTGGTTCCACCTGTGACAGGAACATATTTAGACTTGATGTATATCCTCCGCCTTGACTTTGGGCTTTGGATCAAGGCGTAAGAGCTTTTGATGCTTGCACATACAATAAGGGGAAAAAAATTAAAACCACAATCCTCAAAATGTTTGCAAATCCAAGAGCTTATCCTCACCGTGGGTAGGCAAAACTAACCAAAGGTAGGATCAGTAAATCACAGAATCAGCCACTTTCATCATCAAACATGAGGGCTGGGACACAGCTAGCATGGAGCAGCATAACCACACAGAGTCCTTGGGGGGATGCTCGGGATCTGGCACCATGGGTTTTTCCTTTAATACCTTTACAGTGAGCAGCTTGGCAATCAGCAGGGATCCCAGCCATACGTGGATGGGGTTGGGCTTCAGATGGGTGTGATGAAGAAACAAAGGCTGCTTGTGGTACCAAGGGCACCTGCTGCATGAACCTCTTGTGAGTGGCTGATTCAGGACCAAATGGGCTGAGCTAATGCAAGCCTCCACCTTTGTCAAAGGGGTCTGATAACTTCAACCAATAACTGAAGTGCTGAGAAGAGAGAAGATCAACACTTTTATCCCAAGGAGGAGATTTAAGCCATCCCTGCAAAGCTGAGAACATCCTATCTGGAGATCAGTGCATCAATGCCAGCAGTAATAACAGTAAAGGGGCTGGTTGTACAGCATCCCATCACTTCAGCCACTCTGCTTGCATCCACTTGCCACCAAAGCCCCTCTCCAGTGAGGCCAGTCCCTGCTGCTGGTGAGCAGGGGCCCTGCTCTCTCTGTACTTGGTGTGGTGGGGAGGTGGAGTGGAGTTGTATGGTGAGGTGTGAAGGGATCAGGCTGTCCTGGCACATGGGCATCAGTGGTGCACAACACCCCGAGGCAGCCACTGCTGAAGCCGACTGTGTAGGGTGTGTGTAGCAGCAGTGGGGAGAAGATGGGCTGACATCTGGCCTTCAGATCTGTCCTTCTGCCATGCTGAAAGCAAACTCAGAGGCAGAAGAAGGGCAGATGGCATCTCCGTCACTGGCGCTTGTATTGAGCCAGGCTGGTGTGTGCTCCATGGGCAGCAGCAAGCCCAGGTTACCCCGGAGCAAAGTGCCAGTGGACCAGGACAGCACATCTCTTGGTAAAGTCAGCAGGGACCCAGAGACCCAGCCCACACGGAGCACTGCAAGGCTGAAGGTTTTTTCCCAGCATGTTTGGATCTGGGATGTCAGCTGGAGTGACAGCATCGCCCAAGCACCCCAGTGGTGTCAGAGTCTGGGGTCAGGCCAGTCCATCTGGAATTTCATGGCATTATCTCTTAAATGCCTTTAACTGCAATAGGATGGTCTGACTGATTGGATTGTGCTCTGTAATTAATTAGCTGGGTGCACCGTATGGGAAGCAGCATCAGTGGGAAGAGAGGGGGAAATCTGCCGGCAAGAGCTGTTAAGCTTCCAATGTCCATTTCTCATTAAACCAGCCTTGTGCAGCGTTAGTCCCTGGGCACAGGGGGTTAGTTCCGGAGTCCTGGCCCTTTTCCACCAGAGGAAGTGTTGTTTTGCTGCCTGACCATTCCCCGGAGCCTGTGTCCTGAGAGCCCCAACCAACCTGCCTGGCCTCGGGGACCACTAGGAGGGAAGAGCTTGTTCAGGCTGGGATGTTTTGGGGGTGGTGAGGGGATGCCCCCTCCTGCCAAGGGTGACAAACCCTGCAAGGACTGTAGGATGGCTCCAGGGGTTAGGGGCTGCTGGGCACAGCTGGCAGAAGTCCCACTGCTCTTCCCTCCCGCACTGGAGCCAATGGGCTGCTCCCCACGCCCCTCGTGCTCCCAAACCTGCTGTGCCTCTGCTCAGCTTCTTTGTCTACTTTTAGCATCCATTTGTGCCTTTAAACAGACAGCATCCCCCTTAGGGTGGGTTTTTTCGTTTGTGTTTACTGTGGGGATTAATCAGGACCTGCAGCTAAGGGAAACCTGCCACGCCTCCTTGTTTTTTGTTGAATTTGGAAAATGCTGTTGGGCTGGGCTCATGTTTCAGGTCCGTGCTGGTTTTTAAGGGGTGCACTTAGGGAGTGTTGTGGGAAGAAGGGGTGTCCCTGTCTGCCCTCGGCAGGGGTCTCTCCTGGGCGTGGCATCCTCTGGGCTTGCGGTCACTCCCTCCCTCACCGGGTCCTGTATGGGTGGAGCAGAAGGAGCTCTTCGCAGGGTGCCTCCCCTGTAAGGTGAGACCTGTTCTATGCTCCGGTGCCCCCACCAATCCATCCAACACCCATGGGTCTGTCTGCAGCTCCCAGATTCCTGCAGCGCCCACTTGGAATGTGGTGAGCTGGGATGTTTGCTGCTAACAGGCACCTCTGTGCTCCTATAAAATTTCAAGCTGGCTTGTGATGGGGAAGCTGAACTTTGCCTGCTCAAAATGGTCCCTTCACCTGTGTTTGGGGGTCTGGGATGGGCTCTCCCCCTCCTGGATGCTGCAAGGAGGTGGGCGTGGAGGAGGGCAATGTAAAACTCCAGAGGGTTGTTGTTGCTGCCAAGCTGGAGAAGAGTTGTAATGCCCTCTGCTCCAATGGCTGATAAATCTTGGAAGAAAAAACAAAGAAAAACTAACAACAACAACAAAAAAAAGTCATGTGCCTGCAAAGCTTAACCCACAAAGGAAAACCACGTCATTTTAAAAAGAAAAGCTGTTAAAAATAGAATTTTTTAGCAGAGAATGCCACTCAGAGGAGTCAATGAGCTCCGTTTCAAGAGCTGGGAAACAAAATGCTCCAGGGGCTGTGAAAAGAAGTCTTTCCTTTTCCAACTCCCTGAGTGTCAGGTGTGGCTCCTCAAGCTTGTTGTTTTCCATCTGGCTATGCCAGATCCAGCCAGGCTGGGGTGGTCGCTAGCTTTTCCCGGCTGCTGCTGCTTGCTGGAAGTGGGGAATTCACCATCTTGGGAAGGGGAGAAGCTGTGACTCACACTTGTGTTACATCTTGACTTAGGTTTCCCACTCGCCAAAAGGGCCAAAGGGGAGCCCCTTCTTTATTTATTTAATTTTTAATTGGCTAAGGAGCCTCTCATTTGCTTCAGTTCTGACTAATGAGACGTGCCTTGCTTTGACAGCATGTCACAAGCAATAAATTTCTCAGGAGCTTCTGGGCTGCGTGGATGCCCTCACGCTCCTGCCTGGCTCACCCTCCTCCACATCACCCTGTGCTGCTGCCCCAGCCTGGCCCTTGAGCATCATCCCAGCGAAGGAGAGGAGGGTTGGGATGAAGAGGTCTGGGTGTGAAATCAGTGGTCTCTTTGGGCTGGCCTCAAGGCTGGGGATTTGGGGGTTTCCTATATTGTTTGTCTGGGCTGGAAATTGGAAAGTAGAAATCGCCAAGGACCCAGACAAGCTGTTGTTTAGCAGCCATGATCTCTGTTGTGTTTTCCCAAAGATCTCAGCTGTGCCTCAGGGTGTGAGCACTGTGCCAGGCTCCAGCTAATCTCACCAGGGGCTTGGGCTGGCTGGCAGTGAACCAGCATGCCAGTGAAGATCCTATGGAAGACTTTCATTCCCATAAAAAATGCATTTTTTTATTGGAAGGTTTTACAGGAGCATGTCTCCTGTGGTGAGGAAAGAAGGGGATTTTCCAATAGGAAAATCTAGATGGATGCATGATTTTCAAGCCTTTTCCCATGGGGCTTTATCAAAAGGGCCCTAGTTGCTGCAGGGGAGTGCAGAGATGAAATTCTCCTTCCTTGCCATCCTGCTGTGGTCAGGGTTTGGGGTGCAGTGCTCCTGGGATCCTTGCTCTGGAGCACCCTGTGTGCATTAGGAGCACATAGTATAGGTGTTTTGTCATATAGGTGTTATACATGTGTGAGGTGAGGAGAAGGGTCATGGGTGAGCTGAGGGCTGCCACCCTGGGGCAGAGATGCTCAGCCACATCTGACCAGAGCAGAAGGGGTTGGATGCTGCTTTGTTTGAGGGCGTGGACACCTTGGTGCTGTTTTTCACCTCTTGCTGGGTGACACTAACCTTCACTCTCCTGCAGTCGTTAAGGGACTGCTTGAGGTTTCAAATCATTGATGGGAAGCACCAACTATTAGCACTTCTTCTCTTTGTATTCGTGATGGATTCTCTTTAGGCGTTGCTCTTAGTGGCTCTCCACTGTAAGCTTTTGTTTTCTCCTCAATAGCTTGTCTAATAAACGCCATTATCTTGGGCACAAATCTACTTCATGTCTCAATTCCACTTGGCGAGAGTTGGTAATAACAGCTGAACAACATCCTTTGAAAAGGAACTCTGTCACCAGCAGCCCTGGATGCCACTTCTCCGCTTCCCACACTTGTCCCCAGAGCAGATAAAGACAAGGGGAAGGCACGTGGCCAGAAAGCAAAAGGGACATTGTCCTGATAAATTGGATGTCTGAGCAGTGCCGGCAGCAGTCAGTGCAGCAGCTCCAGGGATCAGGGCAGCTCGGGCCCTGCCACCTTGGTCATTAGAGGAAATGTGCTTATGGCCTGGGATCCTTCCTAATTCCAGCAGATTAGAGGGAAAGGATGGTGGTGAAAGGTGATGGCTTGCAGGGAAGATCAGGAGTATTTCTTACAGCTTGAAGGAGATACTTATCTGTGGCCAAATCAAGCTGTTGCCTCCCAGTCTGAATCTGGTCCTGAACAGGCTTTAACTGGTAGCTGCTGGGTCCTTACTGGGTTTGGGTCAGCCTGCAGGTCTGTGTTTTGGCTGAGGGCAGCACATTCCCAAGGGTGTTTAAGCCTATGGAGACCTGACCCTGATGTCATTGAAGTGACTTTTGTTACCGTCCCTACTGCACGAGCAGATGAAGCAGAGGGCAAGCAGTGTTTTAATCAGAACAAACTCTATTTATTTCTGCTGGACCAGGCTGCGCTCAGCTGCTGTGTTTTCAGAGCTTCCCAAGGAGGATTTCCCATGCTCAGGGGGAAGGGGACCACCAGTGGAAGCAAGCTGCCCCACCTCCACTCAGTTGTCCCATTGCTGGGATGTCTGGCTGCTTCCAGTATCTGTCCCCTCCCTGAGTTATAAATACTTTATCCTCTCAGTGCCTACTGCATCAAATATTTTTTTTTAATGGCATTTTCTTTTTCTATTTTTTCCTGACTTGGTTCTTGTATTTCAAAACACGCCCGCCACGCGCGTAGCGCTCAGACATGCTCTCGGCTTCCCCCCAGATGTAATTGCTTTAAAACTGCAGATAGTTGGCGAAAGCAATTTTCTCTCCATTACGGAAGACTCCAGCTCCTCTCATCCTTCATGCAAGTCACTCTCCCCCAGCCCTGCCTTCTCTCTGCTGCTGTGCAATGCTCAGCACCGGGGCTTGTGGTACCTCTTCTTTCCAGAATGACGCTCTTGCTTTCCCAGGCTCGAGTAGTGCATGGTGGGGACCTCTCTGAGGGGGATAAGTGGCTTCTAGCACAGCTTCTGCAGAGCAAGGGCGATGCTCACTGGCAGCAAAGCCCTTCCCTTGGCCATGCCAGTCTCCCTGGCAGGATGGGTACCTGTGCCAGGCACGTGTTCACCGCAGTTTTGCAGCTCCACCATGCACACGTTTAACATGCTCTTTCTGTCCGCAGGACGTGTTGGGCTTTCAAAGACATTAATGATGGAAAATAAATTGGAATCTGAGAGAAATAATCTTTAGGCATTCTCTGTAGGCCTTGTCTTGCCTTGCCTTCCTCAGCCATGTTGAAGTCTGTGGCTGGAGGGGAATATAAATGAGAAGCCCCGGGTCTCTCTGATCTGTTTTGATGCCTTGTGCTCAGTGGATCTTGCTGCAGGGAGCCTGTCTGTGCACTAGTGCTGATAAACCCAACGGGGGCTGGAGAGCGTGGAAGCCATGAGGGGTTGCTGGACCCTCCTGGAGGGCTTGGGGTTCTGAGTTAAATGAGACTGAGGTACACCAAGTCTTCTGGGGGTCTGTGCCCTACCTGGGGGGTTTTAGTGTCACTCTGGCATGGGGCAGCAGTTGTTTTTGGTTCTGCACCAACCTGTCCTGGGGAACCAGGTCCTTATGTCAGCTGCCCACACTACAGATGGAGTTAGGTCACAGGTAAATGAACCTGGACATGCTCATGCATGCTATGGCTGCAGTGTTCCCTGCCCTGTGCCCAGACCCCATAAGGTGCTGATCTCCTGCTTCAAGGGGAAGATGTGATGCCCCCAGGACCACCACCCACATCAGGTAGGGATCATGCTGGTTATCACCCCTGAGATGTCCCTACTGAGGCCAGCAGCATCTCCAGAAGCACCCAGAAATGCATTGTCTGGGCACCCTCACAGCAGGAGAGGATGCAGTGGCTTTGTCAGCATCAAAGCTTTTGGTCCCTGGAGGAGAGCCAATGTGCCATAAAACCTGCTCATTTCTCCTGCCCTGCTCCTGCAAAGTGAGCGTGGAGCTGGCATGGACCAGGAGTCCACAGGGAGCCATAGCTCACACCGGCCTCTGGTGAGAGGCTGTTAAAGCACCACTGCCTATTTTAGCCGGCCCCTGGGCTGCTCTTGGACATGAACCAGCCTTGTAATGAGAGCTTTCTCTGTGTCTGTTTGTTTTCTGAGCATCAGTTTAATGTCTGGAAAATCCTGGTGCAGCGGAGCCTGGAGCACTTCAAAGACACTGCAGGAGAGGAGGGGGCTCTGTAGGGACCCTGCCTATGCCGGGTGTGGAGAGAATCCTGGCTGGCCACCACAGCCAGCCTCCCATATCCAAGGGATTTGGCTTGGTGTGTTGAGGGAGACACTGAGCTTTGCTCCCACAGCACAGATCCACCGCTGTGAGAGCCTGGCATGGTACATACCATGTCCTCCCAGCCTTGGATATTTGAAGATGCCTAGATGAAGAGCTGAGGGTTTGGGTGGGGAGGATTCATGGGTCTGAAACCTGCTGTAGTTGTCACATTAGCATGTTGGGTGGTGCTCGTGCATCCCTCTCTTAGGGGATGATGCTGGTGGGTTCCACTTCTCACTAGGATGGACTCAAGGATGTCTGGCTGCTCCAAGGTGCTCCACAGCTCCCCAAAGTGCTACTTCTTGCAGTGGTATCCTCCCAGACATGTATTCTGTGTTGTCTTAATGGTGTCAAGCTCTGAATGAGCTTGGGCAATTTGCTTTATAAAGCAATGCACTAAATATGTCAACACTCAGTGCATGTTTTTAATATAATATTTCAGATTGTTTTGAAAGAAGCCAAGATCCTGCTTTCCCTCTTCATTAGGAACGTTTTATGTGAAAGAGATGAACAATAGAGAGAGTTTGCCAGAGAGAAAGCTTTCCCAAGTATTTGTTGCTGCTGAGAAATCAGCTGCTTTTTACAAAAAAACCCTCAATGCATAACTATCAGGGCAATTAAGCAGCTTGTAAGCTGCCAAGGAAGGTTGTAGAATTGGCTTTGCTGGAGATGTTGGAGGCCAGGCTTGACCGTAGTCATTGGGTGTGCTTTAGGCACAGTAAATCCCAGTTTCCAAAGGGGAAATGGACTTAATGACCCACCAGTAGCCCCTGGCCTCCTGGGAGTTTCAGACAGAGAGTCTGAGCTGCTCTGGCATGAGCAATTCCAGGCTCATGGAGTGAGTGGGTTTGTGAATCTCATGCTGTTTCAGCCCAGAATTGATGGCTTTGGCTTTTAACTCAGTTCCCAGCCGGACCAGGGGTGGGTTCTGTCCTGATCTCCAGCTGGGAGACTTGGTCTCCTGCCATGGAAAGGGTAAGACCTTCTGCCTGCCTGGTTGCAAAGCTCTGTTCTGGCTGGCGCTGCTCAAAAGAAAAGAAACCCAAAAAATCCCACTGCAGTACTTTTATCAGGGAAACTGCATTCATGTCTGTTCTCCAAAGAGTTCCTCTTTCATCACAAGTTAGAGGAAACTTAGAGGGAACTGAAAACTTTGCTCTTCAATGAGGACAGACCTAGAGAGATGGTGGGAGGAAGCTGTTAAAGCCCCTGCCAGCCCTAGCTCTCTTTCCATCAGGCCTCCTCATTTGAGGTCCCAAGAGGTGTTCTGAGATGACTTCCTCATGGAAGGGAGGGCAGCCAAGAGCCTGGAGCCTTCCCATCATGGAAAAACCTGTCTGAAAGGCAGGGAGCCCCAGCCTCATTAGGCACTGGGGTAGTGGATCCTGGAGAGGGATTTGAGTAAAGAGGGCAATCCTACAGCCAGAATCAGCCCAGCAGAAATGCTCCAGAGGGGAGACAGTGCAGATGCTGGCACGACAGCTGGCTGTACCAGGATGTGGGCTGTGGTGGGATGCTCTGACCCAGGGCAGGGCAGGAGGGAACTGACTGGGTGGCTCTGAGGTGAGATCTGGCATTTTGTGTGTGTGCTCACTGCAAGATGCTGCTGGGTCAGGGGAGAGGGTCCCTGGGGATGCTGCTGCCCTGCTGCATCCAGGACAGGCAGGATCTGGTTTTTCTTCACCTCCTGGTAATCCTGTACTCAAATATTCTTGCTGCAGATCTGGTTTTTATATTTCTTTTTTTTTAACCACTCCTAAATGGAGAGTTTAAGCCTATTCTTTTGTTTTCTGTGAAAGGAGCAGTAAATCCTTTATCCTGCCTGGCTATTTCTGTGTGCGTATTTTCTCATTGTGCTCTAGCTTGTCAGCTGTGTCAAAGCCCGGAAACCTTGGCCTCTGTTGGACTTCAGACTTGGATTTCTCTGTATTTAACAACACAGGCTCCCTTGGACTAACAGTTCTTTTTTCTCCCCCTGGTGTCTTTTTTTTTTTTTTTTTCCAAAAAATACCTGGTTAAAAAAATCCCTGACAAGAGGGAGCGAGCACAGTGGTTGTTGGGTTCATTCCCAGCACATCCTGCCAGTGCTGGCGAGGAATCACAGCTGGCATGTCCTTCTGTCCCCCCCGTTCCTCTGGGGTACCAGGGCTGCCCAGGGAAGGGGAACCCCCCTGGGTGAGGGAGCTTTCCGGAGATTAGCTTGGGATCGGCGGGTGCCTAATGCTCAGGCAGTGGATGTGATGAGCACAAAGGCAGGATTTCGGCGGGATTAGCCGGGGGAGAGGCGGATGGATGGCTGCCTCTGCGTCGGGGCTGTGTGCCAGCTCCGGCTGCCGTGCCCACTCCTGGGAGCAAGTGTGGGGTGTCTCCCTGGGGGGTCTGAAGGAGTGACAGCCAGTCAGCCATCCCAGGGCTGGAGAGAGGAAGAATGGGCTGTGGCACTGGTGGCTGCAGGAGGGACCGAGGATGGTGGCAAGTGAACTGCAGCCCGCTCCGTGGCCCGACCGTGGTGGCAGCAGCCTCAGGAAACTGCCAAGGGAGGCTTTAGAATTGGCTTTGCTGGAGATGTTGGAGGCCAGGCTTGACCACTGGGCATGCTTTAGGCACAGTAAATCCCAGTTCCCAAACGGAGAATGCACTAAACGACCCACCAGCAGCTCCTGCCCTCCTGGAAGTTTCAGAAATATGGTCTGAGCTGTGCTGGCATGAACAATTCCAGGCTGGAAGAGTGAGGGGGGCTGTGAATCTTGTACTGTTTCAGCCCAGAATTGATGGCTTTGGCTTTTAACTCAGTTCCCAGCCGGACCAGGGGTGGGTTCTGTCCTGGTCTCCAGCTGGGAGCCCAGCAGCCAGTGACCCACATTCCCTGGGGTCAGCTCCACCAGCTGTACTGGTGCTCCATGAATGCCATGGCAGCTCACCACGCCAGGCAGCATGGGTGTTTGTGCGAGAACAAAAGAATAAACAATGGAAACTGTGATTAATTAGTGCAGCTAATTAGCAGTGTGCTTGGCCTGGGCTGGAACTTGGTGAGGTGCCAAAATCAGAGAAGCCACATGAGAAACTCTGATTGGAACTGCTTTGGGGAGGGAGCAGGGCAGGGGAGAGGAGGCTTTCCCAGCGCCTCTTTGCAACTTGCCACATGGAGAGGTCGGGCTGGGGCCATCATTGCCCTTTCACCCTGCAGGTGCTGCTGTTGCCATCCCCAGCCGCATCCTCCCATTCGCTGGTGTTGCCTGCACTGAGAGATCACTTCCCTAGCCACAAGCAGCATCAGGAGCTGGGTGTTACACCAGAGCTGCAGGTGTTAATTAATGACACCTCGTTAGGGTCGGTGGGGTTGTTTTCTCCATGGAATAGGATCCTGCTTGCTTGCCTTCCCCCACACCGTATAGCCGCCTTTTTCTTTGCTCTCCATTTGCAAATTAGCGCAAGGACCACGATCAGCAAACAAATTTGCAGCGAGCTCATGGCGGGCTTGGAGATTTGGAAGAATCCTTGGCAAATATTTGCCAGCCTCCACCGCAAACCTCGTGAATACTTTTCATGACAGAGAGATGCTGAGCTTAGCTGGCAATTTGGGGTAGGATGGCAGACCTCAGGTAGGGGACGGCTGCTAAAAAATACCTGAGCTCAGAGGTGTTTTTAACTTGCTTCCAGCCCTCCTGTCCCCTGCCCTCATGCTGTGCAGCGTGGAGATAGGCGGAGAGGGGATACACTGGGCTGCCATGTTGAATGGTGCATGTGGGTGTCAGGGCCACGCAGCACAGGGACACTGGGGCACCGCGCCCACAGGTGAGTGCGGCTCCCACAAGCTGTGGGACAAGGGGGAGCGGGCAAGCACACCCACACCCCCTTGTCCCCTCTGCGGGGCGCGGGTTGGGCACGGGAAGGGGCCGCAGTGGCCTGTGCTGTCGCTGGTGGATGGGTGGGCGGGAGGCAGCGGGGTAGGTTTGGCTCCCACAGCCCGAAGTTTGGGCCTGGCTGCCGATGGGCCTCCCGGCGCTGCGGGGGATGGCGGGGCCTGCGGGATCGGGGGGCTCCCCGTGGCGGTGCCGGGGCAGGGGGGCTCTGCTCCGTGGTGCCCAACCCCCGCCCCAGCGCTTACCTCCATCGTGGTGGGGTTTTTTTTATTGTATTTTCAGTAACATGGTCATTTGGGAGATGTATTATAGTGCTTTTAATAATTTTTAAGGGTCTGTTTTAATGAGGGGGCTTGGACTAGATGATCTCCAGAGGTCCATTTCAAACCTATCAATTCTGTGGCTGCAGCCGTAGCTGGATCACATCATTGCCATTAAAAGGTGGCTGTGCCTAAATGCCATTTGCTCAGCAAGGTCTGAAGCAGTGCCCTTTGGAGTAATTGAGAGACATGGCCCCTTTTGAGGACAGGACAGTCTATTTTTCTATGTGCCATCACTTTATTATTAATTTGTTAAACACTGACTGCTCAAAACTTTGAGACGCAAAAAGAGGATGTGAGTTCTGCCTTGGGGACCTCACCACTAAATAAATGTATTAAATCAAACTCTTGCTGGAGAGGAGAGTGCTGCATGTGAAGGTGAAGCTATGTAGAGGATGGGTGGATGTGGATCTACCACCTCCATCAGCAAAGAGCCTTGCTTCCCTTTCAGTTTTGAATTTGGGAGGAGTGATCACAGATCAGCAGGTCAAGGACCTGCTTTCTCTTAGCATGGTGCCAGTGGAACCCCTTGACTTGTGAGCAATGGACAGAGCTTCCCTGGCCTTGTGAGACCCCCAGCTGGGCCTATTGAGCTGGGGGGTCCTTCTCTTGCATGTTCATGGTTGTGTGCATCAGCGTGGGCCAGGGGCTGCTTGCCCAGGTGAGCTTGTGCCTTCTCTTCCTCCCCACCAGTGATGCTGGAAGCATGTAACACCCTCTGGGAACTGCTCCCAAGAATCACCCTGTGCCTGGCAGGAGCCCCTCAGGGGGTGCTGGACCTCTTCAGGTATCCACATCTGCTTAGTGTCCAGATCTAAGCAGATCCCACTGGTTTCCTCTCCTTGATGATGGGGAGGAGGGCAAATAAGAGCAATACAGAAAAATATCAACATACTAAGTTCTTCACCTTCCTAACTTTCAAGTCAACCTTTCTGTGGGGTTGGGTTTGCTTGGTGTGTGCTTGAGGCCACGTGTTTCCAGACTGACTGTCTTCTGTGCCTTCCCACCCACAGCCCCCTGTGCCCAGGAGCCATGAGCTGCCCTCAGCACCCGCAGAGCCGCCGGAGCAGCCCCCCGGCCACAGCCCCCCGGCACTCTTAGGCTTCCCTGCTCCCCTGGAAGGTGCTCATCGCTGGCGAGGAGAACCGGCTGTGCCCGCACCCAGCCTCCCGCACCCCTCCCGAGGTAAGGACGTCCGTGAAAAGCAAAGGCAACCCAATTTCACGTGGCAAATTCAAGTGAAATCAGGTTGTTTCTTGTGTCGTTGCATCTCCTACCTGCTTGTCTCCGTTTCATCTTGCTGGGAGGGAAGGTGCTGGCCTGGGGGTGAGAACTTCTCTTGCAGTTAAAAGGTGATTTTGAAGGTGGGGTAGCTGCTGGTGAAACCTGTTGCTTGCAGACTGTATTCCATTGGAATTTGCTCATAGTTTTAGAAACTACTCTGCTACTGCAAGGAGCCAGGCTTGGGTGGGACTGGCGCCTTGTGACTGCCTCTGCTTCCCTGATGTACTTCCGAGGATAATTGTCTATAATTTGCCTCTTAACGATGCTCTGGAGGCTTCCCAAGCACGAGCCGCCTTTCCTCCCAACTGTAAAAGGCCTTTGGGGTATTGGAGACTTCCTGCCATGGGAGAGTAAGGGCTGGCTGGGGGAGGGCATTTGGGAGGGGCCAAGTCCCTGTCCCAGGGAAACACCCTCGTCTGCTCCTTGCACTTGACAGTAGGCTTTTTTGAACGTTAAAAAAGTAGAGCTCAGCTTGTGGGAAGTGAGCAGGGGCTGAGGTGATGTGGCCCAGCTGCCCTCCTGATGGGTGCAAAATCAATATTCATGGCTGAGGAGTGGAAATCGGGATTAGAAACCAAAAACCTGATTTCTGGGGTGGTTTTGGAGTTTGAGATTTTTGGGACCTCTTGTTTTCAAGCTTCTCCATGCAAACAGAGATGTCAGCTGTATGCAGTAGCATATGAGAAGAGCAGCTTCTTTCTCCCTGTGTGATCCCCAGGGCAGGGGAGCTGGGGCCTGGAGGAAGATGAAGATGCCACCAGCCTATCATAGGACAAACATGGGCATGAGACTCCTGTTTTGAGAGGTCTTTAAGAAGGTCACAGTGGACCTAGAGAGCTAAAAATATGAGTCAGAGCTGTGATCTGGTTTGTTCTGGTTCTCTTCAGGAGCTCCCTACCTGGAGCTAGGATCAGCTGGGATGCTCCAGCTGGGAAGCAGGGGCCAGTTAGCACTGGGAAGACTGACATCCTCAGGCTGTAAATATCCAGCCAGCTCTAATCCTCCCAGTAGCTCCATCACTGCTGTTTTCCTAAGAGTTATTTGACTCTTTGTGTTGCACTTCTCAGACAAATGGCTTTTAAATAAAACCTCTGCTAACTTGTTAGGCCTCCTGTCCAGGTCACTTCCTGCATGGGTGATTTATAGGGCTGCTTTTAACATTTTATTAACTTTAAATCGCCAGGGCCAGTCAATCAGAGCCTATCCCATTAGCTGTGGTGAGCGGCTGCCCGGGGCATCAGGCTCTCCCGCTGCCTCCGTCGCTTCTAAAGAGGCCGTGATGCTCCGAGACCAACCATGATGAGAGATGGAAAGAACAGGAGGAGAATTTAGATAAGGAGGAATAGATCTGGGATGGATAAGTGAATGCATAAGGGTTAAAGAGATAATGGGGCTTGTGATCATATCTGGGAAGGTGGCTTATCTCCTGCTGTTGGTGTGTGATTTCTTGGCTGCATCTCCTGCAGCGTGTGCTGAACCGTGTGGTGGTGGGAGAGGAGTGTCAGGGCTTGGTAAGGAGGTGGCTGCTCCAGACTGATCCTGGCAAGGCATCACAGCTGGAGCATCCCTGGGTAGGATGTGCCTGTATTAAACCCCTCCTGTGACAGTGCCAGAGACAGAGCCTTCCTCCTTGCCTAGTGCATCTGTAAGTCCCTTTAGCTCCTGGCATCCCATCTGATTTCCTTTCATGCCTCGAGCCCAGTTCTGTGCCATCTCAAACTCTCCTCTGCATCTTCTTTCCCCTTGGAGCTGAGCAGAGCCAAGCCCTGCAGCCCTGGTGGTATGGTGAGTGGGGGTGAGCAAGCAGAGACCACTCCAGCTGGGAAATCCAAACGAGATGGAGATTGTAAGTGATGTGAGGCTGCAGCAGCAGCTTTGATTATCTCTGGTTTAGTTGCTCTTCTCCCCATCATGCCCTGTCTTTGTTCAGAGATGTTATTCAGTGGAGTTTTCTAGCTCTTGGTAACAGGGAGGAAAAAAACCTGAACTCCTGCACAACCAGAGCTAATGAGCTCTCTCTGGAAATAAAAGCATCCTAAGGACAGCCTTGTGATACAGAACATCCCGTTCTCTGTGGCTGCTCCGGCCACTGCCTGCGAGCAATGGCCCAGCACGGGGCTGCTGGGAGCTGAGCAGAGCTGTCACCTCCCATCCTTCCCCCCAGCCATCGCTCATGTGAGGCACGGAGAAAGATGAGCCATGGTTTGCTCCTCTGGCAGAGCTCTGCTGTGGGGACAGGGATTTGGGAACATTTGTCCAACACTGTGATGCAGAGCCCATCACCTTATACATAGTCGGAGGACAGGGCAGGGAGGGGTTACCTGTCCCCACAAGTCAGGACCAGCTCTTACTGGCTTGGAAAGGGATTTGGGGAACACCCTGGCGCCCATCCCTGGCTGGAGTGGTGTAAGAAGGTGGGCTTACTGCAGCCCCATGTGTCTGAGGAAACGCAGACCTGCAGTCCCTGAGGGCTGTCGGGGTTGTCAGGCATCCGGCCGGGAGAGAATTTGTCTTGCAGCAAAGCCGACATCTGAAAGCCATTGCTTCTGATGTGCCCATGATTTGCTGGAACCTGCGTCTCCTTTGTCATTTTTCTGTCTCTGTCTCAAATCCCAGAGCAAAGACAGAGAACTTGCTCTCAGAGACAAGCAGGGTTTTTTTCCCTCCACCTTTAAATATTTATTCTGAGCTCTCAAGATACACACGTTGTGATCTCGGGGGCCTGCTTGTGTGCTGGCAGCATCTCCTGCCTGGCAGAGCAGGGCTGGCTGCCCTTCCCTCTGGGGAGCACAGGCAGAGCCTACTCCACCTCCTGCTGCCCTGTACTGGGTCCTAGAGGAGTGACATGAGGTGTTCAGCTCTTCCTACAGATGTGCTCCCATGGGAACAAACCCAAGACCCACAAAATGCTGTCCAAAGAAGGTGTGGGGGTTGTGAGCTGCCGTTTTGGGGCTGAGGCAGAGGTAAAAGCGGCCTGGTCCATCTGGCGTGCTCTGTTGTTGGGATGGCACATCCCAAATGGCACCCACCCCTCTGTCCCCTGCCCGACTTCTCCTGTCCCTGTCAGCACACAGAGCTGCCGCTGGAGGCTTTCCTTTTCCTCCCTGCAGTTTGTCCAGGGCTCTCAAGGTCGTGCAGGTAACTGGAGCAACACTGCCAGTCTTGGCTTTGCAGCCTGAGCTGTGATGCTGTGCTTGGCTGTGGCTTTGGGCCTCCCTCTCTCCTTTTCTCCACTCTTGCTCTACTTCTGCAGGCATTCCTGGTGCTGCTGCTTGGCTACACAGACTGCAGGAAGAGCAGCCCCATGCCACTGGGATGCATGTGCCTGGCATGCCAGTGAGGGGCAAGGTTGGCGCTGGCGGCTCAGCCTGGACTGTGCCAGAGCAGAGCCACACTGCAGGCATTGTCCCATGGTACCCTTCAAAACAGGAGATGCAATTCCATCTGGCTGCAACTGCCACCTTCTAAGCATTTTTCCTGGATGCTGGCTCTCCTGCAGAGCTGTCTCACCTCTGCCCCTGCTGTGGGGTTGTCCAGACCCAAGGGAGAGGGGATTTTGCATCTTCTCCTAGCAGCTGGAGTATGGTGATGTTACACTCCTAGGAAAAAAGCCAGGAGCTGGTTTCTCAGCAGCTCTGCAAGGGATGAGAGGATGCCTGCCTTTCCAGGTGAACACACAAATTGCTACCTCTGCCTCCAGCTGCCGCAGCGCAGGCGTCCTGCTCAGCAGCTGGCACTCATCAACACAGAGGCTTGTCCCCAGCTGCCCCTGGCAGTGCCAGCCACGGGCTTCCCGGGACCTGTATGGGTGTGAGCACCGATGCAGAAAGAAAATCCTTTGCAGAGGCCTAGGACTGGATGGCAGGTGCAGCTCTACCAGGAGATGCCTTGAAACCAGCATGTAGCCAAAGGCAGAGGAGACAATAGCTGATGTAGTGGGATTTTTTTTGTTTTTGAGGAGAAATAAATTAAAGCCAGCTCACTGGTACAGTGCTAGCACTGGAAAACCGAGCTCCAGCAAGCTGGAAAGTGATGAGGTTGGGACAATGGTGGTGGTTTCCTGGGCTGCTTTTCCCACCCATGCCTGCCCTCTGCCTGCACCCACCATGGGCTGGCAGCAGCACCAGCCCGCTCAACTGTTGCTGAATGTCTGAACAGAATGGCCTCATTAGCAGGGAAAGTTTCCCCAAGATAAGTTACTGCTGCTGTAAGAAGTGCAATTATCTCTCTTTTCTGCTCTCGCAACCGTGGGCATTGAAGTTTCCTGCTCTTACACCATGTCATGGCCGAGCTCTTGTGCACAGGAGGGTGCCACCAGGAGAAAGAAATTATAACAAGGACATTTTTTGGAAAGAAAAAGAGATTTTTTCATTATGGATTTATTACTACTTGGTTGTCTCACAGGGTCAGAGCTGCTGTAGCCATGCGGAGCAATGCCAGCCCCTGCCTCCCCTTCCTGGCACCTGCCTGCGTGTGGCTTGGTTGGGATGGTGGCAGAGAGTGATTTTTATGGAAGGCAGAGGACCTGTGCTGTGTGTGTGTCAGCTCCTACCCGGCCTGTGCCCCTACCTCCTCCGGGTGTCACCCCTCACCCAGGGCTGCAACACCCCAGGGCTCCTCAGCCCCAGTGGGATTATTCACTGAGCAACACCTCTGCAGGAACAGCCAGTGCCAGAAGTGTATTTCAGGAGTGAAGACCTGCGGTCTGAGACTTGTAGGAAATATTCCTTCAAGATTCAAGCTTTTTCAGTCATTGGTCATCACCTAACAAAACTGTGTGTCACTCTCTAAGCCATGGGGAAGGCACTCAGAGCACACGCAGAGGACGTTTGCAGCTGGATGTTGTAACAACTTACTAGTGAATGGTTGGGATAAGTCATATTTCATAAAATTGGCCAGGAAAAAGATTGGTGATTAATTCTTTTTAATAAACAATGGTGAGCAGTGTGGCTTGGTTTGAGCCAGACTGACTTTTACAGTGATTCATGGATTTTTCCACAGGAAAAACCACTTTTATGGTGATAGCTGGTGTGTGGGGTGCCTGCTTGCCTTCATGAGTAATTCCCCCCAGCTCCGAAGGCACCAGGGTGTGGAAAAACGATGAACTTCTCTGCAGGAGCTGAGAGGGAGGAAGGGTGTGCGTGGCTCCACCGCTGCAGCCAATGACTGCATCCCTTCAAAGAGCATCGGAGGACGTGGGAGAGTGGGATTTTACTGCCAGAAGTGCTGAAGGAGGCGAATCTTAAGGAAAACTGAGTGGAGCTGAGATGTCTCCGTGTGCTGTTCTGGGCTGGCCACGTGAGGTCAGTTGGGACTGGCTAATGGTCCTCTTTGCACCATGCTGCCCCACTCCTCTGGCAAACCAAACACCTGAGCAGAAGAGTGTCCCAGCATCCCATCCCTAGTTAAAATGGTCTTCCTTTCTTTCCAGCCCCTCCTGCTGGAAGCTGGCCACCCTCCGTGGTCCGTCGTGCGGCTGGGATTCGCGGCTCCGGGGCGGGAGCGTGCGCCGGAGGCGGCAGTGTGCGGCCGGGGGTGTAGCGTGCGTCTGTGTGATGCTGCTTTTTAAAGCCCGCCGAGGTGGGATGGGGAAATGCCGGGCGAGGCACAGTCAGAGGTGTGAGCAGTGCCTGCGCCTCGCAGGCGGCGCCGGGGGCGGCGGCAGCCCTTGCTGCGGCGTCGCGTTTGTTTTCTAGTTTGGAGATGAGGGCAAAAATAAAACCCGTAGTTCTGCTGAGACTAAACTTGAAACATAATTTGGTTCCTTGGTGAGGTTTTTTTTGACTCTTCTTGGTGAAAAATATAGGTATTTGGCTAAAACTTTGAGTTTCACAGCAAGGGAAAGAGAAGGTGGCACAATGGTGGGAGAGGATTGTGTAGAGATGTAGCTGTGAAGGGGGAAGAAGGAGCCTGGAGGTTGGTTCAGCCTCCGGCAGCAGCAGACAGGCTGACACATCCCTCGGTGCAGTAACACCCCATGGCAGCGTGACTCTGCCCACCAAATGCCCAGCCTGCTCCCCTGTCCCTTCAGTCACTCCCCAGCATCACAGGGGCTGCATTCTCCGGCCAGCATCCCACTCCCTCCTCATCCTCATTCAGCCCTCCCTCCACCGCAGTGCCCATCCCGCATTCATTACGGTGCCCATGTACTTCTCTAAGCCCAATATACTTTGAATTACTGCTCATCTATTCCTCTTGACATCCTCATGCTCATAACTAGGGAGCCTGCATTACCCGTTTGCACATCTGTCAAGCTGCGTGTTCCTTGGCCATTTCCAGAGATACATAAAATTGCCCGTGGTTATGACATTATTGACAACCCGCCCCATCTCCTTCCCCCTCCCTGAGCCCAAATGGCTGCCTCGCTTTATGAGGATTGATATTTGGGCAGTAAATATTTTAGAGCCTCATCTGATGAGTGTGTCTGTGCGGGTGAATACATTTGTGGCTGAGGACAGATGTTGGAGCTATCTTCATTGGAAATTCAGGGCCTTGTCTTTCTCCCTCCTGCCTTTGCAGCATCTCTGTCATCTCTCTGCAGCCTCTCAGGGCTGCCTGTTCCCAGTGGGAAGAAGGGGAAATGTAGAGAAAAGCCAAGCAGAGGCTGACAGGAAGGACTGGGGCTGGCAGAGCTCTGTGAAGAGTGGGTGTCAATGGCCCATTGCTGCTGGGTTCCCCATGTACCTCAGCAATAGGATTGAATTTCTATGGCAAAGTGTTTTCCTTCCTTGGACCTAGGGAATCCACCAATTCCTGCTGTGCTGGACAAGTAGCTTCAGCCCTTTTGAAAAATAGACGATGAGGATCAGATTGTCTGTCGTTTCCATAGGATGTATTTTGACTCCTGTTCTGAAAAGCTGCTTCATCTCCCAAAGTTTCAAAATGTCCCTTAGTAAATGCCACTAAAGAGGAAACAACTTAGGAACAGCACAGCCTGGGTGATCTGAACCATTTTTTTATCTTGCTGAGAAAAGGAAAGGAGCCCATTTTCAGTTCCTCAAAACTATTTGCTCTTTTCCTTTCAATCAGCAAAACAAAGAGTGTTGCCTGATTCCTAGGGAAGAGAACAAGCACACTCAGCTCCTGCAGAGTGAGCTGGGGCTGGGCTGGGCTGAGATTTTGGGAGTCACAGGCTCTCCTTGGGCTGGATCTAAGCTGTGGGCACCAGGATCCAGGGAGCTTTTAAAAATATGTCTACACTCAACTCTCTGTGAGTTTTGCTTGAGCTACCAAATAGAGTTGTCCTTGCACCGAGATCCAAGCCTGGAGTGGGACTCTGGTCTCTTCCCTGCAGGGAGGACAATGGTACAGGGATCTGGCACAAGTCCTCTCCACACACAGAATGGTTGAAGCACGTGCAAGGCAAGTCAGCCCTGCTCCGTGATTTCTTCTTGCCATTTTGCTGCTTTTTTCTTCTCCAAGCCTGGAGCAAGTGCATCCAAATGTGTAAAAAATCAGCTGCCTGGGGGCGGCTTTGCAACCGTTCAGTCCTTGCAATCCCTTGGAGCCTTTGTCAGGAGATCAGGAGCTTCCTGGCTCGGTTCAATCCCTCGGAGTCTTTGTCAGGAGAACGGGAGCTTGCTGGCTCTGCAGTGAGTGCTGTGCTGGGCTGTGCCTGTCGCCTGGGGCGAGGGGATGTGGAGGCTGCTGGGCTGGCGGTCACCCCCTCCAGCGCATCACCCAGTGCCAGCTGTCCCCAGGGCGTGGGTGTCCCTTTCCCGATGGCAGCGATGCGTTTCGGGGCAGGGAGTAGGATGGAGCGTTTCTGCTTGCTGCAGCTTGAGGTTTGAAGCTGTTGCATAGGCAGTGGGAGTCCCCAAGGGGGCACATGGATTTCCAGGGGTGGCCCATGGGCCAGAGAATGTCACTTGCCTTCTTGGTGGCCGCTGTGCTGTTGAGTGCGGGCGGTTGAGTGGGCCATGGAGTCCACTGTACCTCTTGTATCCAGTTTGCTCATTCAAGGAGAGGTCTGTGTCACAAGGAGCTGTGCAGGACAGCTTTGTGAAGGTGCTGGGAGAGTAGGAGGTGCCCAGCTCCATTTGCTTGGTGTCTCCATCTCCTCAAAGCCTGGCTGCAGGAGCCACGTGCCGAGGGGAGGAGTTCAGTGGCCTCATTGAGCTCGCTGATGAAGGATGCTGCCCTGGCCCTGGCCAGTCTGCTCTTTTACAGCACTATAGTATCTATTTATTTATGATTTCCGTGGGTGGTGTTTTGGATGATCTATTGAGCCAGAGTGAGATATTTTGAGGCACAGTGAGATATTTTAAAAACATCTCATCACTCTGGAAATATCCATGGTGCGATAGCTGTGTATTAGTCATTCGGAAAGGGAGTGATTTCAATGAAAGAAAAAACATTTCATCTTGTCAGAGCATTTTCACTCACTGTCTGCCAGGCAGCTCCTGTCAGTCTTCAGCCTCTGTGGCTGGTTTTACTCTTCTCAGGCTCTGCCTTTTTATTTTCTAACAAGAAATAAAATAAACCCTCTAATGGATATTGGTAGCTATGAACTCATCAATTGTCAGTAAGAAAGAGCCTGTGAAAAGATGCAATAAACCCTTTTTGTACTGGATTATTTCCCATGGGATTATTTCTCTCAGGGACTATGTGTATTTTGAAGGAGAAACTCCTTCTCAAGGCATTGGACCTTGAAAAAAAACCCCTGCCCTCCAAGGTGATTTATCCCCCTGAAAAGTGAGAGTAACTCCAAAACCCTTGAACGCCAGCTGGAGATGCGGAATTAGGCTCACAGAGAGCAAGAGGAGAGATGGTTTTCTCCTAGAAGCAAAAAAAAAAAAACTGTTAGAAAACACAAATGATGAGGCCTTGTCCTGCAAGCGAGAACAGCACAAAGCCGTTCAGCAAATGAAAAGCCAAATGAGCTGTGAAAACCTACCACCATGGTAGGAGAGATTTTCTCGCGGAGGAAATCTGCCACAAATCACCTAATATTCAGCTTTGTGCTGCTATTTGGGAAAATGTTCATCATATTCCGCTGGTCTCTTCTCCACTTTCTGTGTATCTGTAGCTGGGGTTTCTCTTGGGCAGCCCACACACCCCGGGGAGGAGGTGATTCGCTGGGATGTTCCCATACTTTGATCATTCTCCCTAATCAGGCAAAGAGTAGTTGCACTGTAGTTACACTGTGAGTACTGTTCACTATTGCTTTGAGGGGCACAATTGCCATTGCCTCATGCAACCAGTAGATAGGTGCTTCGATGACTCAAAACGATCCCTTTGTGGATAAATTGTAGTGTTGATATTCAGGTTTTCCCAGGGTACACGATAATAGAATCATAGAATCAGTTTGGGTTGGAAGGGATCTCAAAGCTCATCTAGTCCCACTCCCTGCCATGGGCAGGGACACCTTCCACTGGACCAGGTCACTCCAAGCCCTGTCCAACCTGGCCTTGGACACTTCCAGAGATGGGGCAGCCACAGCTTCTCTGGGCACCCTGCACCAGGGCCTCACTACCCTCAAGCACATCTAAGGGCACCTCCCTGGTGGGAATGGGCTTGCACCTAAATGGTGTGGGGGGTGTTTCTGTACTGCTGTGGCTGCCCCTTGGCCATCTCCTTTGACATTGGTAGTCTTGGCTGGGTTTTCTTTGCACCAGTGCTGAGCTCTGGCTGCAATCCTGTGCAGGCCCACCCCACTTCCAGCCACTGCAGCCAGAGAAACTCCAGCCAGGGCTTTGCAATAGAAACTCTGAACTAAAGAGCAGGAGACAGCAGGAGAGAAGCAGCCCTGGATCCCCTTGATGCCTTGGAGCCTTTTCCCCAGCTCCCCCAGGACAAAGAGGGCATCACTCCCCATAAAAGCAGGAACTGGGGGGATCAGGGTGCTGACTGCCCTAGAATAAGTGCCCATAAACCCCATCTTGCTAAAATCTGGGCTTGGCAGCAGTGACCTGTAACCTTCACAACTGTTGCCATTTTTTTCCTGGCCAGATGAAATTAAAATGGCCAACCCGTGCCATTTCTTTCCTTTAACCTTTTGCCTTTCATGTCCACACTTGACCCAAAATAATATTCTTTTGATTAGCCCTTGGTACTCTCTTGCTGGACACTAATTCAATTAATTCAGTTAATTAATTAACACAAGCTGACCTCTTGCATTTCTTGGCCAGGGGCAGGACTTACCACCCACGTGGTGAATCCTCTGCTCCCCTGCCCTTATGGCGTGGCATCTTCTGCATCCCTTTGCTGGTGGTGAGCATGTCCTCGTCCCGCGCCCCTGAGTCAGCACTCTGCTGCTGGCGTGCTATTTCAGCTTGGGGGGAAAAAAAAGAAGAAAGTTTCGGTATTTAAAGTATTTAAGCAGATGGAAAGCCACAAACTACAGTCGGTGGAGGGAGCGTGTTTCATGACTAACAGAATATGCCAGGTAGGCCGTTCCACTTGAGATATTTTCAGGAATATAATCACTTTCACACATCCTCATAAATTTGCCAAAGTGTTAGTTTTCCCCCATATGGATGGGGAGGATGCAGCATGTCATGACTGTTGCACGGCATCTCGAATGCTGTGTCTTCACGGTGTATTTTTTTTTTCCTTTATTCCCCCCACCCTGGCTGTAATTGCAGTTAAAGTTTGATTCACCCTTCCTCATGATTAGTGTAGGCAGAAGGTCATCCTTGAGCATTTTGGTAAGAGAGCTCCTTGGACAAGGCAGGGCAGAGGAAGCAGCAATTAAATCTCTAATAATACCCCCAAAAAAGGACTGGGGTTGGACTGGAGCAGTGCCAGGGATGCTGTCCCCAGTGGGGTACCAGCAGGTGATAAAGGGATGCTCTAGGGGAGCCCCAAAGGCTGCATCTTTCCCACTGAGCTCCTTTGAATAGGTGCTCCAGTGTCGCACTGGGGTAAACAAATGCAAAATATTTTGAAGTCATTCAGTCTCAGCATTGGATTCTTTCTTTTCTTTCTGGTATCATGGCAAAATTAAATAAAAGGACCCGTTTTCTGCATGTTATTGATCTTTCACTCAAAATCTGGGCCCTTTTCCAGGAAAAATGAGCCCTTGTGTGAACAAAGAGACAGGCACCTTCCCAACAAAAGTCAGCTTTCAAATCCAATGTTCTGTGTGTTTGAAATTTCTTGTTTCTGATAGGAAAATATCAATTTCACTCAAATTTGCAGAGCAGTGATGTGGTGGGGGGGAAACGGCCCTGAATGGATTGATGAGCACTTGAAGGCCAGATTACCAGAGGGATTTAAAAGCAAAAGAAAAAGCAACCTTGTCACTGATTTTGAGCAGCTTGTGTTTGAATCCGGAGCCAGGCTGTTGGGCTGGAGCTGGCCCTGGTGTCCTTTTCCCTTGGGGACCTAGAGCCTTCATCGTGCACCGTGCACGTGGCAGGAGGGCTCAGCCCATCTCTCCTGACCAAATCCCAACCTCAGTGGTTTCTATAAGCTTTTTTTTTAACATGGTGGTGGCTGGACCCAGTCTCTGAACGTGTGTGTGTTGGCCTTGCTCCGTTACCTTGGTTGGGTGCCCCACTGAGAGCTGCCTGCTGGTGTCTCAGACAAGCTGGGCTTTGCCAGCAATGTTTTACAGGTTAATTTGTCAAATCTCTGTAGCTCGATTATCTGTTGGTGGAGCCCTTGGGAATTGCTGGGGAGGAGATGTGTTACGCTCCCTTGGACCGTGCTACCACACGGATGCTCAGCTGTCAGGCAGGGCTGCCCAGCTGGGTGTCCTAAACGTGTGTTCATAGTGCAGCCCACGACATTACCCCCATGGTAATGAGGGTGGCTGTGTTCCGCTGCTGCTGCATCCTTCAAGAGCAAGTAAATTGGTTTTTGTTCGTGTGTTCTCCCTGTGCTAGCAGTGTTGCTCCATCCTCACTGTGATGCAGAGGGGATGGGGGTAGTGCTGGCTCGAGGGCGTTCTTCCCAGGGCTGTTCATCATAGAATCATGGAATGGTTTGTGTTGGAAGGGACCTTAAAGATCATCGCATTTCCCTCCCCGCGTGGGCGGGGACACCTTCCACTAGTCCTGGCACCCTGCTCCTTGTCCACTGCTATATGGGAAGTTTGCCTGTTGCCTGAGCAGAGTAGTTTCCCCCCTGCCCCGATGGGATTTGCTCCTGGGGCTTTGCTCCTGGGCTGCGTGTGTAAGCTTGCTTATCTTTGGAAAGGCACGGCGGCGCTGACAAGCGGTGCAGGAGATGGGGGCAGTAGGTGGATCGTTTTTAGCAGCGCGCACGCACGGAGCAGACAGCTTGGGCATGTTCCAAAACACTTCCCACGCCCCCAGGCTGAATTTTAAGAAGCTGGGGCATCTGCACGTTCAAAACGCTACGGGGTGGAAGGGAAAAAAGGAAAAAAATCCCCAAGGCAGGCAGAGCAGCCAGCGCGTGGAAGGGGCAGGCAGCACCCAAAGGCTGATGTCTTGCTGCGGAAGGGAGTTTGTTGCAAAGGCTGAGCAGCTCCAAGCCGCTCTCCGGAGGGGCAGAGCACAGGTGAGCGTGGAGCAGCGGGCGCTGGCTTGCAAGCTGGTCTCGCTCTTGGTTGAGTGGGGGGAATGGGAAGAGGAGCTTGAGTTACCCAGGAACGGTGCCCGGGTGAGTGCCTGTTCCTCCTGTCCATCTGGGGTGGTGCAGCCTTTGAGGTGCTCCACACGTTTGGGGGCCCCAGAGCCTTGCAGTAAGAGGGGTGGTTAGTGGGGGGGTAGTCCTGTCTTCCTTATGGGGATGGGAATGAGTCCTGTGCTCATCCCACCTTTGGTGTTTCCAGGGGCTGCCTGGGATCCTGCCCATTAATAGCAGGAGATGCCCCACTGGTTTCTTTCTGTGGGGCAGCCTTGGTATGCAGGACCAGCCTCATCCCCTTCTGCATCTCCTGGGGAAGCTGAAACAAGCAGGCAGTGGGCAGGGATTAATGTTGGAAACATAAAAGCTCTGGGCTTGCACCGGCTGGCTGAGGGCTATTTCAGCCCTACCCACGGCTCCCTGGGGCAGGGTGGGATATCCAGCCCGAGCAGGGAACCTTTGGGGGATGGAGACAACCTGTGTGTATGGTCCAGCAGAGTCTTGGATCCCCTGGAGTGATCTGGAGCTCCTTTCTGAGTCCTGGTATAGCTTTGGATAAGTAGCTTCAGGCTGTGAAGGCTGGGAGGTTTCGGTGCTGGGTGACCAGCTCACATGCTGAGAACACCCCAAGATCTTGCTGTTGCTGCTCCCTTGGGATCCAAGGTCCCTGCTCCTGGTGGCGTGGGGCCTCGGACGTCTTGCACTGAAGCATCAGGAAGGGATGGGTGTAAATCTGGAGAGCCCAAGCTGCCGTCCGCGTTCCGCAGATCACCGATCCGGTGTGCGCTCCGTGCTCCAAGGGCGGGGAGCGCACCCATCCGCACGTTCCATTGAGATCCCGTTGGCGCTGCTGGCGAGGAGGATGATGGCGAGGCATCCTGGCAGCCTGAAGCCATCCTGGTAGGGTGGCTGGGCTCTGACGGCTCCCTCCCATCTCGCTGGGCCAGGCACTGGGGGATGCTCCTCCCGACGCATCACGTGCACGAGGGGCATCTTCCCAGCGCTCCCCGTGGCTGCCTCCTGTGCTGCTCCTGCCTCCCGAGCTGCTCGGCAGGCACTCACTCTGGCAGCGGGCAGCTCGTGCTCTGCCCTTCTCCTGGCAAAGCTGCTGGCTTATTTAAATGTGCCTTTTGCCTGGTGAGGAGATGGAAACTTGTGAGGAGCGAAAACTAGAGAAGTCCGAGGGGGGAGATTTAAATGCCTCCAAGATCAGAGTATTTTTCCTTTCATTTTGGGAAGAGAAGACTTCTTGGGAAGCCTCCACTTCCTAAGTATTCCTCCAGAAGAGGCTGAAACAGACCCTAAGTTACGCACTTTTTAAGTCTCTTGGTACCACCAGAAGTAGCGCTCTCCACGGTGTCCTCATCTGCCTGGTAGCCTCATGGCAAGGAGCATCCTCTTGGCAATGGATAAGTTTCTGGGGTCCTTCTGTCCCTTGTCCATTGGGTGGGCAGGAGTACCTTTGCACCTCTGGCATCCAGGGGAGGAGTACAAGGCCCTCCCGGTGTTAACCACAAGATGCTCTGCTGTGCCCCCCAGGGCAAGGAGGAGGAAGGCAGAGAGGGATGGGGATGGACCTGGGTGCCCCGGGGGACTGGCTTGTTTCTGCTAATTAGCAGTATAACCAGCCGTGGCACAGCCCGGGCTCCTGGCAGATAATTACCAGCACCTCGGCTGGGAAGGGAGCAGAGAGACTTCCTGTCCACAGGGACTTGAAAACTTCCCCATTCTTAAACAGATTTGGGAAAGGCAGTCGAAAAGAATAATATGGATATATATTTTAACAGAGCAATTTCTGCCAGGCAGGCAGGCCAATTTGTTACTGAGGTGACACATTTGATTTTAGCTATAAGAATCAAGATTTTTTGGCTTTTTTCCTTTTTCACTCCCTAGGGCAGGGGGTGGCTAAGTCATAGGGAAGCTGGGGGTCTGCATGGGAACAGGCTTGGGGTTCTGGCTTCCTCCCGACGGAGCATTTATAAGCTCAAGGGTGTTTCATAGAGCAGGGGGAGAAAAATAAATCTGGGAGTGGCCCCAGTCTGCTCGTTGCAGCTCAGTGAGGTTTCCGCTGGGCCAGGGTACCCTGCCATCCCTGTGCTGTGTGGCTGTGCAGACACTGCCCGAGGGCTGCCGGGGGTCCTGGCCCCAGGGCCGGCTGCTCCGCTGCTGTGGGGACACCTCCCCGGAGCTGCCTGCGGGTCCCTGCCAGTGGTGCCAGGGCTGTGCCGGGGAGTGCTGTCCCTTGTGTGCTCCTTGTCCCCGACGGGTGGGATCGCTGCCGGCCAAGGAGCATCTGTGCTCTCCTCGCACCTCTCATCGGGGCCAGGGACCTCATTAGCTGCCTCCATCTCTTCTCTCCTCTGTTTATCTCCAGTTTTTCAAACGTTTGCCTGATTTTTTTTTTATTATGTCTTTTTTTTTTCCTGGCTTGAAGGGAGAAATGACAGTGTGAGTCATGATAGGGCCTGACAGCTCCCTGCGTGCCCCGCCAGGCTCTGCCGAAATGGGGGCTGGGGGGCAGGGCTGCAGTGGCTGCTGCCCATACAGGTCCTGTTGCGGGGGGACACGGGGTGGGGAACAGGCATCGCAGCCTTTCCCCTTCATCACCCATTAACCCTTTGGTCTGTGGTGCTTGGCAGAGGATCTGGCAAAGCTCAGGCCTCCAAAGAGGGATTGCAGGCAGATTTGTGATTCTCCTTGGGAGAGTAGAGGGGATGTCATGGCACCGGGTGGCAGGAGAGCAGAAGGGTGGGAACAGCTTGAGATGAAAGCCCAGTGTAGCCAGCCCTGCCTCTGTCCACTGTCTGTAGGGGGTTTGGGGCCATGCTGAGCTAGGGAAAAGCTCTCGGCCACATGCAAGTGCCTTGTCCAAGAACAGGCTGAGATGACAGGCTTGTCTGGTCAGTGGATTTGTCCCCATTCCAGTGCACCCAGGATGTCAGCTTCCATGGAGAGTCGGGTCCCAGGCTGGTGCTTCCTTGCAGAGGGGGGTCCCAGGCTCGTGCTCTCCATGGCATCTCCCTGCTGAAGGAGAACAGCCACTTGGTACAAGCACAGCAGGATCCAGGGGATGGCAATTCTTCCTCTGCCTCCTCGGTCAGGGCTGGGGGTGCCAAACCACATCTCTCCATCTGCCGGCCGTGCCTTGTTGGCAGCCTCAGTCCCCCTTCCTCCACACCCCATCTCCCTCTGGAAAACCAGCAGTAACTCTTAGTCAGTGCTGTCTCACGGATCATTACTTTGGAAATCTCAGGGAGAAGGGTGTTTGCCCATGGTCCTGTGTGGCCGGTGCCATCCTCTGCAGCCCATCACCACCCTGGCACTGCTCACTTAGAGGGCAGGGCCACCCTCACCTCTTCCTCGCTGCTCTGGGATGATCCCAGCATCTCGCCCGTGCTTTTTATAGCCCGTGCTTCCCAGCAGGCTCACCAGCCGACCTGGATACGGCCACACCGCATTTGGGCTGAGCTCCCCTGCTCCCTCCTTGTGCTGGGGTGGGCTGGTTTGTCAGTGCTTGTCGGCACCCCAGGCTGCTCTCACAAAGACAGAAGCATCCGTCATCCTGCTCTTGCGTCAAGCATTTCCAGTCCAGGCTGGGTAATAGGGATTGCTGCGAGCACGCACCTCCGGATCTCTGCTCCGCGGGGATCCCTTCTCTTTAGCAGGTGCTTTTTCTCCCAGATGCTTCTGCAGAGAAGAAACAGGGACAAATTAGCATCCTTGGCATTTCTGGCTTTCCCCACTCCTTGCCTGCTTGCCTCCCCTCCCTTCTCATTTTAAAGAGATTCAGGTCATGCCTGGAATTAGGGCTCCCTGAACTGCAGTGAAAGAGCATTTAAACTGCTTACCATTGATTAGATGGAGTAGTTGGGGTTTGGTTTGTGCCCCACCCCTGTCCTCAGCTTTGGATGGGTGTTCACAGCACATTATACTCCTTCTTTCAAGGCATTTGCCATCATGGGCTGTGCTTGCCTGCATAGGTGGGTCTGGGCACCCTGGGGGCTGCTCCCCACTTTGCACCCCGCTAGCAGCCAGCTGCTCTCGACACAGAGACCTTGCAGGAAGGCATTTTATTTAGCCGGCTTCGTTTATCGCGGTGCTCCGGCTGGGATTAGACACAGATAAGACGATCAATAAATCCTCCTCTTGGCTGAGATGTGCCGTGAATTTTTTGGGAAAGGGTAGGGAAAAGGAGGACACCCATTCAAAGGGCAGCAAGACTGGCTGGAGGTGAGGGAGGGGACAGCCAATGCTTCGAGGTGGTGGCACAGAGGGGACCCCGCCGTGATCCCACTGCCAGTTTGTAAGAAGACATCTGTATGTGGTAGAGGAGGAAAGAAACCCCGCGCTGCCGCTGCGGCTGGTGTGACTGTACCGCCCGAGAAAGTAGGTCAGGCTGTGCTGCAGAGCCCGGCACAAGCCCCCAGCACAGCGGGACACCCACCTCTCCCCTGATCCCCCCTCAGCTCTCTGCTCACAGCCAGGCACAGCCAGCCCTGCACCAAAGGCAGCCGCTGTGGGGCTGCGTTGGCATCAGCCCCTCACCCCGGTGTCTGGGCGGCTCTTTGGTCCTGCTGTGGTGGCTCAGGGTGAGGGTGGCACTGTGGGGTCCGTGCAAGAGGAGAGGCAGAGCTGGAGGGAGGACAGAGCGGGAGGGAGGGGA
Organism: Daphoenositta chrysoptera; assembly: GCA_013397915.1. Classification (NCBI taxonomy): domain Eukaryota; kingdom Metazoa; phylum Chordata; class Aves; order Passeriformes; genus Daphoenositta; species Daphoenositta chrysoptera. Next base: position 134,738 of record VZRO01001691.1, read on the forward strand.
TGCCGTGCTGCATCTCTCCTGCCTGCATCCCTCAGCTGCTCTCCTGTCTCCAGTGAGGATTTGGCTGCAGGAGGGATGTAGGATGCAACCCCAGCATCAGAAAGGAGCAGCCGTTTCTCCATCTTCCCAGAATTTTGGGGTCTCCCACTAGCTGGGGGGTGGGCAAAGCCCNGGACTGTTTTCTGCATTGTCAGGGAGATTACAGGAGGAAGAAAAAGTGGTTAAAGGGAGAGGCAAATGCCTAAATCTGCAAGGGATTTTGGGTGTCTCACAGGGCTTTCAAAGCCTCCCTCAGAGGGGAAGAGGGAACAGGACAGGAGGAATGATGGGGTGGATAGGGCTCAGGCAGGACTGGAGGATGTCCTAGCTCTGGCTCAGGAGGATGGCTCGTTCCATCATCCCTTCCAGGAAGGTTTCTTGGCTGCTGGGGACAGGGAAAAATTAAGATGTGTTTTCAAGATGGAGGTGTTCCAAGTGCAAATGCAGAGTTTCTCCCTGGCACAGCACTTTGCTGTAGCTCTAGGAACCCACTGGGAGATGAAAGGAAACTTTGGAATTGCCTTTGCCACTGGACACAGCTGGGCTGTTGCTCCCAGACACTTTGTGGGGAGGGATGCTGTGGGGCAGCATCACAGCCACAGGAGCATGGCTTGCTGCAGCTGGGGGCCTGCGACTGCCAGGCTCCGGGAGGTGACAACCCCAAGCTAACGTGGCTCTGGTGACACCGGTGCCATGACCTGGGCAGGGACACTGTGTCCTCGAGCAAGGACCTGACTGATCTGAGAGGGCTGCTGGTGAAGACGCAGTGAGCTGAGCGAGGAATAAATTGAGTGTGTACATCACAGGCAGGTCTGGGCTTTATTGATTTTCAATGAAAGGCTGTGTCATGAATTTTTCTTTCCCACTGTATTTGCTGCAAAGTTGCATCTCGTCTCCAAGCATTAACCACTAACTAGAGAGCTCATTTTTCGCCCCCCAGGAGATGCCCTGGGGGGAGGCAGGTTTGCACATGGTCTTTTTAAGCATGTGATGGATGCAGCAGCTTTACTAATCCAACACCAGAAGAGAAAGCCGGTATTACCAGCGGAAAATGTTATGTCCAGCAGTTCAAGTGACTTATTGCTAAGGGGATGTGTGTGTGATGTGTCTTATTTGATGGGCTGCTCCAGGATCCATCTGGGAATGGTGTCCTGCTGTCCCCAAGAGGGACAGGGCATCATCTGGGTGTTGTCACTGCTTTTGTTGGTTTGCCTTTTCTCTCAATGACAGGAGGACTCTCAAAGAGAGGGAACATATTCCCTATGGCAAAACCCTTTTGGAAGCTCCTGTTGCATAATGCTTTTAAACTGGTGTTCAGAATTTGGAGCATCTCTTTATTCTTGAAGTCATTGTTTTTAAACATTAAAGAACATGTGGGAATGAGTATAGCATGAAATGTTTTAGGAGACATTTCTCCCTATCTTCAGAAACTCTTACAGATCTTCTTTGCTTCCTGATGAATGTGTTGAGGATGTGGAAGAAAGCATTGAAACCAGTTGAGGGATTTAAAACCAGCTAACCAATGTAGAAAGTTGGAGAGGCTTAGGATGGGTTTGTCTGGAAAAGAGGTAATAGAGAAGAAGTGTTTGTCTAGAAAGGAGGTGATGGAGAGATGTTTTACCAGGTGTTGGGTAGCACTGTGCAGTGAGATGTGCAGCAACAGCAGCTTGTTGGGAGAGGCTGGGAAGCCTTGCAGGGTTGGGAGTTTGGTTGGAAGTGCCCTGGAAGGGTTAACTCTGGTGCCTGGATGTAACTGGATGCACTGAAGCTGAAGTGGAGCAGTATGCAAATCTATCCACTTTCATAAACTGCTTAATTAGGCGAATGTTAATGAGACGTTAATTACTGTTGTGCCGGCGAATCCCACGGAACGGAGATTATGTTTCTCTTCAAACATCCAGTCTTAATTATAACTTGCGCTTAATTCCTCTGTCTTGCTTGGGACGGAGCTGGGTAGGGAGGATGAGCGCCAGCTCCCATGGCTGCCCGCCCGCAGAGCATCTCCCATGCTTGCCCGTGCCATGGTGGTGGCTCTGGGAGGGTGGGGATGGAGCTGTGGGGGCACCAAGGGTGGCTTGGGGACAGTGGCTGCGAATCCTTCGCTTGCAACCATCTCCTTGTGCTTGGATCCAGCCTGGCAGCAGACCCTCCAGTTGCCTCCTGTGAGCAGACCAGGGTGGAAAGTCTCTTGTCACATGTAAAAGCTCCCATGCTTTTCCTCTGTGGGCTTGAGAAGCCTTCGTGAAGTCCCTGTTTGTGCCCCATGCAGTCGAGGGATGCCACATTGCTCTGCTGTGGAGGTGCCTGCCCCAGACTGGTCAGACTGGGGTAGGGAACGTGAGCATCCAGCATGTGCCTTGTCCCCTCCTTCCTCACTTTCTGTTTCTACCTGCCTTGGCCTTCCCAGTAGGACTGCAAACACATTCTGTTGCCTGTGATTTCCAGTTCCTGCATGGCAAATTTGTGGCAAATTGCCAGAGGTCTTGCTTCCACAGTGCCTGGCACACATGAGTATTTTTAAAGGATGGCTTCCACTTGGAGATCAGTAAGAGATCACAGCAGCGATGAGCAGAGAAATGGCATCCCATTTTCAATTTGAACACCTATTATTATTATTATTATTATTATTATTTTACATGGCTTTCATTTAAGTTTGGGATAATATAACACCTTCAAATGAGGTATTAGCAAGCCATGGAATCTGCATCCTCAGGGGTTTTTCGCTGGTTTTCTTCTGTACTTTGCTGGTTTGCTGGAACCTCTGGGCTAACAGCAAGGTTCCCTGGCTCATTGCTCATTGCTGCCAGCTGGGTGGCAGAGAGGACAGCATCTTAAGGCTGAAACATGAGGTTTGGGCTCCATCTGAGCTTTTTTTGTAGCCCTGCGGAAGATTTCTTCCAGCGGCCAGGCTCTTTATCCCCAGGGATGTGTTTGTCTTGCCACTGCTGGTGGTGGGAGTGCCCATGGGCTGCCTGCTCTGCTCCTTCTGGCACGAGCTTCTCGTCCCCAGCAAACAGGATTTTAATCACACACACAGTGGCATCTGCCTGCTCAGAGCTTGTCGCCAGAAAGCTGCAGCTGAGAGCACTGACAATCCTCATCCCAGGCCCTCTCTGATGGCCGGCGGTGTCTGGGGAAGCTGCTCCGGGGTCGGAGTCACTTTGGATTTCCTCTGCAGAAAGCCAGTTGTCCCCCGAGCGATGATTCTCCGCATTGGGTGTTTTCAATTACAAAGGGTGTCAGTTTAGGTTTAGTTTCCTGTGTTTTTTTCTTTTCTTCCCTCTGTTCTGACTCTGCCGTTTGATTTCCAGACAGGTTTGATATTTCCTCTCGCAGCAAGCAGGCAAAGCCCTGGGGACTCTTGTGGGCGGCTCCTTTGATCGAAGGCAGTGTCCCTCTGAGAGGGATGGGCTGGGCTGGAGCACCAGGAGCCACCAGGATGGGGGGCTGCACCCATGGCAGCACCCATGGGGGTGGCACCACCAGGGCTCCGGCCAGCTCTGCACGCCTCTTCCAAAATCATCTGAACGTGAATTTTTTAATCTCCTAGAAAGCTTTTCTACCGGAAGAAGTATGTCCAGCAGCCAGGGAGTTTTGCCTTTTTTCTTCTCCTCTGCATTCTGCATCTGTCAGTGTTGAAGCCTCTGTTAATTAAGAATTAATTGATGGCAATTTCTTTAATTTTTAAAAATGGCAGGATCTAGGCACATACCCCCTCGCAGAGCTGCCTGCTGCTCCCTCCTCCCCTCTTGCAAATCTCGAACAAACAGCCCTGCTGCACAATCAACAGCTGCGTGGGAGGCAGAGCCAGCACTGTGCATATGATTCCAACCAAATACAGCATGTTTGGGAAATATGGGGGACACCAAAGCCAACTCGAGGGGGACCAAGAGAGGTCATTGCCTATGTTGAGCCCCCACTGCTAAGATGCCCCCATATGTCGGTTGCTCCTGTGCTGCTTTTCAGAGCCCAAAAAATCCCACAAGCAGGACCAGGTGCTCCAGTGCAGCGCCCTGGGATGCCAGCACCCGGGGTGGGTACCCAAGGAGAGCATCACAGGCACAGAAGCAGGCAGGAGAGGAGAAGCTTTCATTCAATGTTCTGCCTGCAGCCGCTTGTTGCTTTCAATTGCTGAGCCCAGCACCTTCTGGCTTTAAAATAAAATAAAAGGAGGACAAAGAAGAAAGAAGGGTTTGGCTAAACATCTAAATTAGCCTTCTTGTGCTGGGAGCTGAACTGGGCGTGGGGTAAGTCCATTCCCACAGCACAGTGTGTCTGTACTGAGTGAGATGTTGAGGGACAAATGACTGTTTTTCATACATTACCATGGCCTGACAGCCATGAGGCAGACAGAGGCAGTGCAAAGGTGATAAATGAGAAAGTTTGAGTTAACGAAGTGTAGTTGTCTCTCACTAGGGGGAAAGGAGTTCCCTTTACCATCAGTCCTTGGGCTTATGCAGTTGGGATCGCTCTTGCCCTTCATTTTGATTTTTAAAAAAATGCCTGATAATTTGTTTCTTATTTACCTTTGCTTGCCAGGTTGATGGTATGATGCATGGGGTGTGTGCTGGATGTGGGGCTCTTTGCTAGTGCTGGATGTGTGCATGAGGATGCTGATGGGGGACAGAGATGCTCCTGGGGATGTCAAGGCAGGGAGATGTGCAGAAGGGGCTGCTCGGGGCTGTGGGAGCAAATCCCTGCTTCTCCAGGCAAGGGAGGGGGAAGAAGTGTCTCCCCGGCAATCAGCCAGAGCCAAGAAAGCAGGTCTTCAGCAGGAACCTGCAATATTAAATAGCCTTTTAATGAAAAATACATCTCCTGTTGAGCTGCCTCACAACCCGAGATGCGGGCATGCTTTTTGGTTCTGCAATAGTTGCTGCAGGACCTTTTATTTTACAATGTTTGAAACAAAACTGGAATCTATTTTTAATCCTTTCCCTTTCCCCCATTCAGTCTTCTCTTGTCACTCAGCCATCATGCTAACCCTGCAAAAGCTTAGTCAGGGTTTGGGAGAGGTCAAGGGCCAGGTTGTGTGCCCAGCTTAGAGCACAACCCATCCCTGTGTGGTCCCTCTGCCCAGTGACCCTGGCCGAGGCTGTCCTGCTCAGGGCTGCTTGGCAAAGACAGACAGAGCTTTGCCTGACTGTCATTTAGTAGCTCTAGCTTTTCAAGGAGGGGGGGATTTTGTTTTTGCTGCCAGATTTGGGGCAGACCAGGCAGGATCTCCTCAGCCTGGATTTCGGATTGTCTTATGGCAATCCTGCCCGGAGGCAGAGGTAAAGGCTGGGTCACAACAGTTTGCTCTTTGCTAATGCTTTTCACACTGGGATTTCTGAGCAATTCCCACAGAAACCAGCCATTGCAAAGCCCATCCTGCTGGCGAGGAGCAGAAGGGGCTGGGGAGGTGGGCTGAGGTCCTGTGCAGGATATTTGCTGCCAAATACCTGCTGATGGTACATTTTAGCATCCGTAGGTGGAGTTTGTGTGTTTGGCAGCAGCCCCTGGGAGCTGCCTTGCCTTTCCTGCCACCCACTGCCCGCATCCACAGGGGCCCCGTTTATCTAGAGCAATGAGCAACTTTAGAAAAACAGCAATAAAGAAAAGGTATATGAGAAACATCTGTGAAATAATAACAAGATCCTGGGGAAGGAGCTGCTTTCATCTGGGAGCTCTTTGCGAACTGCGGGTTGTTCCTGGCCCTTGTTAGAGAGGGAGCCGGACAGCGATGCCCGTTCAGATCTTTCTTTCCTTTCAAGATCTCCCATGGCATCCCACAGGCTGGCGAGCCTGGGCCTTGCCAGCACATCCCTCCTGCTGCCCACTGCTGAACTGGTTTTTAATCCCTCTAATCAGCCCCACATCCAAGCCCAGTGGTGGTGGGAGAATTGGGTTCATCTGGGGCTGTCGTGCCTCCCTGCCATCTTAAATCCCAAGTGAGGAATGTGGCAGGGCTGGGAGCTATGGAGCATGGAAATCCCATGTCTGGCCTAGCTTTGTAAGGCTGAGCTGCCAGGTTGGCAGCCAGTCTCCTGCCAGCCAGGGTAGATGCTGCTTTACACTTGTGCAAGGTCTGGTCCAGACCCCTGGGGAACACCCAAGCAGTGCAAGTGCTGGCAGGCACTGTGTGCCTTTCTAGCTGGCTGGAAAACGTCCCTCAAAACTTCATTTCCTGGGAATTTTTCCTGGGAAAAATCTGGTTTGGCCAAGCTAAAACACTTGTGGGGCTCTGTGTTGAAACCTGTGGAGGCTTTTGATGCTCCCACATTGGTGCAGAGGAGTGTGGACTCTCAGGGCTGCACTAGAGAGAGCTGCCCCCATGAACAGCCCTGTGAGCAGCCCCAGAGCAGAGTAAAATATAAAGGGACCCCACTGGCAGGTGCTGGGGAGCAGGAAGGAGGATGGGGGGCTCAGGATTACACATGGAAAGCCCAGTGCTGGCCACGCCTTGGGCAGAGCTGATGTTTCCACATGAAGCCTGCGTTGCTCTGCCCTGCTCTGCTGCCTGCCTGGCTGTTAATGTGTGGTTATTTGCACATGGCTTGCAAGGGCTTTCACTGTGGTCCCTGGTTGGACTTTTCCTATAATAAAATAATTTGCTGTGCTGGAAAGAGGCGCTTCTGTGAGCAAGGATTAAGGTGTATTTCAGTGTTTGCCTCTTGCTCTGTGGTATGCAGGGATGTGTGGGTAAAAGGTGCTGCATCTGCTTTTGAGGCTCAGTAGTTGAAATGCCTCATGTTGAGCTCAGGAGAGGAGGGATTTCTGCAGATTGCTGGAGCTAAAAAGTGGAGTTGTGGAGAAGGAACTGTGTCAGGCCCAGGTGACATCCACAAGGTGGGCTGGGGGTCTTGCAGGCTTGTCACCTTGGAAATGAAAGGAGTGGTGCTCTTCTGAGCCTCTGAGAGCATGTTTGGACACCAGTGAAACATCCATAATGTGATTTCAGGTGTGGATACACACATTTATACTGCAGTACACGAGAGCAGGACGTGGCCCAGGGCTTCTGGTGGGAATGCAGGCCAGAAGCAGAGTGCTTTAAGGCTAATGAAGATGCCTTAGAACATGATTAGCTTTGCAAGCAGCATTCCTGTGTGCTGGAAACAGGGGCATTATGGAGTTCACACTAAGCCCTTGGAGACCTCTGGAGCAGAAGTGATCTGTGTGTCACAGTGCTATTATTGGAAAGGGTGGCTTCACTGCCTATCATCTGGCTTTGCTGACTTAGCTCCATGGACCATTGCCAAACACAAAGCATCTTCTCCTTGGCCATTGCCAACCCACCTACTTGAAGTGGGTGACGATTTGTTTGTTCCTCAGCTCAGCTGGAAAAAATGAGTGTCCTTGTGGGAGGGTGGGAAGAGAGAGCATTGCAGAGTGGCTTCTCCTGAGGAAAGAAGTGGATTGCTGGGATCAGGTGTTCAGCTGGAGCAATGTTCAGTGTCCCGCTGCCATCTCAAGGTGGTCCTGCTGGGCTCCTGCAGACTCTGTTGGGCTGGGCAGCACTGCCTGTCAGGTTTGGTCAACTCATCCCCTCCAAGGTCCCGAGGGAGCTGCACACAGTGGCAGAGCCCCCCATCTTCACTCTTGGGGGGTGTGGGGGTGCTCTTGCTTGGCCTGAACCCACCCAGAGCAGCCAGGCTGTCCTCAGTGTGCTGCCACTTCCCCCAGGCTCAGCCCAACTCGGCTTTCCTGGTGCTGGTGTGGCACAGGATGAGGCGTAGTTCCCTTCTTGGCTTCTGATGCTCTCAAGGCGAGGAGTGCTTGTCGTGCTCCTGATTGGGATGGGAAACATCCTTTGGACTTGGCATCATATCTGTGCATTCCTGCAGAGCTGTGCTGCTCAGGGGGAGGCTCCCCAGGGCTCCAACAGCAGCCGTGCTGGCAATGCCTGTGGCTGCCAGCCTTCCTGCTGCTGCTGATCCAGCCGTGGATTCCCCTTGCTGACACCACTAACATAAATCCCCTTTTGTGTCAGACACAGACATGCAGTGGTTGCTTTGCAATGAATTAGTTTTCAGGGGCTTTTAAAGAAAAAAGCTGGAAAGCATGCCTTTGGCCCCAGAACCTGCCCAAAGAACAGGAGCAGGGAGGGGGAAGGTGCTGTACAAGGAGAGAGGAGTTATCAAATGGAGACAAGGGGTGTGGGAGGGAAAGACTGCCCTGGCTGCCTCCTCTAGCAGTGAGCATCCCTCCCCCTGTGCTGGCAGCCCCACCACTGCCAAGGCTGAGAGGAGATTTGCATTAGGGGTGCGAGGCTGCTGTGGCTGCCAGCTGCCCCGCTGCCTCTTCCTGGCTGTGGAGCAACTGGAATTCTGACTCCCTGGGGACCTGTGAGGGCAGCATCACTCCAGGTCAAGGATTAAATCCATTACAGAGAAGCACTTGGGGGAAAGCCCTGGATGTGATGCACATGGATGCTGATGCATTAAAACCATTTCCTGTGGAGATCTTCCACAAGGCAAGCAGGGAGAAGGGTTGGGCACAAACCCATCCCTGGAACTGCTCCAGCGCTAATGGCTTGCCCAGCAATCTGGGGGCATCCTGGTCACCAGCCTGGTGCTGGCTGGAGAAAAAAAGCCTCCAGCCCTCAGCCTGCAGCCCCTCTGAGGCCAGAGGTGGCTGAGACCCTTCCCCTCCCCGTGCCCCTGGGTCCCATGGGACCAAGCTGCTGCTCTGCCGGCAGGTTATCAAACCTGAGGTGATTTTTCCAGCCTTTTCAGTTCCAGCCATGAGTGTTGCACAAGTCAAAAAAAATCCATTTAGGGCGTTCCCGGTTGGCTCTGACCACAAATGGTATCTGGGTCCCTGGAAGGTTGCATTTTCTTGCTGCGCTCCGACGCCCAGCTGGGACGGCTGCCTGCACACGAGGTACAGGCAGGTGCAGGCAGGCGTGCTGTGCCACTTTCTTCCTAAGTGTTGCCTAAAAACTGAGAGGATGCAGAGAGCCTTAGAAAACTTCCTAGATTAGTACCCCTTTCCCAGAATGGGTTCTGGAGTCAAAGCAATCAGCCATTCTGATTTGCTTTTAAAAACATGCATTTTCAGTCTTCATACATTTTTCCCTTCTCTTCCCTTCCATCTTGCATCCCCACACACTTCCTTTCATTCCCCTCCTTCCTCCTCCTTTTCATGAGCTATTTTCAAATGCCAGGAAGGGCGAGATCTGAGGGAAGGAGGAGTAACTGAAAGAAAAAAAAAAGGGTGGTAAAATTATTTCACACATTTATGGGAAAAAAAAAAAAAAAGAAGGTGTGGGTGTGGGGAAAGAGAACAGCTCCAGTTCCCAGAAGACAAAAAGCAACTTCATTCATTTCATCAGGTAGGAAGGCTTGGTTACATTTCTGCAGCCCTACAGTTCCCAGAGATGGTCCAAGTTGTCCCTGCTGTGTTGTCCTGACCTGGCACAGGTTTGGTACTGGGGCATTGGTACTGGGAAACTGGGGTAGGAGGATGCCAAGTGGGGGGGAAAAGGGAGGATGAGCTTCTGGAAAACATGGCTTTGATTAAGCCAAACTTGGCCCTGGGAAGGGTAGGGGAGATGTTGCAAATATCACCAGCTTCACAGGAAGCATTTTTTCACACAAGGACAGTATGTTGGATGATTTCCCATGTTTAATAAATAGGATTAAACCCAGCAACAACAGCTTTTGCTGGGAACTAGGAGTTCGGGTTGTGATAAACTTTTTAGATGGCAAAATCTCCTTATGCTCAATTGTTTTTTCATCTCACTGGTAACACTGGAAATAACTGTTTTGGCTTGTCCAACCATTCTTGAAACGTGATTTGTTTGTCTTACTGTCCCTCTGACTCACAGCCACTGGAAAAGGGAAGTAACCCAAATCCACAAGGAAGCTTTTCTGAGTAGCTCACTGCTGAGATGCTGGAGGTAATGCTGGAGGACTGTCCCACATTGAAGTCCTGTCCCTTCATGCCATGGAGCTTTGGGGAAGGCCCTGGACAGGAGGAATCTGGAGATCCAGCAGCAGGCATTAGTCTGCCCATCTCCCCATGGGTGAGCCCAGGATCTTGGAGCAGGCTGGCATTTCACACCTTGGCGAGGGTGACATTTTCTTTGCAGCTTTTCCATGTTCGGAAGATGGCATTTCACCCCTAGAGGAAGCTGGTATTTATAAGGCAGGGCACTGGCATTTCATTCATTGTTACCATCCAGTGATTCAGACAAGGTCTCTTAGCCAGAAAGGTCAGCTGGGTCTCTGCTGTTCTTTGCTGCTTTTCTTCCATTTTCCCTTTTTTTTTTTTTCCCTTTTTTTTCCCCTAAGGGGAAGAGGGAAAAACAAAGCCAAGTCACATGCCAGAACTGCTGATTGCCATTTTTCTTGCCTTGAAAATTAAGGTCTGCTAAGCTACATAAAAGCTAGGACTTTCCAAAGTCCATCTTGGAAGGGTGTCTTTGGAAAGGTCCTTGAGTTCCCAAGGTGCAACCCAGAGCCTGGTGCTGGGGCAATGTGGGTGGGTGGCTGCAGTGTTTGCCCCAGTGCTGTGCCAGTGCTCACCATCACCCCAGTTATCCTGCATCATCCTCTTTCTTGGAGCTGAAGCCCATGTGAGCCTAAAACTACATCTTTTGGCCAAACACTAGGTTTTGTCCCCAGGGTTGTGGAGCAAGATGGGAAAATCAAGTGCAGGACCCCTCTGTAACTACGGGGTTCTTTTTGGACTGGGGCAATCTAGACACTGCTAGGGCCTTCGAAACATAAATAAAATCAATAAGAAGCTGTTAAATTGTGCCTGAACCTCGCAAGGAACAGCGTGGGGAGTGCTGGCTGCAGAGATGTATCTGCTGCCACTCCGCGGGCTGTGGCACATTCATTAAGCATCTTTAAGATGGATACACCCCCCAGTTCACCTCCTGCAAAAGCCTGGGAATTTATTTCCTCCTGAACCGTGCCATCAATCACTGGTGACAGCACCGCCTCGGCACCGCGTGGCTCAGCCGCCAACAGCCGGAGAGGCATCGGGCTGGCTGCCCTGCCACGCTGGGAGGGGCTGCCTCGGACCCCCACGCCCTGGCTGTGAAGAGGGGGATCCCATTCCCTTGCTCTCCGCACAGCCGCTGGGGGAAAGGCTGTCTCACGCCACAAATGCATTGGTGCACCTTTTCCGTGCTGTTCAGGACCCCGCTACCTGGTGCTGGTCTGCAGCCTGTCCCTGCTTCTCTTGGCCATCCTGCACTGCCTGCATCCATCTCCAATCCTCATGGGCCGATGGCTCGGAGACAAGTTGACGGTCCCACCTCTTCTCTCCCCTTTGTGCATCTCCCTGTAATCCTGGTCCCTTCCTTGGCATCCCAGCTCTGCTCCCTGCCCTGCATTTGGTGCTTGCGGGGTGGATACTGGGAGCTCCCAGGGCCTTGCACTGTGTGTGTAAATGTGAGAGCCTGAAGTCTTGGCAGAAAAATTTTGCTGTGCCTGACTTGGTGCTTGTAGCTTTTATGGGAGCAGCCAGACAGGAGCAGGACAAATCCAGCAATCCGGGGCAGTGTGGGGGATGCCGACTGACGGCTGAGCTGCTTTGCTTCCCCTCCCTTCTCCGCCTGCTCTGTTAGTGCTGCTCTGGACTGGAAAGATGTGACAGGTCCACTTAGCAGGAGGAAAGACCAGCTGGAGGGGGCTGCGTGACCCTCCTGCCCTGCACCCAGCACCCTCTGTCCAGCCCTGCCCGGACCCTGTGGTCGCCCCTTTTCTGCCTGATGCTGACATTTCACCCTCCAGTGCTTTCAGCTGTCAGCAAGGCTGCACATTACTTCAATTTATGCAGAGGCCTCAGTTTTACTTCTTCCTGCAAATTCTTCTGATGCTTTTAATTTTTTCCCCTCTATCAGCTGGGAACCTACAGATTATCCCATAAGAGCAGAATAAAGACTCGTCAACCTTTCTTACGTGCTCCTTGAGATGAAAATAACTTCCTGAACTCCTTATAATGCTTTATTTTCTGCCACTTCTGCTACTCTGAGTATAATTTGACTGACTAAAGGATCTTGAAGCTAAAGGAAAAAAAAAATAAAGTAGACTAATAATAATAATGGTAAAAACTGCTCCCGAGGCTGATAAGGGCCTGGAGATTCACACACCGCCATCGCCTGCCACGGCAGGTGTGAGCCCGGCTTTTGTTCCCCAGCTCCATAAGCCAGTGCTGGGAGTGGGGACAGCCGGTCTCTGCAAAAATGGGATGTTTTTCAAGAGAAGAAAGGTATTGTGTCCCCTGTGATATGGAAATGAGCGGGGAGGTAAGGGCAGGGAGAGAGGATTTCTGATGGTAATGAGGTTTTACACTGGCTTTCTTGCCTTGCCTCCATCCCTCCCTTTCAACTGTAGGATGGGGTTTCAAAGGCTGTTGTATTCTTTTCCTTGGATTATTTGTCATGTTTTTTTTTAACCTTGCCTGTTGTGGTTTTTAAAGATAAAAGGTGGGAGCCGCAATGAAGGAGAATTTTCCTTCCCCTTCATTGGAAGGGCTGGGAGATGCTGCAGGAGTTATGGTTACTGCCGTAAGGATGCTGTGAGCTCCCACAGGCAGGTTAGATGGGCTTGGGAATGCATTTCCTCTCCCATCCCGTCCTGCAGTCTCAGCATGGCTGGAGAGGGTTGTGACCTGCTGGCTGGAGCAAAGGCTGATGCCAAACCTGAGACCACGGTGGCTGTGCCATCCCCAACCAGTGTCACAGCTCTGTAGCACAGGTGGAAACCAGCCCCTTCACAGTTGTATTCAACTTGTGACTCTTGGATGTTGCTCGTGGCACCTCCTTTGGAGAAACAGCCTCTCTTTCCCTTGACATAGCTGAAGGCTGAGTATTCCTCTTGCTCCTAACCCAGCTGCTGCAATATTCCTTGTGACTGTCCAGCAGCTGGGCCTTATTTTAGTCAAGTTTGCCTAGATTCCAGCCTCCAGCCACTAACTCGGGTCCAGCATTTATCTGCTGCCTTGAGGAATGCTCTGTATTCCAAAGGCCTTCCTCATTTACGAAGCTGCGCCTCTTGGTGGAAAGGCCTGGACACAACCTTCTGGTGCAAACAGTTGCTGGTGGAAAACTAAGGTTTGGGCCAAGTGCAATTTGTTGTGTAAAACATGGGCTCTTTGCTGAAAAGGTGAACTTTTTCCTCTGCAAAGCCAGTGCTGTGAGCCCATGGATGTAGCTCCCAGGGGAACAAGATGGGGAGCAGACAGCTCGGGTCAAGGGGAATGAGGGGGCACGGAGGGATCCGAAGCTGTTCCTGGGCAGTGGCAGGGTTGCTGTTGGCTCAGTGTGGCCACTGAATTCCTGCACGGCCAGCAGTGCAGTGAGAGCCTCGGCAGGGAGGGCAGCTGGGCTGAGCTCCACTGTCAGTGCTTTTCACCCGTTGTTGATCTGAGGAACTTCACTGGACCTCCCAGGGGAGCTGCCTGCCCCTCCTGCCCCTCCTGCCCTGCAGTGAAGGACCACTGAAACGTGGCTGCTTGCAGAAAGTGCTGATTCAAACGAGCTCTGCCAGGCTGCCGCAGGTCAGGAGGGCTCCCAGGTCAAATCCACTCTTCGGGCAGGAGCTGCAAGCAAAGATGCCTCATGGTGAGCTGTGCTGGTGTTTATTCTGGAGCTCCCTTTCTAGCCGAAGCCCTTGAGCTGTGCTGGTGTCGCTCCCCCCCGCCCAGCAGACATTGCTGCTCAGCTGTTTGGTTTTATCCCTTCCTAATTTTACAAGAAGTGACAGTAAATCTATCCCGTATGCACAGGACCATGTTCAAACAATCATTCACATCCAGATGTGGTGATGGCTTTGGGGTATCTCCTGGCAATCTGGGTTGGTGCTGGGTATATTATGCTGTAGAAGTTAATGTTCAGAGTCTGATTTTCAATCCACAAGAGCAGGAGAGCATTTGGCCATGAGCTGTGCTGTGTGGGGCAATCCCATCGCCTGTGGGTACCCGGGGTGTCAGGGGTGTCTCCTATCAGACCTTCCTGCAGATATTGCCATTTAAGGGCTCCCAAGCACAGCCAAGGGTACCTACACCACTTGTCTCCACATCCAAAAAGACCATTAGCCTGGGAGGAGGAGAAGGAGGGGAGCAAGGGGACGTGGCAGAGGAAGTTAAGGCCGTGGAGCAGAAGATTTGTGGGAAGTTAATGGGTGTTGAATTGGCATTGTGCCCCAGCAAGTTCTCATTTCCCTGGCTCTGTGCTGGCTCATGCCCACCCCAGAGCAGTGAGGGAGCAGGATGCACCCACAGCTGAGGGCTGTGCCCCAGCACATCATGGCCAGGGAGTGCAGGAAGCCAGAGTTTGTGGCCCTGGGACCTTGGCACACTGCAGGTGGCAAAAAGGATAAAGCAGAGGAAAATGAGGTTGCTTCACTGCTGCCCCGTGGGTGATGCTGAGGGAGATGCTCCATTTTAAATCAAACCCAGATCAAAGTGGAGATGGCTCCTCTGCTGCTTGGGGATGCATAAGGCTATGTCTGAGCTCATAACATAAGGGCAGCTTTTACTGCTCAAAGCCATCTCCTTGCTCTGCTTCACTCCTCAATGCTCTCACAACAACCCCGTATTTGCTCTGCTTCATATTCTGTTGGCTTGGAAGAGCCGGAGGGAGATTGCCACGGCTTCCCCCTGGGCAGGAGTGGTGGCGGGGCTTGGCCTCTGCCTGCTCTGAACTGGGAAGGATGCTGGCTTCGTAGGAGAGGTTATTTTCGAGGCTTCCTTAGCTTCTAGCACTGGGTCAGGGTATTCCCCCCATTAGCTCAACCTGCACCCCCAGGGCGAGTCTCCGATGAGGAGCCAAAGTGCAGCAGGGCTGGGGGCTGGCAGCACAGTCCAGTCCTGTGGGAAGCACTGCAACTTCCCTCTCCGTGGGGCAGAGAGGCCATCGCCTCAGCCAAAGCAGAAATGCTCCGGTGTTGTTGTTAGCTCTCTGGCTCAGGGATAACAGCTCTTCTCCTGTGCCTCCTGAGCACTCTCAGAAGCAGCACCATGACTGCTTAAGTCTTTCCCTGTGTCCCCTGTGTCCTCGACATGCCACCCTGGGGAGGGCTCAGCAGTCCAGGAACATGACAGCAGTGCCTGGCATAGGGTCAGGAGCATCCTTGATGGGGCACGCTAGGTTTGGGAGCCACTGGTGAGGGGTCAGCCCTGGGGATGTGCTTTGGCCCCAGCATCTGCAGTCTCCCTCCTTCATGTCTCCCACACAGCTCAGAGCTGCCTGGGAGAGGTCTGAGAGCAGTAAGGGGGTGTGGTGGGATGGTCGCCTGCAGGCCAGACCCTGCTTGGTCCAGAGGTTTCTGCAAGACTTTTTCCCTGCTTGCATTCCCTTGCTCAGGCCTGGATGGATGAAATGGACTTTACAGCCCCAAATCCCTTAATCTCCAGTATACTTAGCAGTATTAGCCAGACTACAGAAGTCATATACACAGTAATTGCACTCAGTGGAGGACACTCACAATTTCATGCTGGAAGGAAACGTGTTATTCATTTTCCCCTGTCTCCCACCCATCTATGCAGAAGTACTTTGGAGTCATGATAGGGATACGTTCAACATGCAGAGAAATGTCATAGCTGAAATACAACCTGCTCTCCTGGCAATTAACCCAGGCAGCCTTGCAGAAGATTTGCAGGGTGAAATCTGCTCAAAGTGGGGCCTAAAGCTTCAGCACATCTTAGCTACTAATGCTAAGCAAGTTATGCTAAGCAATTAATATCCTTTACTTCTTTACAGCCCTCCCTTTGTTTTTATTAAGCATCCCTGCTAATACATTTAGCAAAGCTCGCAAAGCCTTTCAAAAAGCATGATCAGCTTCTATAATCTTATATACAGAATGATCACAAGCACCAGACCAAATAGACTTAAAGCTAGTACGATTACCACTGGGTGGAGCAGGAGGTTATAAATTCCTATGGCTGTAGGTGACCACCCCAGGAGAGTCTCCCACCAGTGGTGTTCTCCATCTCTTTTTCCTCTTTTGAACACACACCACATTTCATCCACATTATGGTGGACAGTGATTATTGTTTCTTTCCACCAATTCATATATGTTTTAATACTTGATGTAAGTCATCATGTTGTGATAATTTCCTTACCAGCATTAAGATTAATTCCAGTTGAAGTAGGTAACAAGTCTTTAACTAGTGTATAATTAGACTGTGACAACTGGCGGGACGTAACAGGAGCTGTATAATTAAAATCATACCCTATAATTCCACTAAAGTTACGAATGCAAATATTCAAATGATTACTTGTATCTACAATAATATCACCTACTAATATAAAACCACAAAGGGTCCTTAAGAAAACATATCCTTTTCTAATATATATAAGTGCAATTGCAGAGATTTCATTGGCATGTGTTTCAAAATGACATTTTGCTCAGTGTCAAGACATGTCTTGGAGTTTAATGGTGTTACTTTTACAGCTGAATCCTTGTTGTTCCCATGTACTGTTGGCCACATGTGTCCACTTTGTGGTATTCATACTTTATGTTCTATGGGACAGAGGATGATTGTATTGTGATTTAGTGCAACAATTGGGTATATGCTGTATACTGAAGCATTATATTATTAAGACAGAAACGGTGACCTTATTGTTAATGGGATCATAATTGCCCAAGTACCACCAGGATTACAATTCTCTTTCAGTTCTGTTGTCCCAAGCTACTTTTCAAACATCTGTGGGTAAGGTGCCTTCTTTGCCTACCCTGGTAAGTGCTGCCACTGGAGAGTGCATCCACAGTTGAATGTGGATACAGCTAAGAGCTGGTGAAAGATTGCCCTGGACCATTCCAAGTGCCTCTACAATCAGCTGGTGGTCTCTCATTAATTTTCTCCCATAGAGGCAATATATCAGATAAGAGCCATTGATTAGTCCCCAATGCTAATAGAGAGGATCGCAATGGGTGTTCTAATTTGCTTAAATCACTTATTGTTGCACTTAGTTTATTTAGGAGCACTTCAACATCTATACCATTAAGGACTCCCAATCCTGTCCCTGTAATACCAGTTGCATCCCTCTTTGTTTGCTTTGAAGGGGGATGAGCAGAGAAAGGGTAATCAGTCCAGAGTCAACACTTCACAAGTGATGTTAATTGTATACTATTACTTCTTAAACTATTATCTGTCATCATGCAACAACTGGTATTAAGTGTTGAGCAGCAGCTCGTATTATCAAGGCAATGAGACCTGTCCTTCTGCTTACCTCTGCCCAGGCTAAATTATAAACCTTATCTGATGGACACCAGAAAGCACAGGCCTTCCTGTCAGGTGTTACAGGAATTGGGAACCTTGTTCCTATAATCTAGGAAAACTATCTTCCCTTTGAATTTGTTAACTTTCCACTAATCTGGATCATCTGTCATTTTTATCCTTAGCTATGCTGTAGCAGTAACAGAGTCAATAATACCAAGAGTAGTGAGATGTCCCATTCATTCTTAGCTGATGTGAGAGTTTTTCCAGGAGTCAGTCATTTGTCAGCTGGCTGGCTAGTTACCACCTGCTTGATGGGAGAATGGTGTATCCATCTTTCTTTTCCTAAACTTTTAACAGCAAAATAGGAACATAATAAGATGGTATATGGTGCTTCCCACTTAGGTTCCAGTTTGTATTTTCATGAGAACATGTTAATTAAAATGTCATCTCCAGGTTGTATATCATGGTCCTGTATTTCCAGAGGTGTAGGCTGATACCATTGAACATATTTCTGTTATTTTCAAACCCTTCCTACCTATATATGATGTATTGTGTCAACCATTCAACAGATGAGACCAGTAGGTGTCTTAGCTGGGTATTACCTTCTTTAATAAGGCCCTGTGTCAACCTTTCTAGTTGGAAAGGCTTCTACCCAGCCTGGTAACTGATGTATTATTACTAACAAGTGTATTCATTGCTGCTACATCAGCCAAGGCATTTCCTTCCCTAATTTCTGTAGTGGCCTCAGTATGTGGCTGGACAATCTATTACAGCAATTTCTTTGGGTATCTGGGGCTGATTCCAGCACTTGTGTATATCTTCTCCACTTGATACTTTTTACCCCAATGATGTGAAAAATCCTCATTCTTTCCATAACTTTGCCATTGTGTGGCATACCCTGAGAGCATACCGAGAGTTTTTTGGCTCGTTTCCCTTTTCTCAGTTGTTCTGTACGTGTCAGGACTACCAGTTCACCCTGTCCTTCCTGGAAGTGTGCTGTGGTTACACTGAGCAATTAATACCCTTCATTTCTTCACAAGGTGAGGAGCCAGTCCCTCATCTTTACAGCTGGGTGTTTGTACGTCCCATGCCTGGTGCTGCTCCTGTTTGCAGAGCCGATAACTGATGGCAGAGAAGACTTTACTGTCTGAGGAATACTTATGCAAACAAGCACAATGGCTTAATAGGGAACACCCGGAGAAATCTCCAAAGAAAGCGCCATAAATTCCCCTTCCCGTGGATTTATGGGGAGATTTCTCACAGATATTTATGGTTTCCCAGGTGCGTTGTTGTGACTCCTCAGTGCAGATTTGCATGGCGTGCTCCAGGAGCTGATGAGAGGGGAACATTGACGGGGCAGCCCTGTGTTCATGCCAGGATGGGAGTGGGAAATGGCTCCTTAATCCCTTGGTGAATTCCTCCTCTGTGCGGCAGCTCGGAGCTCTGCCAGCACCAGCTGAGCACCTGGAGCGGCTGGCGAGTGGGGCTGGCTGGAGTTTGGTGGCCCTGATCAATTTAGAATGTCCTGGTGCAGTGCAAGTGGAGGTCACCTGCCACAGCCCTGGCTGAGCGTGCTGCCCCATCCCCCACTGCAGGGCTGGGCCACACCAACACTGCCCTGCTGCTGCCCACAGCCAATCCATTGAAACACATCTCTTTTTCTCCTCCTTTCCAGGTTCCTTGCCTCACCACCAGGTCCTTGTAGGATTTCAGCTCTGGTAAGTGCAGTTGTGTTTTCTCCTCACCGAGTCCATGCCAGTTGTGAAAGTGTCACATGTGGTTGGAGGGACAGTGGGGCTGGGCACCACCACTGCTCCTCAGGCAGGTGGAGGAGCCTGAGTGTGCCTCTGTTAAGGAGCTGCTTCCTGCTGCACTTCACCTCAGAATTATTTCCCCTCTGTTTGAAAATACACTGAGATATGTCTATCGGTGCCCTTCATGAAGGGAAATCCTTCCTGGGTAAACTTTGTTGGATGGGAACTGAAAACTTTGGTGATTGGCATGATGATTGTAATAAAAGCTGGGAGGTATCTGCCACTGGGTGGGACTCAGGGGACCTTTGGAACAGTAAGAAGGTGAACTGATGGGTGTAAGGGAGAGCACAACCTGCCCAGGGACCTTTGCAGAGGAGCCAGGCTTAGACAAGCATTTAGGACCTGGAAGAAATGTGAGTATCAGAAGCTGCAGTCCTGGCTGCAAGCTAGTGTTGTCACCTGTAACCTTTCCATGAATGTGCTCCTCTCAGGCCACCCGCTCTGCCACCAGCCACCCAGCTGACTCTCCTGGGGAACCAGTGGGTAGAAGGGTAATAGTTCTGGGCTTTCTCAGGCTCAAGTCCCTGTGCCATTCAGTGTTTGATGTTTTCACACTTCTTAAGTCCCCATGGGTTTTCTAACCTAACCTTTAACCCAGCAGAAAGGGTCCTGGTTCTGTGCTGGGGTAAATTAGCAGGAGTGTCTTGCAATCAACGCAGATACCGTGTATTGTGTCATCTTCACCTTTGTCCTCTTGACATGTTCTCTTTAAAAAGTACGCATTTATGAAAAAAAGCAGCCTCTTTGTTTGATGCTATCTGTTGGTTTGATAATTAAGTCCCATGGAAGGCCTTGACATCAGCCATGTGCTCAAGGATTTGCCACCGACGTCCCAGGTTGCATGGCTCCGTTGAACTTAAGGGGTTTTCTTTTCTTTAGCTGCAAATGGTTCACTACTTGGGACCTAAAAATATTGAAGGGAGGGTTGTAATAGTGGTCTCAGAGTTTTGGGGATGCTGCTGGCGTGACCTTGCTCTGAGACAGAGCTGTTCTGTGATGGGGACACCACTGTCTGGGGCATATCTAACCATGGCAGGGGGCAAAGGAAGGTTGTGGATCCTGGTGCCTAGGGAACTGCCCTGATGTCCTCTCCTTGTGCATCTATCTCACCAGAGGGCATCAGGCATGGCATGAGCTTACCCCAAAAGCTATTCTTCACTCCAAAACTGTGCAAAGACTCCTGATCCATGATGCTTTGCTCATGACCTTGGCAGCCTCAGCTGGGAGCAGCTCAGGCCCTTGGGAGAGCTGTGCTGTGTTGAGGAAGCAGCACTGCCATGCATGTGCAGAAACTCCAGCCAATAGGTGGATGAACCAATCAAGTGATTTTTCTGTGTCAGGGCTGTGTTACATTGGGAAGTGAACATACAGCTCTGTCTTCCCAGACAATTCCTGCAGGAGCAGCTCTGGCCACACTCCTTCCAGCAGCAAAAAGCAAGTGTCTGTAGCTGCAGAGTGGGGACAGGCAAGACAGGACCCGCTGGTCCTCGATAAAGGGGAGAGAGTGGAAAATGGCCTGGAGGAGGAGGCAGTGGGGGAGAAGTGGCCATGGTGGTAGAATTGCCTCTCCCGACGCAACATAATCGGCTCACGGCTTCTTCTCCCCAATCCTCTTACACCCCTCCCGTTGCACATCTCTCCCCAGACGCGGCCATGTGTGTTAGCAGAGATAAAAGCTCTCTTCCCACGCGGGCTCTTCTCCCCCAGCATGCTTAATCATGAGCCAGTGTGGCAAACAGCCTTCCTTAGAGATGCCCTGGGCTTGGCTCCTCACTCTCCCTCCCTGCCTCCTGCCTTTTGCCTCGGCTCCCACTCTGCCCCGCACCCCGGGGCTCCCCACACACCCCTGCAGCCTGCGCAGCCATCACGTGCCTCTGATAAATGAGCTTCATCTGCACCCAAAATTAATCACATTGTCATGCTGGCAGAGGATGAGGCAGCTGCGCTGAAATGCCTGAATCCCTGGCTAATTTATCACAGGGGCTGGATGCAGAGCTGCGCCGCAGCTCCTGCCGCATGGGGACATGCTCCGGAGAGGCGGACGGTGACGAGGAGCTGTGAGGCCTGGGAGGGAATGCTCAGGAGGACACATTCTCCTCCTCCCCAGAGCTCAGCCACTGATTTTCAACCAAGAGAACCTGGTGGGAGACTGCTTGTGCCCAGGAGGGCTGATGCTGCTGGTAGCAGCCCAGCTCCTCTGAGCCACCTTGGACCTGGGAGCTGATGTGTCCTCCTGCGCTGGAGCACGCTCGGGAACCCGGAGCAGAAGACTAATGAGGGAAATGAATATGAGGGAATTATTCCAGGATTTCCAAAGCCATGGTCTTTGTGGATGGTGGAAGCAGGAGGCACCTAGCCAGAATGATGTCTTGTTCACTTCATTGGTCCAGTTTTGCTCATCAGAAGCAAAGTGTTGACCGGCTGCACCCGTGCTGCCTGTGATGGGCTGGGATCAGCACGGAGAACCAGCTCCAGGGCTAAGGGCTCCCAGCTGGGCCAGTTCCTGGTACAGGACATCTGGGCTGGGGGCCAGTTGAGATGTTCACTCCTGGTGCTGTGCATCTTTCTGGGATCCATATCATCCTGCCTGCTTGTTGGTTGCCAGCTGCTTCTCTCCATTTCAGTGTGGGTTTGCTGGGCAGACTCTCTTCTCCTAAGTCCATCCCTAGGACAGATGTGGGTTTCTCCAATATATTCATTCTCGCTTGTCTTGTGGTAATTAATTACTAATTCCAGACCAGACTTTGCTCTGGAGTGCTCGTTAACTAATTGGATGCCTTCCAGCAAATCCCAGCAGTCCCTCCACGATGGGAAAGTCATGCGTTCCTTGTCTGCTTCCTGATTGCTTTGTCCTCCCATAGTCGATGGGAGCACCTTGGAAGAGATCTGCTGGGGCTGCTCTCCTGGAACTAGCAGGGGGCTGCTGACAACACAACAGGTGCTTCCTTGGGGGTGCATAATAATGGACAGCTAAGCAAAGCAACACATAGATGCTCCATGCCGTGACTGGTGGCATCCTTCACTGTGCTCCCAGCTGCTGGGAGAGGCTGGAAACCTGCTCTGCCCACTGGTCTCTGAGGGTTTCACACTGACTCTATTTGCAGATAGTGTCAGATGTGGGTTTTTTCCTCATGGCCTGGCAGAAATGCGGGA
The DNA here is from genome assembly GCA_013397915.1 of Daphoenositta chrysoptera. NCBI lineage: Eukaryota > Metazoa > Chordata > Aves > Passeriformes > Daphoenositta > Daphoenositta chrysoptera. The sequence continues at coordinate 156,907 of VZRO01001691.1, forward strand.
AAACTTGTCCTTTGCAGTGTGAAGCTCTGCGTTGCTCACCCTTTGCTGTCACGGGGAGAACCAGTCCCATGTTTTTAGAGAAAAGAGACTTTTATCAATAAAATTGAGCTGCTGGTGTTCTCAGCAGGTTGCCCAGACAAAACAGTGAATGGCTTTTGGTAAAACTTTAAATCTTAACTTACAAGGGCATGGACTCCCTTAGATCAGCCATAAGCTGGTGTTCAGATAACCACGGTGTTTTGAGGAGGAATAAAGGGTGTTTCGGTCTCCTGTGCCTGTGAGGGCCTTGTGGGGTATCTGGCCACTGGGCACCAGCACTTATGGGCAGCTGAGCCCATAGAGAGAGTGGAAGGCTCAGTCTGAGCATCTCTGAGCCTCCTTCTCAGACCCTGCAGCCTGCTGGGCTGACCCAGGAGCTTTCTTCCCTCCTCACCTGCATGCTTCAGAGTGGATTTTGGGGCTGGGCTGTGCTTGTGACTCTGTTTCCAAGCTCTTTGGAGAGGCAGATGTGTGCATGGCTGTGAGCAGGAGACATGTCTGACCTGATGTTCATCCTTATTTCAACTCCCCCAGGGCCTTTGGGGGATGATGCAGCCTTCAGTCAGCACGCAGGAAGAATTACAGTCCTCTTGGCTCAGTTGCATGTTCAGAGTGAGCCGCTGCTGAGGCAAGGGCTCCCATGGGTGCCACCCCTAACCCTGGAGCACGGTGATGGGTCCCGGTGGTCAGCATTGCTCAGCCTTGTTGAGGTTGCCTACTTCACCAGGCTGCTTTACTTTTTTTTAATATGCTCTTATTTCTTTAAGTCAGGGCTACAGCTGAGGTTTTGTAGGCACCCTTTTGCCAAGACATGACTGGCTTGTGCCCGCTGTTGAGTGGAGAGGCTGGGGAGGAGCCAGAGAGCAGCTGAGATGTGACGTGGTGAACTGGAGATGTGTGGTGACACCAGTGCAAGAATTGATCACACAGCCTGGGAAATAACAGCTCGGGTTTCCAGAGTGTGTGTTGAGAGGGGGGAAGGCAGCAGAGGACATCGATGCTGGGAGACTCCAAAAGATGCCTTTGCTTGGGTTGTGTGAGGAGGAGTACTGAGGGTCAGTCCCAGGTCTCAGAGGTGGCTGGGCTGCTGCTGGTGCTGGGACAGGGCAGGACCTCCTGCCAGAGTCAGGCCCAGCTGCTGCTGGCTCTGCTCAGCATTTACCATCCCCTGGGCTGGGAGGGAGCCCAAACACCGCTTCAGGAACAGCAGAGAGAGGCATCCCCAGGAGCACATGGGATGCTCCAGGGATGCTGAGCCACCTCGGCAGAGGGAAACGCTTGTCTGCCCAAAGAAAGGGCTTTTCCAGACTCTGTTAGAGCTTGGGGAAAGCCTGTTGTGGCTACTTTGAAGCACTTTGCAGTTGGAGGTGCCCAAGTCTTTTAGGACTCGGAGTTCAGTTTCTGAAAGGACTTGTTCCCTAGAAATTCAAAGTAACTGACTGCAGATCCCTGTGTACCAGCAGGCAGGGCAACACTTAAGGACTGGTCATGGCAGGGCTGACACCAGCCTGCTTTTTAGGTGCAAATAATTGTGCCACAAATTACATCAGACTTCACTGTCCATTAACAATCCTCTGTTCTCTGCTCCCCTAATCTTTTGTCAGTGTGAATGAACGGAAGTGTTTCTTTGGGTCTAGTCCAGCCCAAGGGTAGTAAACTGGACATCTCCTGTCCCTCTGTCTCTTGTAGAATCCATATGGATATAATGGATTTAGTGGCATCTTGCATTTTCCTCTGTCCAGACACAAATAATGGTATTTCACCCTGGCAGCCAGTGGTGCAAAACGCCCTCACCCACATTTTGGAGATGGCTGTGCTGTGAATCCCCCCACCTGTGCTCCTCTGAGCTCAGCCTTTGGGCGTTGGGCATGGTTTGAGAGGGGTTGTGCATGGTTTGTGTGGGGGTTTGGCATGGTTTGTGCTCCTTGAACCTCTGCGCTTTTGGACAGAGCTGGAAGCACCAGCCTCCCAGGCATGCTCCAAAGCCAGCTCCAGGGAGCTGAAATAACCTGGTGTGACTCTGCAGAGCCTGATTTCTATCCCTGTAATTAAACACCCAGCTGTTGAGATCTTTTATATGTATTCAGATTGAGACTTGGCAGGCTTAGGTAGCAGGGAGCTCGCCTCAGTGACCAGGAAGATCTGTTGTGCTCTTAAAGCAAACTCCATCACGCCTCAGCCAGGATGGGCAGGGATCTGAGCATGCCAGAGATGCTTTCATGGACTGAGCTGGTGCGATTGGGTGGGAAACTTTGCTGTGTTACTGCTGATATCCAGGCCATGGGCAAGGGAGTGGGAGCTTCCTCAGAGATGGGGTCTCCAGACACCAAAACGAGTACCCAGAGCCCTCTAAGGCACATAAGGGCTACATTTTGTTCTGAGATCTTGAAGGGAGAAGAGGGCTTAGCATCTGGAGATTCTCCAGGCAGTGCCTGAGCTGAGCCTAAGGATAACCACCTCATCCCACTGGAGCTGGCAGGAGAAGATGGCTGCTCCCCTAAATTCCAGATTTGTCCATCACTAGCGATAATGCACCGAAAAATAAATGTCACTTACAAAATTTATGGGAAAGCTGCTTTGCTAGTCTCCTTTTTTAAGGTTATACTAAAAATTAAACCACATTTCCCCCAAGGGGAGCGGCAGGCTGTCACCGTAACAAATGTCCCGGTGTGTCACGGAGCAGCACACACGTGTGTGCACACAGCGTACGCAGGCATCGAGAGGCAGGGCGGCGCAAGGGGCCGCTCACGTGGCTGCCTAGCTGAGGAAAATCGTTATTTTTATACTTACACTTTATATGGCAATTTCCTGCCCGCGTAAAAAAAAAAAAGAAAAGAAAGAAAGAAAAACATCAGAGAGTTACACAAGCTCAAAACCGAGCTCCCAGTATAAAACCCGGCGTGTGACTTCCTTATACAATGGGAGCGCGGACTCCTCGCGGGTGCGGCCCTGGCACGGCCTCCCGCTCCCGCTCGGGATGGGATCCCAGAGCGCCGTGGCGCAGCACCATCAGCTCGCAGGAGGTGTTTCTGGAAGGTTAAGCAGGGGATCAGCGTGGCTTTGAGGACTGTTTTCCGTCCCCGCCCCGAGCCGTGGGGCGGCACTTCGAGGTCCGGCTCCCCCGGCCGCTCCCGTGCCGCGTGTCCGGACGGGGCGCTCCGGCTGGGGGACGCGCATCAGCTCTGGCAGCGGAGCTAATGCGATTAAGGGCTTTTCTCACCCTCCGCTCGGTGCTCATTAACATTTCCCTGCTAAGGAGTTTAGAGGCGTCGCCTCATCTCGCCGCAGCTTCGGTTTGTGACGAGGGGGCGGGCGGGCGGTGCAGGGGAAGGCGCCCCGGCCCTGTGGGCTCTGTCCGGACAGCGGCAGGGCCACAGAGGGAGGGGATGTGGCTGGGACAGAGCCGCTGCGATGCCGTGCAATGCCACCAACCCCAACGCTTCCAGCAAGGAGTCCTATTTCTGCCGGGGATTGGGAGCTGGGGAAGGCAGATGCCCTGGTTGAGGGAGGGTGAGGCTGCCTGCCTGGTAGCCTGCGAACAGAGACCTACAAACAGCTTCTCTGTGGTGTCACAACCCCGTCCTCTGCGCAGGCAGGGAGAGAACCCAATTTTGGAAGCCTCCTTCCCAGATCTCACAATCGAGAACCGGGAGAGATATTTTTATTTGGTCTTAGAAGTAGGTCTTGAGACATCTCTAAGTGAGTGCTTCATAGTCTGCGTAGAAATAAAACCCTCCCATGCACCACACAAAGCCCTTCACAGCAGCAAGCCCGAGGCTTCGCCCTGCTGCCTCTACCCTGTGCTCTCCTTTTGCTCCATGTCCCCGGCCAGCTCTACTGGGGGCACCTGGAGCAGGCTGACACGAGTTCTGACCCCTGCCCAGTGAAGTTCGATGCAGAAGATGCTTCTAGACTTTCTGTGGTGGGTCCCAGGTGTCTTTTGAGTAATCTGAAATGTGTCAGTCTGTGTTGAACCAAAGAAGAAAAGTGTGTTTGATGATTTTTTTTCCCTGAATATTTTAATTCTTCCATCAAGAAAACCTGAATCTCCCATGGAAATTGTGTTTCCTGTTTGAAAACAGGTTGTTAGCATGCCACTCAGCACTACAGAAGGCTGCTTTTCCAGGGGCTAATACCTGAAGATTGACTGATTTCAATATCTAGCACGCTATATCCTCTGATTCAGCTTTCCCCCTGTATCATTGGGGCTTTTGTGCTTTTCCTTTCTCCGATGTGGATCCTCTGGTGCCTTTCAAGACCCAGGCTCCTGCTCCAGCCTGGCTCAGCTGAGCTGAGGAAGACCTCTCCACTCTGTCTGCCTTGCCTATTTCCATGAAACCTCCAGGAATTTAATAACTTTGAGATTTTCAGCTGTCACTCACGCTGTTGAATTTGACTGCTGAGTCGGAGAGTAATTACGGGAGACAGACAACACGTGGAGCATGTGATGGCATAAGACTTGTTTTCTTAAGGAAACCATGCCAACAAAAAAAAAAGAAAAAAAGATCTAAAAATACCTCTTTTAAAATTTTTTGCCTTGTTCTACCTGCAGGCAGCTCTTGACTGGCAGTAAGGGAACGTGTGCTGCCCTGGGGTGGTGACACCTGGCACTGGGTGCTGTGTGGGCAGGATGGGTGTTCTTGTCCTTGCAGTCCTTGGGGACACGGGGCTGAGAAATCAGCATGGTGACCTTAGTCCCTTTGAGGTGACACTGGGTGAGAATGAGAGACGTGACACGAGCATCTCCAGCAGTGCTGTACTATTTCAGGGCAAACCCATCAACTCAGAACCATCTCTTATAAATAAAGGAGATTTTAATTAAAACCACAGATTGTTAACAGTCTATTACACTGCACATTCTGCCAAATAGCAGAACATCCTTTGAAATACCTGTTAAAATACTGGATGGTGCTGCCATTAAGGGACTTCGGCTGGTTGCTGAAGGTGCTGCCTTCAGTCCTAGTTCTGTGTCCTGCTCCAGGACACCTTGGTGGTGCAGGAGGCCTCGGCTGAAGCAGCCAACATCGGGTTTGGAGGTGATGCCTGATTGCTTTGTGTAGCCTGTGTGCCCCACCTTCCCTTTGGAAGGGGGTTATCAGCATAAGGAGCAAAGGGCGGGCAGGGTTGTGCCAAGGGAGCTACTGAGCTTGTTACTGCGTTGGGAGGAATGGGAGATGCTGCCTAAGGCTTGTAATGGAGCCTCCTGCTGCAGGCGTGAAGCAGAAGCAGGCAGGAGGAGAAGGATGAGGGCTGCTCCTGAAGGCCACAGTTCCTGGTCAAATCACTGCCTTCCAGGGTCCAGCTTTGCGTCTGGGATGCTCAGAGAAACCCAGACCCACAGAGCTGCCTGCCCGTGCCAGCTTTTATTCTCCTTACCCGCTCCTCTCTCTCGGTGCTGGCGGGCAGCCCAGTGCCAGGCTTTTTAAGCTTTTTTTTTTGTCTTTTTCAATGAGAATAAATCTTTTATCTGTTGACTGTGAGACTGTGCTGCAAACAGAGTCGTACAGATCTTGTGGGTTTTTTATAGCCACCTCCATCTTCCAGGTTGATGGTTTGCAGCTTGGTCAGTGCCCAGAGTTGGCACTGCTGGCTTGGGTGGAGCTTAACCCCAACTGCTCCATGCTGGAGACCGGGATGCAGGGATGGAGACCTGCCCTGCCACCCCCATGGCATGATGTTGTCTCTGCTCGCCTTGTTCTGAGTGTAAGAGGAAAGGGGAAGGATGTGGCTGGAAGGAGGCAGACACAGAGCAAGGAAAACCAGTTCATTTTGCTTAATTATGACTGACTGTGACAGCCCGCATCTTCAGTTTGAAAAGTATCTGTGAGGTACGGGCTGCTTCTCTCAAACAGGATAATTATGTTAATTAAAATGCTTTCTTTATGGCAGTTCTGATTAATAAAAACAGTTCCAGTGCTCTCTTTAAACACGCTAACCTTCTGTTGTGCAGGAAAACTGGCTTTTCTCAGCAATTTATGACTTTTAAAACAGATTAGAGCAGGACAGCCTGCTGCTTTCACACAGTAACGCTTCCTCCCCGGGGGAGAGCAAGGCAGCCCACCAGCACAGTGCCCTGCTCGTGGGGAATAGACGGAGCAGAGCACTCGGGCAGCGACGCCGGAGCAGGCAGCAACATGTGCCCATGTGGGAGCTAGGGATGGGAGGCGTCAGAGAGCTCTGCAAGAGTGCCAGGGAATAAAAATACCACTTATTTCTCTAATTGCTGTTTATTTCCTCTGCAAAGTATTGGGATAATTAACAAGCTCCCAATTAAGAAAAAATGGTGTGTAGAGGAAAAACAGGTACGGTTGCCAAGAGAGCTGGGTTTGTGCCAGAGCGTGGCGAGGGGCAGTGGTGGTGGTCCCTCTTGCTGACCACGAGTGGGATGGGGCCCTTTGGGGACTCCAGCACTCTGGAGGATGTGGTGGTTTCCCAGTTCCTCACCAGAGACCTTTCCCAAGGTGAAGGTTGTGCTCCCAGAGGTCTGAAAGCTTAGGAGCTCATGTGACCACTGGTGTGGCTGCCTCATGTTTTGTCCTTTGGCTGGTTTGCTGGTCCTTGAAGGTGTTTACTTCCTGCATGTGGAGGTTCAAGGCCCCTGAACACAATCTGGTGTGGGTTTGGAGAGGGGCTGAGCATCCACCACCCTCCTGAGAAGCAGTGGCAAATCGGGAGGGCTTGGTGTCTCTGCAGGTAGCTCTAAAAATATAATCAACAGGCAGCCCAGTGTTCATAAGGAGGCACTGCTTGCTGTTCACAATGAGGATGGGTTTGCCACACACTTGTCCCCAAATGCCAGTCCCCAGCCAGATGCACGTTCCCACTCTGGGAAGGAAGTTTTGTGTTCTCCCCACCCTCCCTTTTCCTTTTTCCACACTTTCCTCTGGCTTGCCATCCCTGCTGGCAGATGGTGCCTTAGTCTGAGCCAGATGCTGGAGCAACACGTGAAACAGTTCTTAGCTCCCACTCCCCAGGCCCAGCAAGGGACTCTTACACAGGGATAGTGACTTTCACTGGGTCCCTTCCCTTCCTCTATGTCCAGGAAGGGACCAGCACCTCCAGCAGCCCATCCTCAGGTTGGGGAGTGCTGCTGAGCCCTCTCCTTCGGCAGATGCTTTGGGAAGGGTGACACCATCCTTCTGCCCTGCAGGTAGCTGGCCAGAGGAGTTTGGGTCTGTTCTGCCCTGCTCCTCTAGGAGAGGAGGAAAGTGAGTGCTTGTCCCTGACTCTGTGAAATGCTGCATGTGACCTACAGCCCTTGCCCTAAGAGGTGACAGCATTAGTTTGCCATCCAGCTGTAACTCCTGATGTAGAGCTGAGTGACTTCACTGGGTTTGCTCGACCTGGTGAACTGCTGGCAGGCAGCCCCACTCCCCCTCTCTTGCCATGTTTGAAGTATTTTGGGAAGGACTGGTGTGGGAGAAGGGGAGTAAAAAAACCCCTAGAGGCTGTAGTGTATCAAGTGCAGGCCAGGGGAGGGTGGTGAGGGGCTGCGGGGTGAGGTTCCTGCACACATCCAGCAAGGCAGCTCTGCCCTCTGGTGTGTTTGCAGCCCACAGATCGTGGTGAGCAGTGCAGTCATTCAGGGCAGCTATCCAGAGCTTCCCTGCAGGTTATCCCCCCAACTTGGGGGGCCACAGCCCCCCCAGCATGGCTCCAGCCCCCTGGCACAGCCCTTTCCTTGCCCTGCAGGCTTGGCTGGGGCTGGCTCTGCTCCACTTCTGTCCTCGCTGCCCTGTTTACCTCTGCTATATTTACATGTCTATTTTATGATTTCAATTTTTAATGCTTCTGCTCTTTGAAGATGCTTAATGCTTTGGAGTGGAACATTTTCTTCTGAGTCCTGAGTGCCAACTGAGGACAGACCAATAAATCAACTAATAACTGGAACCTCATTTTCTGCTCCCATTGCTGCGAGTTAACCCTCCTTGTGCCTCCAAGGCTCTCCTGGTGCTTCCCATCTCCCTGGGCAGGAGAGCTGCCTGTGCCAGCTATGAACACCCTTTGGCTGGGCAATGTCAGGCCTTTGGGATTCCCATGCTGGGCTGTATCTTAAGTGGTGGTTTCCAGGTATATCTTAAGTGATGCTTTCCAGCTGCCACCTTCTTTCTCTTTCTGCCACCACTGGTCCCAATGCCTCATTGGGTCAGCAGAGGTGGAGATTAGGAAGGCAACCTGCAGAGAGCGGCCAGCATGGTGGGTGAGTCTGGCAAGTCACCCAGTGAGACCCAGGCTGTTCCAAAGCTCCTCAGAGTGGGACAGCCAAGTGCCATCTTTGTGGCCTTGTGATGCCACAAAATCCAGGACCTCTAACTGTGCTCTGCAGAAATGAAATCTGGAGAAAGCCACTTCCCTGCTGCTTGCACAGGGAACTCTTGTTCTGCTGACAACTTGTGGCAGAACTGGAGGAACCCCTCAGGAAGGCACCCCATCTCCCTTTCACTGGCAGCTGGAGCTGATGAATCTCCAGCGCAGGAGAACGTGCTCTGCACTACGAGTCTAACAGAAAGTGGCAGATCTTAGGTAAATCTTCTTTCCAGCTATTCAGCCTAGCCCCCAAGGGCTGAGGACTTTCCACACTGCTGCCTTCATTAGTCCAACTCTATTTCCTGTTCTCATTCATCTCAATAACATCTAACCCTTTAAAGAAGCACCTGCTTTTACCCGATCCTGCAGTGAGGTCTGCAGGGTACTTGCAGGGCATCTGTGCTTCCCCTCTGCACGTCCACACCTGCAGGCTTGAGGATTCAGGTGCTAGCCCTGCTCTCAAGATACCTTCCCTGAGACAGGCTGCTGGCCTTACCTTGCTCTAATACTTTATTAGCCTGTTGAATTATGAAAGTGCTGCTTTCATCACCTGGCAGATGGCCACAGAGCTGCCTCTCAGCTGCTCTTTAACTTCTGACTCCAAGGTGTTTCATGCATTAGCCTCATCCACTCTGCATCTGGAGTCAGGCTGTGTCCATGGACTGTGCTAACATGGGGTGCCCAGGGCCCTGGGGAAGCCCTGGCCTTGCCGAAAGCAGCCAGCCCTGGTCTCTGCTTCCCTCAGGGGGCTCTGGTACTGTACTGCTGTACAGTGGGCAGGGGTGCAGGCAGCACAGGCAGGGGGACCCCTGAGCCAGCAGCACATGGGGCTGGACACACCAGTGTCCTGTGGTGAGCCCTACCAGGCAGGAGGGCTTGGCATCCCCATGCCCTGGCCCCAGACCAGCGGTGGTTGAGGCCCTCTGGTCTCTCCACACCCTGTCACCAGCTGGGAGCCCTTGGCACTGCTGATCCAGAGTGGAAAGTGGGCTTCTCAGGGCTCCATAGCTGCCTAATGAAGTGCTGGACCTTCATTAAATGCTCTTTGAGCCAGGCACATCTCCTGGTACCTTTCCTCTGCCACAGAAGCACAGGGCTGCATAGCAGTAAACCAAGGCCATGATATTCCCCACCTTTGTTTTTTGTCTCTGATGCTGTGAGTTTGCTCCCAGGGGCTGGATACATCTGCAGGGGCTGGGGCTGCACTGGAGGTGCCCAGTAACAACCAGGAGTGGGCTCAGCCAGGGTTTGATTCCCTTTTTGGCTGTCAGAAGTGATTTGTCCATAGGGAGCTCTCACCCGTGGCACAGCCTGGTCCCGAGCCAGCTTGGTTTTGGCAAGCCAGGAGTGCCCAGGGCTGGTTGGCAGAGCTGCTCTGGTGCACAGCTGATGGCTCAGGCTGCCCAGTGCCATCTCCATCGTTCCCAGTGAGTGCTGGGAGAGGGTGGGGAAGGGAACAGGGCCCTTCTTGCAGCTTTGTGCTCTGTTGCTCTCTGATGGCCTGCCTTGTGTTTATCCATAATTATATTGTGGTGACACGGCTACCGTTTCCAAACCCATACACAAATGCTTAATAACCCATGGGAATGCTTTCCCATTCGTTAAGGGGCGCAGGCTGGGTCCATTTCCTCTGGTCCTGCACAAGCCAAGCGTGGGGCAGCATCTCAAAGCTGGTCCCCTCTCTGCTGGGGACCTGCCCTGGAGTGACATCACCTCTGTCCCCTGCATCATCCATCAGACAGTCTGGAAATGGAGGCAGAGGGTATCAGGGGTAAAATTTTCCATTGGAAAATGTATTTTTTATCAAACGACATTATCAGAATCGGCATGTAGCCATGGAGCCAACATTCAGGTGGGAGAATATTGAAGCAAATCATTCTGGCTTCTGTCTGTTGACAGTGTCCAGGAAATTCAAATGTGTCTCTTTGATTTGATGTGTTTTGACTTTTATGTTTTAATTTAATATCCAGGTTGTATTTAACATTTTATTATGGTTCGTGCTTGAGAAATTAAATACTTTTTCCCTTACTACAGCAAAATTCCTGAATATTTCCCAGTGAAATGCCAGGGCTTGGGTTTTTCCTGAGTCCTGTCCTGCAGGTGATTTTGATTCACTGAGTTCAGTGCAAAACAAAACTTTTCATTTAGGAACCTTGCACAAACCAGATATTGGTTTCTACTAGGCAGTTTCTGAAAATTCATGCCTTTTTGGTGCCCTGGAGCAGGTTTAGGGATCTGGGGAAGCAGCATATGTCCTTGTCTGGTATTTGGAGGTGCTGCTGAGGCAATGTAGAGGTAGATTTATTTATGGCTTTGACCATACCACCAAGGGATGGAGGTGTCTGGGGAGGAGAGTGTCCTGTGCTGCTGTGGGTCCCCTGCTGGGGACGGTGCTGGGAGGTGGCACATCCCTCTGGTGGGATGCCATGGGGTGCATCCCTCTCCTCTGCTGTGGGGCAGACGGACCACTCTGCTCCTGCTGCGACCATAACAGGGCAGGGGGGCCCCGGTGTTGGAGGAAGTTCCTTTGCACCCCCAGTGAACCCCCCTTGAGGGAAGTGGAGCTGTAGGCAGAGCTCAGGCCGACCAGAAAAGCTGCTGCTGGTGCCTGTTGGCTGCTTCCATGCACGTGAGCACGTGCGCGGGTGTTCGTGCATGCATGTGGGGATAAAGCCACTTTCCAGGCAGTTCTTCTAACAACCAAATGACAGCTTGTTTGCTGCTAGGATTGCGGGCCTGCCTGGCAGAGGCTCCACACCAGAACTCTGGAAGCTGCTGCCAGCGAATAGCCAAACACATTTGTACAGGATCAGTCGACAGCGTGTTCCAGCCTCCAGCTCTGGCGGGGGGAAAGAAATCATCTCCCTGATATATGTGTTTCAGCACCAATTATCCAAGCCTCATTTGCTCTAGACTCACAAGACCATGTCCCATGACATCTATTAATTGCATTAAAGATCTCTCATTATCCTAAATCTCCAGGATGCAGAGTTGGAGTGGCTCAGGCCCAGGTTTTCAGGAGGGCACACGTGTGTGTGAGCACACGGGATGGGGGGTGCACCTCATTCCAGGCAGGCAGGGCAGGCACAGCCACCACTGGCAGCAGTGGCATGTTCCTCCCAAGCCTCTGTCCCCGGTTATTCACAGCTGGGTTGTGGCTGGTCCCTGGGGCTGGGTGTGACACTTGGCTCGGGCAGAGCCTTTCCTGTGGTCCCTGAGGGTTCTGTGAGGGAGCGATGCTGCCAGCACTCCGCACCGCACACCGCCAAGCACGAGCCCACTGCCCCTTCTTTGCCAAATACTTATTGTTCCTGCTTTGAACTTCTGCAGAGCGAGGTTTGCCAAGGCTCCAACATGAATCATTAATTAATTCCTGGAGGGCTTTTTTTTTTTAATGTTGTTTGTTTGTTTGTTTTGCATTTTTTTTTTGTTTTGTTTTTTTGGTGTGTGTTGTTTTGCTTTCATAATTGAAAATGGGGAGAGGAAGGCGGTGTAGGTGCAGGATAGCAGAGGTGCAGTCAGAATCACTTCACCATCCATGGTCAGGAGGGTGCCTTGGGTGCCCTGCTTGCCCTTGCTCCTTGGGCTGGGCTGTAGTTGCCACTGGGGCTCTGGGCACTTGGATTCCTGCCCCTCAGCCTCAGCCCTCATCCTGCCTGCCACGCTTTGTGTGAGCAAACATACCCTCCCTTGGCTGTGAGCATCCCTCTCCCCTTGTCACCCTCCTCCTGCACCCTGTGTCACGGTTGGGTCTCCCCTGGTATTCACAGTTCTGGAGGTGCCCTTTGCCAAGAGCCTTGTTGGATGCAGGGACCCTGAGGTTCAGTATGGAATTTCATTGCTTCTTTTGGAAACTTCATTCCTTCATGAGGCCTCTGGAGGGGCTGGTGGAGGCAGAAAGCTCAGCAGGGCACCAAAGAAAGGCTTGGAAAGGAAAAGGCAAAAGTTAAAAGGACAGAAAGGTCTCATTAAAAGAGAAAAATACGTTTTCATTTACTGGAGCAGCCTCAGGATTGCGGAGAGCGGAGGAGGGCAGTAAGGTCTGCCTGGAGGCTGACAACCCAACTTCTTGTGCAACGTGTGCTCCAGTCCCCGACCATCCATCCCAGTGTATTCCAGTGCCTTGTTGGACTGGGGAGCTCCAGGTGTGTCGGTCTCATGGTGCTGAAGGGAGGGATGGGCCTGATCGCAGAGCTCAGGGAACACAGCAGGAATGGGCAGCATTTGCAACAATGCCCAGGCCCTCGAGCCTGCATGAGCTCTTGCCATTTCCACCCTCTTTCTGGTGTAATAACTTGTTCCTTATTGACATTTTTATTCCGAACACAGGGAAAATGCCAGCGCAGTAATTGCTGTACATGTAAAGCAAGGCACCGTGCCATATCCTCCCGATCATTTCCTTCCCTCTTCCCCCAGCTTGTAAGGCCCAGGTGGAGGTGAGCAGTGGCTGGAGGGTGGGATACAGGGACCCACATGTGCCATGGAGCTGCCACCAGGTGGGTGGGACACAGGCACCATCCCCTCCTCCGCAGTGACTCCCAGGGCAGCCGCGGGGCTGGGAGTAACACCGGGTCTAATTGCTCTGCCAACAGCTAGACCCGCTGCCTCCAGGAACACTTACATCTGCAGATATCGTGTGGTTTCTAATACCATCAGAAATCCCTCTTGCTCTCATGTTTACCAGCATGCAATTGCAACCCCTTGGTGTCTGCATAACAGCCTTCCATCTCCCGGTTCCCCACAAACAGTGACAGAGCTATGACAATCAGGAAGGAGGCAAACAAGAAGCAAAACCCCACTGGGATCCAGGGAAAAAGCTGTGTCCTGCAGGATGTAAATTGAAAATAGAAATGCTCTTCCCTTCCTCCACCCCAAAAGCATTTGATAAAAAGATAATGTAGAAAATGTAGAATTTTTCAAAGCCGTGGTAGCCACCTTTTTTTCATGCAATAAGCCAGAAAATGTTTACTGCATGAGCAGAGCAGAAGCTGTAATGTTGTTAAATGATAGTGCTGGGGAGCCATCTGCTTATTGACTGAAGTCTGGAGCATGGGCTTTCTGCTGCCGTGTGTTGCAGAGATGGGTGTGAGCACACGTGTGCCAGGGATGCACAATGAATGCGTGCTGCCAGCGTGATTCCTTACGCCCGAGGGCTGGTCCTTCATGCCTGGAGAGACCTTGGGGTGTCCCTGGGTTCCACCAGGCTGGGCCACCGCGTGCTGGCTGGGGATGGCAGGCTCTGGGCATGCAGCAGGAGCATCTGGTTCTCAAAGCAGGTGGAAAAGCAAACCTGGGGCAAACAAGCAGCCCCATGAGCTCAGGGGGTCTCAGGATGGCTTTGGAGGGAGCTTTCACCGCCACAGCGCTGACAAGGGGCACAGCAAAGGGCCCAGCAGAGCCCTCCCATGGATTTGCATCCGATGAGAGCCGGGTGCATCCCAGGCTCCTCCCAGCAAGGCCTCTGGGCCACGCCAGCACGTGGTCGCCTGCAGTTAAGTGGGGGATTATGCATGTCTGAACAGTTGGCATTGAACTCCTAAACTCTGGAAATCAAACTGTGCCCTGCAGAACGGCCACGCTGCTGCCGCCGAGGTCAGGGGGATTTGTGGCTGCCTGTAAGAGAGCCAAATCTGTCTTTTCTTCCCCCGCTGAAGGTCGTGCCACAATGCCCTCGGCATCTGGCTAATCCAGCTGGTGCCCTTCACCCACACGCAGACCTGCCCATCTCCAGTGCCCGCCGAGGCCGTGCTGACTCCACCCTGGTACCCCAGCTCACACAGGGGAGCAGCAGGGACCCCCAGGCACCCATCAGTGTGACAGCCTGGCTGGGAGAATCAGTCTGCAAGTCTCCAGTGCTGTGAATTTAGTCTGTAGCATTGTTTTGATGACAGGAGTGGTGAAATAACACCCAGGGGACAGACGGGATACCAAAATTATGATATTGCCCTTTGGAATTATTTCACGGTCAATGTAGCTTTCCTGTCCTCACGGTGATATTTTACCCAGCCATTGCTCAGAGGATCCCTGTCTTATATTAATCCATTTCTGTTGATGCACGGAATGAAATGCTATATTCCCCCCAGCCCTCCTGCTGTCCGTTTTGTTTCCAAGCAGCAGCTCGGGCAGCGGTGCTTGCCTGCTGCTGGGAATTCTGATGGGCTGTGGCAGAGCAGGGATGGGGCACGGATTCATTCATCCGCCTGCTCTCTCACAAGCTGCTCGTGTATTATTGATAACCCAGGGCTGAGTGATTATTACATATATAAATTTATTTTAATTTCTCATGATTGCTGCTGTGATTAAAGGATGTGCCAGGTTGTACGTAGCCTGGTAGTGATTAGGCACTACAAGCCATGGCAGAGATAATGTGCAGGGCCTGGCTCAGTGAGGCTGATAGATGAGACAGGACTGGTTTTCCCATGCAGGGCTTTGTCCCAGACCTGCACAGGGATTTCAGTGCCTGCAGTTCCTTGGTTTCAGTTCTGGTGTGTCTGAGTGCTGGCCTTGAGCTCAACGCCGGGATGTCCCCACGCCCTGGGATTGTCTGCTCCAAGCCAGGCAGGAGCAAGTGGCTTTTCCTGGGCATCCAAAAACAAAACTAAACTTTACTGTCTATTATTTTTTTTTCCAACCTCTCCCATTTTTTATAGAATTATGAACTTTGGGCTAGAATTAGAACGGTATCATACAACATCACAGAGTATCCTGAGTTGGAAGGGACCTCCAGGTATCACTGAGTCCAGCGACCTTAGGTACTTAGGCAGTTGAAGATGGAGAGAAAAGCTGAGGAAGATGAGGTGGCTGTGCCCTCTTCACTTGCCCCATAGACACCCACCCGCATTTTAAATGTCTCAATATCCGGCCATTAGGGCCAAGTAAAGCTAATTGTGTGAGTAATTCTGTTGATTTAGTTATTCCTGTAAACATTGACAGAATCAGCTCTCCTATTCCTCAACAGAAAACACTTCCCAGCAGAAAATACAAACAAATTGCTCTTCATATCATAGCATTTTAAAATAAAAATATCAATAAGGAGCTAAGTCAAAACTGCATTTTAGATTCAACAGATTATTCAGCAGAAAACACGAAAACAATGAAGCTCCTCTGAGGATGGTAATCAGCACATGCAGATGTATTGCTTTTTCAGATCACAAAATCTCAATACTCAAGATCAGTAGAAAACTAAGTAGAAAATGCTTTTTATAGGATTCAAATTCCAATTAAATTAGAGCAGATTATTCAACAAGAAAGCCTACAAAATGAAGTCTCGGTTTATGTATTGGAAAGCAAAATGCAAATATGTTGCTTTCCGGCTCGCAGGGTTTCAAACCAAAAGACAAACTTACTTTAAGTAAAAATTATTTCATTCAAATTCTGGGGGAATCGACTCAAGTAACTGATCCTCAACTGAATTATTCAGCTTTTTTATCAACAGACTTATTTCTTCCCTCTTTATTCTTAATTTGCCTATTCATAAATCCCACTGCTTTGTCAGTCATAAGAAATACTTTCCAGTGGCTTTGACAAAGCAAAAATTAGCAGGGAAGGGAACTGGCACATAACCGCCTCACTGCAGAACGCTTCCTTGCAGAGTAAGGTATTTTTCTCTTCCTGGAGCTTTAATGCCAGCAGAAATCAATGCGATATCTCAGCTCACCCTCCTGCCCGATGCTCACTGCAGGGCTTCAGCAGGCTTTGGGCCCCCTCGTGGTGGCTGTGTTAGACCTGTGGTCCCCAGCACGTGTTGGGGGGTCCCGGTCCTGCTGGCCCACCGAGGGTCCCTGCGGTATCCTCAGGGGAAGAGCTTTGCTTTTGGCAATGCTGCCTCGGGCCGAGAGGTCCTGCAGGGCAGAAGATCGGGCTCTTCAGCCACCAGCTCTGTCACTCCGTTTCCTTTGCTCTTAACCACTGGTATCTTCTTCCCAGCCTGGAATTGCTTGGCTTTGACTTGGAGTCATTGGATCTCATTCCGTGAGCTTGTGAGGGTCGTGGGTGTTTCTAGGGGAAACACCAGTGGTCATAAATATTTCCTTTTGATCTGCAAACATCAGCCTCTGGTGATGTGAAGAAGGTTACAGCAAGAGTTTGAGTCAGAGCAGTAGAGCTAGATGAAAATCTTAGTTCTGTAATTTTACTAGGAATTGGGAAATATTTTAACAGGGAGATTAAATGTATCTTTAAATACAGAACTTAAAAGAAGAAAGGAATTTGTTCAACTGACACATCGGAGGAGTTGTAGGAACCTTAGAAACTATTTGTAAAACCTCATTAAATAGGAGAATGCTCTGCAAATCCATCCAGTTTTCCTGAAGAACTTTGAACCTTCCTTCTCCCTCTGGTCTGCAGCGATTTGCTCTGTGTCCGTAGAGCAGTAACCTGCAGCAGTAAGCTGCATCCTGGGATCCTGGGGATGGGATGTGGGGTATAAAAGCAGTCAGGGTCCCTCCTCATAACCAATTCTGAGTCTCCCACTTTCCTGAGTTTCACCGTGAGGCTCGTGTTGGTGGAAGGAATGGAAAGAGCAGTGGATGCCTTAGGTCAGAAGTGTGACTTTGAGGGTGATCTTCCCTCTGCTCTGGAAACATCACCTTGCGTCTCTGCTGCGAAGTGGCTTCTTGTCCTCACCTCCTTGTTTTGAGGTGCTGCAGAAGAGCCACGGGGATGGTTTTGCCATTTTCCCCTCTCTCTCGAGCAGGCTGGGAGAGGACAGTGAGGGGCTGCAGGGGTTGGGGGTAGTTTCCAGAGAAGCACTAACAGGGTGACAGCTTGGAGGTGGCACCCTGGCAGTGGGAACGTGCCCCCCACCCTGTCCAGCCCTGCTGCGAGCGCTCGGCGTGCTGCAGCCTTGTGCCTTCTGGCATGTGAGAGGGACACTGGAGGTTTTGGAAGCAGCCCAGAGAGCAACTGTGGTTTCTGGCACCTGGGAAGCTCTTGAAGATGGCCTACATGCTTGAAAGGCACTTGGATGTGCTGCTGCTGGAGCAGGGATATCCCTCGACTGTTCCTCTCCCCTATTTCTTGTGTGGGGATGAGGGTTCCCCACCCTTTGATGCTCCAGCTGTGAGGGAGACTCCCTGCACAAGGAGTCTGGGGAATGGCACAGCTCCAGGGTTTTCCTGGCAGTTTCCCAGCCTTTCCCAGCGGGCTGGCAAGGCGACCTTGACTCCTCTCATGGAGCAATCAGACCCTGTAGCTGCTGCTGCTTACCACTGTCTACATGCTTCTCAAGCCTTTTTCTCTCTGATGGTAGAGGATGTAGATTTGGGGGAGAAGGTTTCTTATGAACCTCCTTACAGATTTCAATGTCCACCTGACACATAGAGGGTGGCAGCAGAATGGAACCCCAGCCTATATCCTCTTCCTCATGTCACCTCTGCCTTGTGCCCACAAAGGAAGAGCTGTTAGAGGTACCACACAGAGGGGCTGGGATTCTCTCAGGATGGGGCTTTGTCAAACCCTCAGCACTGCTGAACCGATGGCTTTTAGGTCCTGTTTTGGGCACAGCTAGGAGACAGGTCAACTTTTGCTAAAAGGAAGGGACAAAGCAGACAGGGGCTGCCTATGGTTTGGGGGAGCTGGGGAGGGAGAGGGAGGAGGAAAGGGAGGGAGATAAAAGGGCTGCTCCCTCCATGTCATTCCCCATGAGGGTGGCTGGAACAGCCCACAGTGTCCCCTCCCTGCAGAGGGTTTTCTGCAGAGCTCCCTGCTCCACCAGGAGGGAATGAGAAAGCAATGTCAAATATATGTTTGAAAAGTCAACAGAAGGGCCCTGCAAGATTGACTGCAGTCTCGTGAAATATTTAATTCTTTCTCTCCTTATGAAGAGAGACATTATTCTGGATGAAAGATAAATTAGGGAGGAACAGGGCAAGGGACAAGGGGGGCAGAGGGGGAAGAAGTGTGTGGGGAGAGGGAGGGACCGGCTGTCTGCCTCTCTCACTGTACCCCTAACAGGGTGCCTGTTACTCATCACAGGAAATATGGGCTGTTGCTTCATTATCTCAGCCTCCTTTACTCCTATCAGCTTATTTTCCCTTTCTGCTGCCTGTATCTCTGCATAGATGCCTATTGCAAAGTGCACCTGCGCTCTGGGCCCCCAGCCCCAAACAGCCCTGGCACAGCCCACCCCAAAGCATGGGGACACCAGTGGTGGCACAGGGCCCTCGGTGAGACAGCCTCAAGGGCGCCAAGTGTGACAGAGAGGTGACCAGGTACCCTTTTTCTAGAGGTTTTATGCTGCCTAAGAGTTTGGTCTTGCTTTCCAACGTGGGGTCTGATGCCGCAGATCTGGGGGGACACAGCACATAACCAGGCTGAGGGGGATGGGGAAGGCAAGGAAAGCACTGCCCTCATCTGCTCCCCACTCAGCACCATCTCCCCTGCTCTGCTTCCAGAGGCTCTCTGCCTGTCCCTCTGCCTGCTGAGGGGAGCACGGGCACAGCCAGGGCTCCGTGGGACCTGCACGCAGCCTGTACCCAGCACCCTGCCCTGCCATCAGCACCTCGTGACAGCGCCAGCTGATCTGGTGGCTCTCCCTCCCTCCCCCGCTGTGCCAGGGCTGGCACTCCGAGTGGGAGAGGGCTGGATGTCTGCAGACATGCTCACCCGGAGCCTCCGGAGGCCTCTGGCATCTGGGAAAGGCAGTGACAGCCAGGATCCAACTCAGGCCATGTGAGCGAGGCCAGAACTGGCTCGGGAAGAATCTCCCCACCCCTGCAATTCCTGAGATAGAAAAGAAGCGAGTTCCCACCAGCAGCAGAGATGAAAAATTCCAATAGCAGTAAAAGAAAAAAAAAAAATCTTGAAAATCCTCCTTTTGATTCCACTCAATAAGGGGTTTTTTATATGCTTTCAAAACATTTTGATAGTTGCTTTTCATCTCTAGCTCTTTTTTGCAAACTATAAATTACCTTAGATTTATTAACCTAAAAATTGATTTTTTCTTATTTCAAATGTGTCAAAAATGGGACATTTTGACTTTCTGAGCCTTTTTCCAGGATTTTGTGAAGTGGGTAATTTGTCAGAATTGATCCTTTTTTTGGGAGGCTTTGAATTTCAACAAACTGGTATTTACTGCTGAAAACACAGTGAGTTGACAAATTCCCAAACCAGCTACTGTGATTTCAGGTTTACCAGAGCAGAGTGGAGGGAGGTTTTGGTACATGACAAGGAGCTTTAGACCCTGGGTGGGGATGCATCCTGAGAATGGGCACTTCTTAGACTTCCCCAGCTCTCTGTGCAGAGACATGGAGCTGAAAAGGGTGCCAGTGTCCCCTCTGAGTCCCCCTGGGCCACCCATGTCCCTGCCACGGAGCAGAGCAGCTCCATGACTCCGCTTGCCACTGCCCACAGAAACCACAAGCACTGGCATCACTGGCATCCGTGCTGTTGGACTCACTGCAGCGTTAAACCTTGATAAATGCCTTTAATATTTAATTGGTCTTTAAAAAACATAAATAGGCAGGATATTAAATGCAACTCCTCAGGCAGAGTAAGGCGAGTAATGAATGTTACCCATGACTGGTGGCATCTGCAAAATGCACTTTACTGTGGTTTGAAACCAAGGGCTTGAGAGATGTTTCCTGCTCTTGTTTCCCAGATGGAGTTTGTAGGTGCTCAAACATGGGACTTAGACTTTGGAAATGGGATGTGGGCCTTCGTTACACACCCTCCACCATGTCTGCTGACGAGGTCATCAGAGGTTCTCCTGCTCCAGCCTCTGCTGGTCGCCTCAGCCAAGCAGGAGGGGGGAGTTCCAACCATTAAAAACTGTTTCAAGCTGGTTTTGTGCCATTTACAGTAGTAGATAGGGGCAAAAAAGCACTGGCAAGTTCAGACTGGAATAAGGCCACAGAGCCAAATTCGGGGTCTGAGTCCCGGGGCAGTTCCTCCAGCCACAGTGCAGCACTGCAAAGTTGCATCCGCTCAGGATGTTGCAGGATTTGCCCGCAAATTCCCACCCCCAGCTGTGCCAGGTTTTCAAAGGACTTCAGCTCCAGCATCACACATCCTGGAGCCTGTCCATGCCTTGGGAAGTCAATTCCACTGCCCCACTGTGACATGAGATCACAGTCAAGAGCTTCAGCCTGGCTATGGGCAAGTTGTGGACTCCACAGTGGGTGTATGGGCAGGTAACCCTTGGGAAAACTAAAACAAACAAAACCCTACTCAAATAGCTTTTGAAGTTCACAGGAGGTTCAGCTGTGCAGGAACAGCAAATTTAGGTTTTAGGGGAAGCTAGGGTTCAGTCATGGCCCGGAGACCAGCAGTCCCCCCAGGGAAGATGGCAATGATGCAAAGAGCATCCTCTCCTGCCATCTCCAGCACGCTTGTCCGACCACTCCAGTGTCAACAGCACAAATGGTGGGTGAACCTCCGCACATCTACAGGCTGATTTTTCAATTGGAGGAGCACTCAAGCTGCCCAGAGTTCAGGTACTTGTCTCTGATGCCACTCCAGCCGAACAAGTGGACTGGAAATCCCAAGGGAATAAGCTTTGCTATGGAGTTGCTATTGCCTGGGGCTCTTGGGCTGGGGGTAGCACCAAAATAGCCACTCTTCCAGCTCAGCTCCCCGTTGTTCACCCACAGCAGTGTCTGAGCCACCATCAGCTGCTTCTAAATATGGAGAAATGCTGCAGGCCTTCGGCAGCTACGCTGGGGAGCTGCTGCTAAACGCCCTGGAATAATGATCCTGCTGCTGGGAGGCCCTGGAAGAACAGAGGAGACAGGAGGGAGCGGAAGCAGCAGCAACAGCAATAATAACTAAGGAGCAATCCAGCAGGGAAACGCTTTGATCTGAGGGCTGGGAGACAGGTCTGCTGGGGATTTTTCCTGCACAGGTTGAAGGAGGGACCAGGGATTTGTTGGGGGCAAGTAAGAGGCAGGAGCCACACCCCACCCCCATGGCACTGTGCCCACCTCAGCCATGTTCTGTGTGCAGCAGGGACATCCCTGCATGGTCACAGCCTTCTGCTCTCCCTCCCTTCAGATGGAGGGCGTGGGGGTGGCTGCAAGTCCGCATCAGCCAGATCTCACAGCCATGCCCTCTCATGGGCCCTGCCTGCCCGGGACCGAGCCGGCTGCCAGCCTGTGCCACCCAGCAGAGCAGTATTTCCCAGCCAGGAACACGCACACTGCACCTTCTTCACTCGTGAAGCTCCTCAAAACCCACTCAGAGCAAGATGGAAGAAGACACCGTAGTCAGGAGCTGGAAGCATCTAACTCTCTGCCTTTTCCTTTCTCTCTTTTCTTTCCTCCTTCTTTCACTTTTATTCTTCCTCTGCAGAACCGAAACATTTTGGAGACTCTGCACTCCGTGCTAGCCTATTACTCACAGAACCTCCTATCTCCCTGCTTCAGGATGCTGCCTGGATCCGACCAATTACCAGCTCCCTTGATGTATAACACCATAAAACCCTTAACCTCATTATAGAAAATTTCTTTTGAATGGCCTTTAAAAACCATCTCATTACACAGGAAGAACTGTAATTACCTTTAACGAGACTGAGATATTGTGCGAGCAAGTGCGTTTGGGCTGTCAAAACAGGAGCAGTGGGAGATCATCTCCAGCCGGTTTCGCCACAAGGGCAAACACTTTGTAATTCCCTCCCCTGCGTCGCTCCTTATCCTGGCCCTCCCCCTGCCCCTCGCTCCTCCCTTCTCCACGCCTCTCTGGGCAAACACAGCTCCTGGTGTTGCTGTGCTTGCCAAGATGAAGTTCATTTCCCCTGGGCTCGTCTCCGAAGCTCCTGGTGTCCGCAGTGTGAGCAGAGCTCTCGCCGATAACAGGTGCTGGATGCTCTCGGAGGGCCACTGTGGTCCCTGCACTGAGGGCTGGCCTTGGCCAAGTGGAGCCAAGAAGGTGATGATGTGGCTCCTGGGACGTGCCACTGCCGCAGCTGCGGGGTGACAACTTTCCCAAGCAAAGCCATCTGGTGTGATGGGGAGGGCTGAATACCCGTTTGCCTTCACCATCTTCCAGCAAGGAGGAAAAACACCTTTTTTTTGTAGGGCAGATGCATCTCTGCTCCTTCCAGCTGTGGTCTCTGGTGACCTGAAGGGCAGGGGTCTGTCCCTGAAGCCTGTCAGGATTTGGCTCTGTGCTGACATGATACAGCTCATCCCCGGAGGGGGCCCGGAGGGGTTAAGTTTTTTTCCTTTCTGCGTCTTTTTGACTCAAATGAAGATATTTTTTTTCCAAACAATTTTTTCCATCCCATCTGTCACTAATGTCAAGGCATTCCTTTACCCAGATCTGTTTTTTGAAAAGAAAAAAGAAAAATCTAACATTATTTTAGAAAAATCTGAGTACGTGTTACCAGAGCAGTGATAGGTTCCCTTTCTCGGGAAGGAGCTGTTGCACTGTTAACCCCCGGTGTTCATCCCCAGGGCTTCCCCCACCCTTGCCACCACTGGACGGCTCTGCCTCCTTCTCCTGCTCTCTTCTGGGGTATTTCTGGCTGTTGTTTCTTTATTTCTGTCTTTTATTATTTCTACCTCTGGGTCGGGGTCTTTTTTGGGCGTTTTGCTGTTGACAAAGCTCAGGACACTCAGAGCTCAGGTGCCACGAGTCAAGCTAATTGTTTACAGCCGTTGTTGCCCTAATTGCCCTAATCACCCACACCTCCAGCTGCCCCCACACCTGCTCAGAGCCCTATTTAACCTCAGGGCTGGCCCCCCTCATACTTTTCCAGAGCTTCAACATGGGTGGCTGTGTCTTCTTGGGCTCCAGCCTGTGGACTTTGGGGCCTCGTTTGTTGCTGTTGATGGGCCTGGCTGCAGCTCCCAGCTCCTTCTGCTGTTTTTGGAACTATGGGCATGTGCCCCATCGGGGAGGGCACCCTCTGCTCCTGGCCTGAAAGGACAGCCAGCCAGCGCTGCACCCTCGTGCTCCAGGGGACGCCTTTCTGAAGCCACCCTGGTGAGTTCTGACCCTGTAATAGGGGAGCTCCTGCTATTGAAGCCCCCGTCTGTGACAAAGGTTAACTCCTGGGGCTCCCCATTGCCTCGGGAGCAGGCAGAGGGAGTGCCAGTATTGTACAGAGGGGGAGTCATGGTTTATTTCGTGTAAGATGGCTTTGCTGGACAGGAGTTGATGAAAAGGCTGTGAGGGAAGGGGCTGTGCTGTCCGTGCTGCTGCATGCTGTGCCTGCCCTGCAGCCTACTAGCAGGGCTGGTTTGTCCTTTCACTCCCCTGGATGCCTTGAGGGAGGCCTGGACTCGCAGTCTCCTCTTACATCCTTACATCTGCTAAAGATGGCCGATAATCACCTCGGGTGGTTGCCTTCTCTGTCCCGTGTGTCCCGTGCCCAGAGGCTCTGGGACATGATCTCAGTCCCTTCCCTACCTAAGGAGCAGTCTCAAGGCTTTCTGTGGCACCAGTCAGGGCCATTTCTGCAGCCTTCCCCCTGCTCTGGCCTCTGTGCTGCAGGAGCACAGCCCTGGCTTGGGCTTTCCTGGGATAGGAGGTTTTTACTGGAGGATCTGTACCAGGGTGGGCAGGTCCTTTTGCTGCACCGGGTGGTGTGTTCAGGAGCAAGGATGGGTGGGCTGGAGGACCCTGGGGCCCCGCAGCAGGAGCTCTGCCTCTGGAGGGTCCCTGGGCAGCAGGTCCTGGTCTGCAGCTTGTGTTGGCTGAGGAGTGTTCCTGTCCTGCTCTAACCACCCTCTGGAGAGGGCTCTGCTCAGCCTCGATGTCTCTGACCTTTTCAGTGTTGTGCGACAGCATTGGCTGCAGAGCTGCTTTTGGAGCTGCTCGCCTTCTAATGAGCCTGTAGGGACTGGGGGGAAATGGGCAGCCAATAAAAATATGGAATATTGAAAAGGTCAGAGCTATTTGGTGGGGACACAATAACTCACAAAACTTCTCGGGCGTCGCATCTCTGGCTGCCAGCCCCTGGGTATGTGCCCGGGTGCAGGGGCTGTGGGCTTGCAGCTGGGTGCTGGCTGCATTGCATGTGCTCTTGGGGCAGGGCTGAGCTTCACAGTGTGCCAGGATCCCTGTGGCTTGGCCCACTGGCTGCATCTCTGCAAGCAGGGTTGGAGAAACCCTTGTCCAGAAGGAGTCTTCAGAACATGGGCTTTGCTTTCATCTCTGTGGAGGGAGAGGCGAGCCTTTGGTCAGGGTGTTCTCTGGCACTGCTGGGAGGTTCCTGCCGTGATTCCAGCAGCAGGGAGCTGGGCAGACGGGGCCTGTTTGAGGTTGGTTCAGTGTTGTGCTCTGGCTCTGTGCCCCAGGTGTCACAGGCAGAGACTACAGACCTACTGGAGAGTACTTGGTGCTGCTGAGTGCGAGGGGCTGTGGGTGCATCCCTAATTGCCAGCAGCTGAGAGTGCGTTCCAAGTCAGCTGTGGCTTTCCTGTGCCCCTCCTACTTGATAACAAGGGCAGAGCTCTCATGCAAAGCTGTGCTGATTTAGCAAACCTGTGCTGTATGGGGGGGTTGGGAACATGCATCCAAAAGTTCCCAAACTGACTCCATTTTTCCAGTGTTAGCACAGAGGGGAGTCCCCCCTTTCTGTATCTGACCCCTTGTAGTCCTCAGCTCTGTCCCAGCACATCTGTCAGCTTGTCCTCTGCCACAGGCCACCGGCTGGTGGGGACCTCACCTCTCCAGCCAAGGTGCATCTGATGGCCTTTGTGGTGGCAGAGCAGGGCCAGTGATCTTGCCATATGCCTGGCTATGGAAACATGCTGTAGGCCTGCCAGGTGCTGGCAGCAGAGGGAGAAAAAGGTCTTTTAAAACCCATCACACCATTTCACCTCACCAAAATTATCATGACAATCCAACACTGTTGCCTCAGTGTTGGTTACTGGGAAATACCAAACAGCAATTTGTGCAGCTCCCTTTCCTGTGGGCAGGAGGCATTTGGAAATGACAATTCATTGAGCTTAACAGTAAAAATTTAAGTTCTGGGAGTGAAACCAGAGCAGCATGGGGAAAGTGCATGTTGGTGCCAGGCAGGTGGCAGCCAGGGCCGTGCACTGGCACAGCAGCAGGTCTCACCCTGGATGCTGATTCTTCTGCAGACTCTGTGCCCAGCAGTTGGGACTTGGGCAAGTTTCTGACAGAGGAGACAGTGCTTTATGCTGCTTTTTTGGGTTAGATGTGATGGTTGGATTATTCTGTGGGCTCCCCACAGCTGTGTTGCTGTGTGCCCAGCTCCTATATGTGCCCTGACCCCAGCTATGGGCACCGTGGGTATCTGCCCGGCCTGGTGCTTTTTACAGCCCTTGGCTTTGTTATTCCAAGTGTTCGTGTGGTGTCCTGGGGACAGTCTGTGTGATGTGTAGTTCAGTAAATATGTAATGGGGTGTTTTAGGGCTTTATTGCTTTTATGCAGCACTAATGTAATGCTATTCAGAGAGCTCTGGCACACCCGTTGGCAGCTCAAGTAGAGCACAGAAAGGATGTTCTTCCTCTCCAAGCCCATCATCTTCCCCTCTTGATGTTCTCAGCCATGATATAATGGTCTAAAGGTGACAACTTGTCTGTGTGAGCACTCTGAAAAACAGGCAGTGGGATCATTAGAAATAACTGTGGATTGGCCCTGTTTTAAAAGGGAGCAAAATATTTGGCCAAAGTCCCATTGGAGCATTTTCAGCTTTTGTGAAAACCTGCTAGACAACTTGTTTCTAGAGTTCCTACCAGAATCAGGCTCTTGGGTTTCAGATCACCTCTTTGAGGAGCTGCAGGTGTTCTTTAGGGCTTTAGCCAGCCTAGGAGGTGTCATCAGGCCTTAGCTGTGTGTTGTATGGGGTTGGAAACTCTGCCTTGGCTGGCATTTCCCCGATCCAGGGCAGGTCTTGGCTCTTGTTCCTAGCTGTGCCCATCATGTAGGCTGTTCCTGGGCAGGGCTGCTATGCTAAGGACAAAGCCTGTTCTGTGGGGAGCCTTGTGCCCCTGTCCCCCACCACAGCACTGGGGTGCTGGTGCTCTCTGTGGGTTGTAGAGCTGCTGTTATTCTGGATTTGCTCCTCAGCACCTCGACAATTTGGGCCCCTGGCACTTAATAACTGCAATACCTAATTTTAGTGTAATGGCACTCCTTCAGTCTGCTGTTCCCAGAATGTGCAAGTGACATAAATTAATGTTACACAGAAAAAGTCAAGTTTCTAGTGTGAGATCAATAGATCATAACGTGGTGATATTTGAAAATACATCTTATTAGCAGTTCATATTTTGGCACTTTCCATGGATTCCCACGAGCTCCCTTCCCTGCTGCCCCAGGGAGCTGCTGTGCATGTGGTTACTGACACCATCAGTAGTCCTGTGAGATAATATTGCCTGTGCTGGATGTCACTTAGTGGCTTTTATCCCATGGGAAATGAATGGAGAGCGGTTGGAGTGCTGGTGGTCACTGCAGGGCAGAAGCAGGAGCCTTTGGCATCTTGCAGCAGTAATGAGAAGGGCTTCTCTCTGAGCTGACTCAGGGTGTCCAAGCAGGCAGACACCACAGAGCTGACATTGTGTGGTGCTGTTGTGAACCAGCCTGAACAGAAAAGTGAGATAAGGAGGCAGCCCATGGCTGCTCTCCTGCTCTGGATAGAGGTTCATTGGAAGGATGAGCACACCTGTGTGACCTGGGCTGTGCCTCTGGGTAGATGAGCAGAGGCTTTGAGCTTTCAGGGCCCAAACAGCACCATTTACCAGCACTGATGAGGAAAAGTAATGCGAGGGGCAGGGCATGGCTTTGCCTTAGCACAATCCTTCTCAACCCCAGTTTATGGGGCCTCTGCACAGGCCCTTGTTTGACAGCTTAAAGTGACTTCCTCAAGGACAGGACTTAAGGTAAAGGCTGGATGTGTTTTGTCTGTGGACTGGGGTCTCCAGTTACTCCTGTCCTTATCTCCTCCTTCTCCCCACGTGCAGTGGATGGTGCTGGGTTGATTTGTCTGCATGAGTCAGGCTCTTTGGCAAGGGGTTCAGAGCTGAGTTTTGCAGCCAGCTGTAAAAATACCCCTCCGGGACATGTGCACTGCACCTCTCCCCTCACATGCCTTGTGCTGCTTCCTCCTCCTTGGGAGGAAGCTAATCTCCTCTGCAGACCTCACCCATCAGAGCAGATTAGAGCAGCTTCCAGCTCCTCCGGTGCTGCAGAGGAATTGCCAGGATCAGAGGTTTGGATCGTAGCTGTGGGGGATGATCCCTCTTTCTGTAAGCCTGGATGAGAAAGGTGGTGTGCAGTCATTCTGCATCGGTGGAGTGTGCTGGAGAAGATGCACTTCCCTCTGGTCCCCAGAGCCAGCGGAGCTGTGCTGGGCTTTGCTCAAATGGAAGATGCTTGTGTACACTTCTGTAAGCAATGAAGTGACTCAGGTTGCCCACTCAGTCTTCTCTTTCCACAGACTGTTCCCAGAGTCCCTCCGGATGTGTCTGAAGCATCCTAAATAAGACCTGTGTGCGCTGTGCTCTGAGGTGGAGGCTGTACTGAGCTGCTCAGAAAAAAATAGGCCATTGCTTTCCTCACACAGGCAGGCATTTAAAGAGCCTGTGCGGGAGGAGTGTGGGCATGTGGCTAAATCAGAAGTGAGGAGCTGTCCCCTCCTTTGGCACCTCACCTGCTTTCCACGAAATGGGGCTGCTGGGAAGCTGGGCTGCAGGATGGATGGCTTTTTTGGTAGCTTGCTTGGTGGCATTGGCTTTGTGCGTTGCTCCTACCACCAGCAGAAATCACTAGGGAGGAGCAGCTCACTTTTTGCCTCGCCTTTCTGACCAGAGTTTCCAAAATGGTTCAGGTTTTTACCTTTTCTCCCAGAGAAGTTAACAGCACAACCTGGTTGCCTGAAGTGGGATTAGGCAATTGCCCTTGCAGGAATCCCTGCCTTGCTCCCCTGATCCTTTCTTCAGCCAGTTGCCCAGGCAAAGCATCCTTCTCTGTCTTCCAACCTGAGATGCTGTCTCTTCACTAATTAAATGAGGGCTATCACTTCTTTATAATTGTCAGTTGATTTCAAATTAAAAAGGGACCTGTAGGACCAAGAAGAACCTTATCCTCCCTCTAGGGACTGCCTTCCTTTTTATTTAAGTTTTTTTTCAGGCTGATAATTCCATCTGAAAGTCTCCTGTGATACTGTGGTAACCCTTGGATGCTATTCAAGTGCATCCTGGCCCCTGGCGCGTGCTCATTGCCTCCTAATTGCTCTAAATAAGTTGGGAATGATGAAATTAAAGTGCCATTGATATGAGGCAGCCCTGGCATGCTGCAGTTACAGGCATGTGAGGGATGTGGACAGATGGGGAGATGTTAGGATAATAGGTATTAAATGCAGATTTTACCCTGTTTGGGATCCCCATCTAAGCACAGTTCAACTTCTTGGTGCAGCAAGTTTGGCAGCTCCTGTGCTGGTGCCCCAGCTGAGCATTTGGCATGGGTTGGACATAATGGGCAGGACATAAAATTGTGTGACCTCCCTTAGTTTCTCAGGGGTTCCCGGATAATGAACTCTCCAGGGACAAGGACATGCAAAATAATCCCGAGTCCACACAATGTCCCCAATCTGTAAATCTTAGGTTGCCAGTCCTTGGGGCGATGTGGTTTAAAGTGCAACAAATAGATCTGGGGTGCTGGATCTCTTCTGATTCATTAAACGTGGCTTGTTGTTCTCTTCATTCCCTTATCTGTAATTTTGGGGTTGGGTTCAGGTTTTAAATCTGAAACAGCTGAGTTTGGGGTTCTGGTGTTGAACCAGAAGTGAGTTGGTAGTCTCCATGCCCTGGCATGCAGGAAAGGTGGGCTGAGATCCCAGCGCGCCCGGGAGCAGCATTTCCTGCTCCTGCTCTTGGTCTCGGTGTGGGGACAGCACTAGCTGGGGATGTGGGAGGTGGTGGGGCTGGGGGCTGCCCTGGGCAGAGGCTGGGATCTGGTTGGTGTCATTCAGTAGCTGCTCTTGTGCTCTGCTCCCCTGGAAATGCTGCTGCTGTTAGTGACCTTTGCTCTGAAAGAAAATACTGTTTTTGGCATATGTACTCAAAGGGGGAGAATGATACCTTCCTGGCTGGTGGTGTTGCAGTGTCCCATTGCAGCAGAGGGGCCTGGATAAGACCTGACTCCAGATCTTCAGCAAAGGCAGTTTTGTGACAATCTGTTCCCAGCCAGAATAGACTCATCACATCACCCACAGGGTGAAAGTCATCCCAGTCCAGCGATTCAACACTCATCCCCATGACTCAGTATCCCATCCCTGATCCTGCAGTGGGAGCTGTCTGGGCGTGGTACCACGATGCTCAAGGAGAGCATCTTGGCCAAAGCACCCCATTTTTGGAGCCTACAGGGGTGGCTGGTCTCAGAGCTGCAGATGAGGATGAGCCTCATCAGCCTGCAAGGGCTTTTGTAGCCTTACAGGTGTGCCTGGTTTGGTGATTGTGCAGTTAATAGTTTTCTGAAGATGGATGGCAGGTACAGCACAGCAGTTTGCTTTCCAAAAAAATGCCAATCATTCTAATCACTTGCCTAAGATTTGGGTCAAGTCCAGCCACCTGGCATTGGATAATAACTCTCCCAAGCCTTCTTGAGCTAGTCTTGTGAAGCATCGGCATTCTCAGGGCAGTTGAAATGGATGGGAGGTGCTCTGACATGGCAGCCAGCTGGCCTCCAGGATGGATGGCTGATTGCAAAGTGATGGAAAGTTACATTTGCTCAGTCTGAGCCAATTCTATTCCTGGAACTGGCCTTGGCGGTGACTTTGGCTTCCCTGTGGCTCATCGGATGCTCACCCTGCGACGTGCTCACCTGGAGGCTTTGGGTTGAGATGGCAGGATCCCTTGCTCTGGGCAGCCCTCCAGGCTCAGGGCTCATCTATCAGAGGAGTTCAAGACCTCTGAATTCCACCTGTAGCACATTTAAAGGCCAGAAGAGTAGATTTATGCCTCTGGTCTGACCTGCTCTGCAACAGAAGCCAGAACTTGTCCCTGGCTGATTCGTTTGTCAAGTGTAGCAACTCTGGGTGCACTCAGGTGTGTGGTTCCCAAAGACATGGGAGCTGTAGGGTCTTGGCTCTGCTGGCAGGCAGCAGAGGTCTCCACAAGGCTCCCATCTGTTCCTAGCTGGGGTGTTTGGAGCAATCCCTCTGAGTAAGAGGTGCTCCCAGAGCACCTGGGCATGCATGGGGTGTCACTGCCCGTTCGCACAAAGGACCATGGGCACTGCCTGGGTTGGTCCCAGTGACTGAAAGTTCAAATCTCTCCAACACGTGGTACCTCCAAGCAAACAGGAGGTGGTTATAGTGGCTGTAAATCCCTACAGGCAGGATAAACACTCAGTGTTTGGAGGGATTTAGGTGTAAATTCATTCAGTTAACTTTCTCAAAAAGACCTGTGAGCTGCAGGGTTGTCAGCATGATGCCAGTTGTGCTTTCCAGTCTCCCTGGAGCCCAGCACCCTGCAGTGCCCTGATTGTGGTCAGGGGTGTGCTCCCACCCTTTGCTGCTGCCTCCTCTGCTGGGTTAGAAGTGCTCCCAGTTTCAGCCCCTCCACAGCTGAGTTCACAATGCAGCACATGGAATTCTTAACACAAGCCAAGGTGTGTGCTGTGACCTTGAGATCCACTCCCAGTGAATCCTTTTCTCTTCGTCTTCCCTGCATGTCTGTCAGATCATCTCTGCTCTTCCTCTGCTTCCCTGTCCCTTGGCTGCTTCCGGGAGGTGGCTGCCTCTGGGCCCTGTGCCTTGGGCAGGAAAAGGTCTGTGCCAGCTCCCACCAAGAGCCATCCCCTTCCCAGCGTGGCTGAGCACAGTGCAGGATGTCCCTGGACCTGCAAGGAAAAGCTCCTGGTGACTTTCATCAGGAAACAAGCTGGGTACTTCCACAGGACCATGGAAGAGGGGAAGCACAGGGCAGGGCTGCCTCATCTGTGCCAGCACATTGGGTTTTGGCCTGTGCTGAGACTGGCTATTCCTGCCAAGCATGGAGGAGGAGGAAGGAGCAGTGCTGGGTGGAAAGCCCTGGTGAGCTGGGCTTGGCATGGGTGTGGGAGGAGGGAGGGAGCAGTGCTGACTGTTCCCAGGAGGAGCCATGGGAGCTGTCACCATGTGTCACCCCCTTTTTGGCAGCCCCAGCCTGCTTGGCCATCAAGTGCAGTGAAAAAGGCCGAGCACTTGATGGCCAAGCAGGCTCCAGGACTTGTTTTGCCACCAGAAACTGCTTGATGCTGTAGGCAGCTGCCTTCTTGGTCTGTGTAATGCAGAGTCTGGGCCGGGATTGGCCTGGGAGTGTATTTGGGGAGCAGATCCCTTGGAGTGCTGTCCTGGTGGCGATGGTGCAGTTTGTCATGTGAGAACACTGCTAACTGGGCCAAGCTTCAGTATTTTGTGGGCTTTGCATCTCCTCCAAACAGGGCTCTCTCAGACCCTGGCTGGTGCTGAGCAGAGCAGGCTGCTCCTGGTCCCCACTTGCCCCAGGTGCCCAGAGATGTCCTGGCATTGCCTGGCAGGGCAGTGAGTGGAAGGAAGGACTTGTTTTCCCATCTTGATTCCTTGTGGCTGAGATTTCTTTCAAAGAGCCTTTCACCCAGAGGTGAAGTCACTCACCATGGCCACCTTTAGCAGCTGCTTCTCTGCATTGTGGGTTGTAAATGTCCCCTTAATTTAGTGCCTGCAGTGCACTAAAGCGGCAACCTTAGCACAGCCTCTGCATAACAACCAGAGAGGCTCTAGTTCCTGAGCTCTGACACACAGCCCTCTCCTTGACTGCTATAGTCCCAGGGGCTGATGTTTCCTTACCCCCGGTGCCTCAGCCTCCCCACCACTTGCTTTTGAAACATAACTCCCTGTAAAATAGAGAGATTTAGTCTAGTCCAGCTGGGCAGGTCAGTCCAGGCAGTAATGCACTCACATCCTAAATGTTTCAATTCTTTTGGCTAAACTTCCCAGTGGAAGGTGGTTTTTTCTCCTTCACAAAAGAGTATAACAGCTCTGACCTTGAGGAGAGAAATGATGAGGGTTCAGAGTTCTCTTTCTTTTTTTGTTGCTATTTTTCTTGCAAAATATTCCAGTTGAGAGGGATTTTTTGCTTAAACAATATATACCCAGTGGATAGATTTATTCTGTTCAGCTGCCAGCCACAAGAAAGCCTTGTTATTCCCTGTGGCATGGATTTTTTTTTTCCCCTCAATACTCATAAATACTCTTTGCTAAATCTGAGTTTTTACTACTTGAAGCATGAGGGACCAGGTACTCCTGCCCTGTTTCTGATGCTGGAGGAATCATCACTTGCCTCTTTTGCTGCCCTGACCCTGGATAACCTGCGTGGTGCTCAGGATCACTTCTTAAATATCCGTCTGTCTCCCCATGCCTGATCCAATTCTGCTCCCTTGTTATTTCCATTTCTCAGGGATAAAGGATCTGCAAAAAATTGCTTTTTTGAACATCCTGGAACCAAGAGGTGCTTTGGAGGCAGCACTTCCGAATCCCACCTGGCTGCTACTTCCCATGCCTCTGCTCCCATCCAACACCCTGCTGTCCTGGCTTTTAGCAGGAACTGGACAAAAAATGTTTCCTGGTTTAGCATCATTATTTCAAGGGACAAGAGGAAAATGTGGAGGTTTGGTTTGAAATTGAGTGAACGTGGCAGAAATGCTAGGGCTTGAGAGCAGAGTTGGTTTAGATTGGGGTAGAAAAGAAATGAGGAGACTTAAAATGAAAAGTGGGCTCAGAGGGAGGGGAAAAAAGGCAATGTTTCCTTTTAAACACGTAAAACCTGGCTGCTTTGATGCTGATGGATCACTTGATACTCTTTGTGAAACCATTCCATTTGACAAGGCCAGTTTTCCAGGCCAGAATTGTTGCTGGTGGGTTTGGCTGTGGTAGCTCCTTCTATCCCTGGTGCCTGCCTCAGTTTCCCTTCATGGAATCACAGAATGTTTTGGGTTGGAAGGGACCTTCAAGACCACGTTGTCCCAACTCCCTGCTGTGGACAGGGACACCTTCCACTAGACCAGATCCTGTGCAACCTGGCCTTGGACATTTCCAGGGATCCAGGGGCAGCCACAGCTGCTCTGGGCACCCTGTGCCAGGGCCTCCCCACCCTCACAGGGAAGGATTCCTTCCTAATATGTAATCTGTTCTTCCCTTGTTTGCAGTTTTTCCATGAGATTTGGGGCACTTCAGCTGCCTCATCTCTCCCTTTCCCAGGGTGGGCTGGTGCTGGGGACCCACGTGGTGCTGGCAGCACCTCCCTTGCTCAAGAGATGTAGTTGAGGCCTGGGCTGAGATCCCCAAACTCGTTGCAGTGGTGAGCCTGAGACAGAGCATCTCCTGACAGGCAGCTCTGTCTCTCTATGCTTTTAGTTTCTTTGGAGCTCAGATTCTTAGCCTCCTCACCTCTCCACTAGTGCAATATTTTAGGAACAGATGGGCTTAATTTCCGATTGCCACCCCCTGAACTTGGGAGGAGGCTTGAGTTTGGAGCCAGTCTGCCTCTTGTTCCATGTGAGTCCATCCAGCAGGCTCCTGCCTGTCCTGTCCCTGTGGACACAGAGCCAAGGACCTGGCAAATTCCCCTCTCCCTGACGAGAGAGGCTCTCAGAAGTAAGATTTTCTCTCTCAGTGGATAAATCTGTCTCCGTGTTACCTTAGCAGTGGCAACGGCTGAGCATCTTCTTATGGGTTGATACTGTTGAGATGCTTAGTCTAAGCTCCATCTAATCCTCTTTCAGGGAGCTATCGGGCTGGTGATCTCCTACAAACAGGTTTTCCGACACCAGCCTCGGCATTTCGTGGTTTGTGATCATGCTGGAAGGGTGATGGTCCTGCTGCAGCTCTGCTGCTGCCCCTCAGCTGAACCAGAGGTGAAAGGGAAAAGAAAATGAACCTACACGTTTCTAACCTGAATTCTGGTGGATTTTGAGTTTAGGTGTCTAGTCCTGCTTTCATAGAGTATTGTGGCATGTGATTTCCTTATCCAGCTTCTTGTGGAGCATAAACCAGATTTTTATAACTGTGATTTTGTGTTGCATTAAAGCTATTGGGGTGTTTTTTTCGAGAGCACTGTCCTGAATCTGGCCTGTTGTGCTTTTGCCAGTGTACCCTGGGAATCCTGTCACTCTTCGGTAATCAATAGCAAATGTAAAGCAGATTTAAAATACTTCCATTCCCCTTCTGTGTGTTGAGGCCCCAAATTCAAGGCAGAATTTAGAGGCGTTGCAATGTGCTTGAAAACTCTTGGACTGTTGAACTTGGCAATCAAAACCTGATTCCTGCTTGCTGAGAGTGAGAGCCTTGTGTGTGGTTGCCCTCCATTATCACATTGTGACCCAGAAATCCGTGTGTGGGGATGGAGTCACCTGGCAGTGGTGCTGGCACAAGGCAGTTGTGGGGACTGGCACCCAGGGCATGGGAGAGAGGCTGTGGGATTTGCTGTTGGTAAGATCTGATCAGCACCCACCTGGTAGTTAGACCTCAGCTCTAGGATGTGGTTCTGAGCAGTTTTGGGACGGCCACCATCGCTCCTGGAGCAAGGTGAGCAAAGCCCATTCTGCCGCGGGCTGGGCTCCCTGCAGGGAGCGATGGCCAGCGGCGGGAGCGAGCAGTCCCTTCTGGAGGGTGCAGACCCCTCGGCACCTCTTCCCACTGTCCCTTCCTCCTGTCTTGCAGGGCTGTGAGTCTGGGGCTGAGGCCGGTGCCCCCTGCTCCGCGCTGGGTCCCATGAGCCAGGCAGGACCACGCTGTCCCTCGCGCCCGGGGCCGCAGCTCCCGGCTCTGCCCCCGCCGCCCGGCACCCCCCGCCAGCCCCCACGGCGGAGCTGCAGAGAGCTGCTGCCACGGTAAGTCCTGGCCTTCGGCTTTCCTTTCCCGGGACGCTTCCCTGGAGAAGGACGTGCTCCAGGTCGCTGTTCCCGTTGGCTCTGCGTGCATCCCCGCCTGCAGTGGGGTCACAGCATGGTGTGCGTGCGCAGGCCTGCAAAAAAAGGCTCTGTGGGAACAGCTTATGCACCAAAAAAATTCAGGTTTCAGTCAACAGACTCAGCTCACGAATTCAGGTTGTATTTAGCAAGTGGCTTTGGCTGGGAAAAAAAAAGTGAAACACTGAAAAGTTTGATTTTGACATTTTCAAAATGAAACCTTTCAGCCATCTGTTTCAAGATGACATTTCATTTTGAATTTTTTCTAGGTTTTTTTTTTTTTCAGTGTGGGGGGGAAGCCACCTACAAACAAAATGAAAGCTTCACTTCAGCCCAAACAAAATGTTTCATTCAGCCCTAGATTATTACTGGGTCTTTAAAATTTGGCAAAGAAAAAAAAATTACTTTGGTCATCCTGAATTACTTTCTTTTCTCCGTTTAATCACCAGGACAAAAGACAAGTGTGTGTGAGAGTGGGAGCTGTGGGGCCCATAGCACACAGTATGGGGGTTTTTGAGTGGGAGTTTGGGAAGAGCCTGTGGTGGCAGAACATGTTGTACCAATGACTTTGGTGATGGCAGGAGCCTGTGGGAGCCAATTTTAGCGACGGCAGAAAGCTTGTGCTTGAGAGGAGAGCGTGCTGTGCTGAGCCCACCTGGAGTCAGCATCCTCCCCGGCTGTGGGGGCG
The DNA here is from genome assembly GCA_013397915.1 of Daphoenositta chrysoptera. NCBI lineage: Eukaryota > Metazoa > Chordata > Aves > Passeriformes > Daphoenositta > Daphoenositta chrysoptera. The sequence goes on from VZRO01001691.1 coordinate 192,780, forward strand.
GCCCCAGTGTCCAGACCTGTGATGGGTGCCAGAGACGTGTGGCAGGTCTCACCCAGTGCCATTCCCTCCTGGCAGAGCAGCATCTGTACCTGTTATCTGTTTTCTCCATCTGGTGTTTGAGAAAGTCCAGTTTGGGGAGATAAATGTGAAGCAGAAGAGACCTTCCGGTCTGCCCTGAAGGTTTTTGTAGCTCTCTTTGCACAGGAGAAACCACTCTGGGGATGGAGGAGAGAAGGAAGGGACTGGGGGAGAACAAGACCCTCCCTGTGGGGCTGCAGGAGAAGCTGCATGGGCTCCTCTTGGCCCCCTGATGGCAAGGAGGAGGTGATCTGACCATGTGTCCCAAATCCCATTGCTGCCAGCACCTGGGTAGCACTTCTACCACCCAGCTCAGCTGAGACTCCCCAGTCAGAGAAAACAGCTGTGCTTTTCATTTACCACACCCTCTCCAGCCCCCCTGTCTGTCCCAAATGTGACCCTGCCCAGTCACACAGATCTGCTGGATGTGGAGGCAAGTGTTGCACGGGAGCTGTGCTGGCTCATGCCCTTTGTCAGGAAGGAGGAATGGAGGGCTGAATCATAGAAGGGGAATAGGAGGGCCCCAAAATCAAGCCATAAACAAAATCTGTGCAGCAACGCGGGGGGCTGCAGGAAGGCATCCTGTGCTGATTTCCTGGGAGGAGTGTGCTGCTGGCACATCCTGGCTCCCCACAGCCTGGGCGTGCAGGACTCCCACTCCAGCAGGAAGGCTTCAAACACAGCACTCCAGGCAGGTGTCTGGGAGCGTGGTGGGACAGCAGGTGTTTGAGATCTGTTCACATGTGCTCCCATGCTTCTGTCAGCGCTGGCTCCCTGCTGAAGTGTTGTAGGGTTGCTGCCTTTGTTGCAGAGGAAAAAACCTGGCTGTTCAGAGGTGTACGTGAGATCAGAAGGGATCAGGGTTGCTGCAGGTCTGAAATCAGTGTCTGCCCTTGTCTGGAGGGGAGCTGGTTGTGCCCAAACTCCTGTTGGCTGTTTTACAGGTGGCTGTGACCCCAGGGTGTGGGTGGCAATGCTGGAGAGGGTGGTAGGACCTTGTCCCCGTGGGTTTACCCCACAGGGAATCCCTCCACCCTGCTTTGGGAGGGTCTTTCCCCAGCCTCTTACTGGAAGCCCCTGAAATCTCCTGAATCATGTACCTCTGGGATTGCATTCGGTATTCCCACCTTCCATTCTCTTTCTCTGTTTTCATTTCTCCCTCTTTTCCCCCCTCCCTCCATCTTTATCAGTAGCTAATGAAACAGGCAGGGAGAAACCCAATTCGTACAGTAATTAAATTTACTTAGAGGGTATTCAGCTGGAGTAATGAGAAGTTTAATTCAATGATTAGTTTTTTCTTTCATTAATTAAAAATGGAACAACGGTGCAGTTACAGTGGGCTGCATTGATCCTCCTTGTGGAAAGCTGCTGATGGAGGAGGAGGAGGAAGGAAAGCTTCTCATTTTATCTTCTCTGGATGCTCTCCCCACACACAGATGCCAGTATTGTCCCCTGTTCCCAGCTGATCCCTTGCCCAGGTGTCCCTGAGTGACTCTAGGTAAGGGGTGCTTGGGGTGATGATGAGGAGAGCAGTGGCACAGCCCCCAACACAGGTCCTCTCCCCAATCTGTCCCCAGCCTTTCCGTTTAAAAATGGATTTGAAATATTTGCTGTGGGTGGAAGATTGAAAAGCAGGTCCCAGCCCACAAGAAGTTTGGGGTGGGAGAGTTGTTTTCCATCCTTGCTGAACAGATTTTGATCCATTTAAATATGTTAAACTCATAAACATGTTTTTAGTCTTTTAAAATAAGTGATGTGTGAAAGCAAAAAATAAACCAAATAAGTAATTTCCCGTTTCTCCAATGCCTTCTGCAGGCTCTTGAGCAATGTTAGGACCTCAGATGTCCTTTGAAGCATGATTGGGCAGGTTCTGTTCACCTAAAGTAGAGGCATTTGCATGCTCCCAGTTTTGACACAGAAGGGCTTTTTTTGGTAGCTTTGGGGATTGTTGTAAGATCTGCTAATGTATGAGTTCATGAGGAGGAGTAGACAGTAACAGGAATAACCCCCCAAAGAACCATTAATTGGTGTTACAGATCTGTCTGTCTGCATGTCTGTGTGCATAAGGGGGCTGGGCAGGTGAGCAAGCTCTGCATCCCCCTCACCTGTGCCCTCCCTGCCCACGCGTCTGCCAAGTCATCTGCTCGTGTGGGGGCCCTGTGATGGTGAGAATTAGCCAAGGGCTGGGGCAGTAACACCGGGGTTTGAAGCCAATGAGAGCCAACACCACTCAACACCTCGGGGAACAAGATGCTTTAGCTTTTCTTGGGTTATCTGGAGTGATAACTGCTTCAGGAAAGCTGGTGGCCAAGGGAGAGGCTCCAGGCCAGCCCAACACTGTGTCCCTGTGCTGGGAAGACAGAATCCCACGAGGGACTGGAGCCCCTGCAGCAGTGTTCATACCTCCATGAGGCTCCTCTGTGCCTCCTGTTTGGGGAGTGGCTCAGGATTCAGAGAAATCACTTTTTATGCCAAGAAAGGAGGAATATATCCCCCTGCTTCGACCTCATCTCCTGAAACAGCAGAAATTGTGATGGGAAATGGTTTCTGGCAGGAAAAGAGGTGAATGTGGGGCACTTGTTCCCACACCTGCAGGAGGGTTGCAGCTGAGCTCCTCTATCCTCCAGCACATGCCTCGGCTCTGGTGGCAGTGGGAGGGAGCCCCAGGTTGGGTAAATTGGGGCACCCCAGTGCTGGCAGCCTGTGCACCCCTCAGCTGGACCAAGCTCCTGGCATCTCTCAGGGCCCAGCCTGTTGTCCCCAGGACCTGTGGCAGTGTTTTGGGCTGACCCTGGCTGTAACACAGCATCTCCAAATCCCAGTACATCTGTGGGAGAGCCCTCGAGCCCCCTGGGTCTGTGGGGTGCAGTGTCCCCCAGTCTGAGCCTCATGCCTCATTGCTGGGGTCCTGAGCTGCGAGAGCCTTTTGCAGCTCGGTGCTTTGGTGATGTTTTGCAGCTCAGGTCCTCTGTGAAGCATTTGGCTGGGATACAGGGATGCAGCCAGAGACTGAGCTCCTGGGGAAGCTTATGGAAGGAGGTGTAAGCCTGTGCTGACCAGTGAGTGATATCTAGACTTGTAGTCAGCTGCAGCACTGCCTTACAACATTGTTTTTCCAAGGGGTTTTGCATGCATGTGCTTCTTCAGAGATCACTGCAAATGATTCCCAAGTGCTCTGGCCCAAATCTGTCCTGGTAGCTGTCAGCAGATCAATGCTCTACTAAGTACAGACCTGCTCTATTTCCGTGGGAAAATGGCTCTCTGAAGCAGTTCATTTTGGGCCTTCTAGCAGCAGGGCCACTAAATTTTGGTAGTTGTGTTTTTCTGTCTATTACAGCCTGATTTATAACTTTTAAATATCAGCTTGGATGAAGATTAAGTTCGCCTGAGCTCAGTTTTGGGAAGGAGAGAGGGAAAAGCATTCACAGCTTTTTAATTTCTCTCCTGCTCGTCTCTCAAATGCCAGGCTTAAAGCCCTAATTTTGGTTTCATTTTGCTCACAGTGCATGAGTGGAAGGCAGAGGAGAGGCCAAAGCCCAGTGCACACCTGGCATCTGATCCCCCAGCATCCTGCCTTCATCTGACCCAGGTAGGTGCACCTGAGCTCGGAGCATTGCTGTATATGACACTCACGTGCATTTGTTGTGCTGCGTCCAGGGCTGGGCTGGTTTCCATTGCCAAAAGCGTGGTAAAAATGCTTTTTCCTTCCCCCTTAGTCTGGGGCAGCTTCCCAGCCCTCCTGGTGGGTATGAGGCCATGTAGCTTCCAGCTAGGATCTGGGGCAGGCAGGAAATGTTCAGTCCATCATGCCTGCACAGGGGGGAGGGTTTTACCAGGGGGAGAGGCATCTGAAATGAATATTTGGATGGTGACACTTCTGAGGAGGGGCTTTGTGGCTCTGCTTAGGTGGGTTTGCTCCAACTCGTGTTACATCAGGGAGGGACAAACACTCCCCACGTGGAGTGATTCAGCGTGGACAGCTGGACACTGCAGCTTGGCAATGCTGGGCAGGAGTGGTTTTATCTTCCAGGAGAGGGCAGGCGAGAGGGTCCTCAAAAAGCAGAGGTTTTTGAGATGTCTCTATTCCCGTTGCACAGCTCCTGCACACTCTCCCCCGGCTCAGCCTCCTCCCAGCGCTCTTGCCGGGACAGTTAAAAGAGACAGGAGCGGGTTTTGGCTCGTTCTGCACATCCCCATCCTCAGCTGAGATCTGGGAGCTGTCAGCCTGATGCAGGAGATGCGTGAGACAGCAAACATCAGAGCTGACTGGGTTGAGGCAATTTCCCAGGATGTCAGTCCTCAAGAGAGAATAAAAAGGATCTCTCAGTGAAGAGCAGAATTTAGTTTCCTAATGAAAAAAAAAAATTACGATGATTCAAGCATCTTTCATCTGCCACAGCTGGGGGAGGGTTTGTTGAAACTGGATGTTGTCCAAGGTAGTAGGAGATGGAGGAGTGTGCTGGGATCTCTGTTCGACGGGAGTGGTGGCACTGGGTGGGGCACTTCTACCTGGGGCAGAGCTCAGGGGCTCACTTGGAACTGCCCAGGGGCAGTGTTCCACGTCTGGTTCAGGGAAAAGAGAATCCAAACAGCGAGGCAGAACTCTTTCACACTCAGATATGGAATTTCTCCCTTATGTTGTTCTTTGCTCAAAGCAAAGAGCAGGCTGCATAGGCTCAACCTGGTGCATGCAAAAAAGGGACCTTTCCTTACCTTGCCTCACATTCCCGTGTGAGAGGAGCCTGTGGAGAGGCATTTGCAGCTTTGCAGAGAGGGATTTGTAGCTTCTTCTTGCTGTTTCCCGTTTTATGGTAATCAGGAATGTGCCCAGACACCCGTCCCTCCCTGCTCCCACAGGTGCTCTGTGTGGATTGGACCCTGGGAGAAGCTGTGTGTGAAGGATGCTCCGAGGAGGAGCTCCCACTGTGTCAGGGCTGACAGAGCAAGTAGAGGAACCATGGAAATAGCAGTTTTCTATCAAAATACCTTTTCAACAGCAAGCTCTGAAATGCATTTATTTTTAGTGATTTTTCTCTTAAAACAAAATTCCGCTGGGAAATGATCCTGCTGGTTAAAGTCCTCCCTGAAAATGTAAGCACCAAGAGCCATCTGCTCTGCGTTTGGATTTGGGTATTTTCTTTCAGAGTGCTCTTTGCAAAAACTGAAGGCTTTTCCTAAGAACAGTATTTAGAAAATGAGGTGGTTTTGGTTTTCCTTCTGCTTTTTCCTTTGAGAAAAGGAGAAAAGTTATTTCTTGGGAAATCTGGTATAATAGGGAGGGAGTGTGGTCAGTTTCTCAGGCTGCTCTGTCCACTAAATAGTGCAAGCAGAGGATAGCCAGGCACAACTGGGGTCCCAAACACCCCACAGACTCTTGCCCTGCCCAAAAGCTTGGAGGGAAGCAGGATGTGGTGCTGGGAGCAGGGATCTCAGCCTGAGCATCCAGTAGGCACATAAGCCCTCTCCCCAGGGAGCCTGCAAACCTTGGGCTGGATGATGTGGTCAGAGGCTTTATTTAGTTCTGAGCCTGAGTGGATTTTTAATGCATGAATTTTTAGTGTTTAAACTGAGCAGATCTTTGAACTGCTGTGGTTTCTGAGGGATGTTTCTCTTCCTCTCTGAATACATGTGCCATAAATGCTCCCAAAAAGTCCCCCATCCTCTCCAGTGTTGCTGGCTCTGGTGATGTGGCCACAGACTTGCAGTAGGGTTTCCACTAAGCCCCTGTGGAGTGTCTTGGATTTTCACTATTGAAAAGCAAGATTTCAGCATCAGGGTTACATCACAATCATGGTGTCCCCACAAGGAAGGAGATGTAGGAGTGGCAGCAGTGTTGGGGCTGTTCCCAGGGACAGTGGGGACACCAGGGCCACTCTTGTCTTCAGCTGGCCCAAATGCTGTGGTTAAACAGTGTGGCTGGGAGAGCTGAGAGGGAGAATGGGGCTGGAGGAAGGAATGTTGCAGAGGGAGAGGTGTCTGTGGTCTCTTGTGGAAGGGTGGCTTCTTCACCCCAGTAGGGCCAAGGGAAGCCCTGAATTTCTGTTCTGTGCCTTACCTGGTTCCCACCTGGCTCTCTGGATTAAAGCAGATTTCTTCTCAAACATCTCCCTCTGAGGGCTCACAAAGCTATTAAGAGATTTTGCTGTTGTTAAAAATAATTATTAATTATGCAAAACGCTACTGAGCTGGGCAGGGAGCCAGGCTGCCTGGCCCAAGGGTGGTACCATGAGTGCATTTGCTGGCCCATGGGACAAAGCTGGATGCCACCATCATGGTCCAGCAGCTCTGCAGAGCCCACTGGTGGGATCTCATGTAGAGTACCTGTGAGCTTTGGTGGGGACCATCAGGGACTCTTTGTGGCAGGAATCTGGGCACTGTGTTTGAGACTAGGAGGCTTCTGAGGTTTTCTAGCAGTTGAGCCAGCTCTCCCTTGTCTTGGGGTGGGAGATTATATCGTGCACACACAGCTTTGGGATGTCACATCAATGTTAACCACAGGGAAGAAGCAAGAGTGGAGGTGGGTGTGCATGGCAGTTTGTTTCTTTGGGTTTATGCACTGATACTTTCTGCTTAATTGCACCTTGACATGCACCAAGGGGCAAGGAGGGGTTTTAAAGCAGCTTTTTTAAAAAAAATTACCTTCCATGAAATATTCAGGATGGGCTGACTGCTTTTTAAAGACTGTTCTAATTACTCCTGCAAGGCTTCCACTTCTCCTGATCTCATTGCACATGGAGAGAGGCTGCAGGAGTGCTTGTCCTGGTTAGCACTGAAGGGCTGGGATGGTTTGTATTCACTGCAGGGAGGTGATCACTGCACTGACCCTTGGAGATGGGCGAGTTGGGAGTCAGAGGACTGGTTTGTTCCCATGAATATTTGCTGGTGTTGGACTGAGGGCTTAGAAGGGAATGGAGGCAGTTTAATGATGTATTAGGGTATATTAGGAACAAGAATAGAAGGACTGGTACACCCCACAGCTCCCTCCTGGCTGTGTCCTGCGTCCCATGGCTGTGGGGAGCGCATGGCTTGCCTGTGGAGACAGGCTGCTCTAGGAAGTGCTCTCCCAGTGCTGTTAGGTGTGATCCAAACTTAGCATCCCATTCACTTGCTCTTAGCTGTGTTAGCTCTGCGAGGCTAATAGGGCTTAAAAAAAAAAAATCTCTTGTCACCAAAATCAGCATCTCTGACTCAGAACATGCGGAGGGAGCAGACTTGCTGATTAAGGCAATGTTGATGTTGTAAGTGCTCACCCGGCCACAGCAGGGCCCTGGGACTTGCCCGAGAATCTCTGCCAGAGCCTGGGAGGGGTCCTTGGTTCCCATCTTGGTGCCTAAACCACCGTGTGAGGAGGATGAAGGCGTGAGCATCAAATCCAGCCAAACTGAGGAGCGTTCCCAGTGCCGTGCCATGTTCCACAATTAATCACTTCCACCCACACTACACCTTCTCCCTTCCTTAAATCCTCCCTTGCCTGGTTCTGGAGCAGGGAATGGAAGCAGCTCCAGTTTTATGAATCAATCAAAGACAATGCCTGCTTTTGAGGGCTGCTGATTTAGAGAGCCCTTTGCAAGCATGTGTGCAGTATGATTTCTTATCAGAGCACAGCTCTGGATGAGCCTGCCAAGAGGAGCTGTTCCAGCTCCCGGCCACATCCTGGAGAGACGGCCTGAGTGGTCCTTTTATCTACAAATAAAACAAACAGGAACAAAGAAGGCAATAATATTGACTTTCATCATTGATATTTCCATTTATCTCATACAGTTACTAATAATTAGTATTTCTGTAGCTGGATGGGTATAGCTCATAATCTCACTGTTTCAGGGGAGCCTATTAATGTCCCTGCCAAAACCAGGCAGGCATAAAGCACTGGACAAGTGCCGAGGAGGGCGAGTGGGGCGGAGGGATGGGAATGGAGCAGGGCTGAACCTGGGGGAGAGGCAAGAGGCAGTGGAGCAGGGAACAGTGGGGCAGCAGAGCTGGGGAAGGAGACCGTGGGCAAGGCATGAGTCAGTACTGCTGCGCCTGTGGTGGGGTGGGAGAGCTGTGTGGGCTTGGTGAGGGGAGCTGGGCCTCATGGGGCTACCATCAGCCAGCCCCTCGCTGCATCCTCTGGCACAGCTGGAGTACAGCAGTCTGTGTTCAGGAGGGAAGGGCAGCATGGGCACTTTGTGCCGGCAGCCTTGGTGGGGAGGATGGGCTGAGATGCAGCCCCAGTGACCTCCCCAGGGTGTGATGTGCCCCCAAACTGTGGCAGCAACCCCCCCATGTCTCCAGCACACTGGGATACGTGGGGGACCAGGGCAGGTTCCTGCTGGCTCTGTCCCCACCTGCCCCAGGGCACCTCTGTGGTCCATGCACACACTTCCCACAGCACCTGCAGCCTTATTTGCTGGTGCTTCCTTAGTCATTCCCTGTTCTCTTTTAAACCCCCTCATGGTGCTGTCTGCAGGTGCCTTGTGCCTATGTATCCTCATACCTGGCCTGGATCTCCTCTGGGATTCCAGAGGAGGTGGGACACTGAGGTTTCTACACTGCTGCTGCTGCTCTCCTGTGTTACTCCTGGGTGTTTGACACACAACTGCTCTGTCAATCATCCTGGGTCAGTCTGGAGGTCCATTTCCTGCATCTGTGTTTTTAATTGTCCTGTTAAGTGTGTGTCCTGACCCCTCCTGTGAGGGATGGCTTCCGGTGTGCAGCATCCAAGCATTACCAATTCCACAGGAACCGCTGTCACAGCAGCCGCAGGGACCTGCAAGCAGCGAATGCAAATGCAGGGCGGTGTTTTTATTAGGATTTAAATGAGTTTAGGACTGTTCAGAATTACAATGTGATTTGAGCCAGGAGGGGCTTATAAAACTGGTATGAGTTCATATATTATACAGTAAACATGCCCAAGCCCATGGCTCCTAAGCACCATCCTCACTGAGGTGGGGAGAGCAGTGGGCAGCTGCTGGGGCTCAGCCCTGCTGCCCCAACGTGTTCCCATGGGGAAAGGCTGTTTGGGATGGAAGGTGGGCAGCACTCATGGAGGTGGTTGTGCAGGGAGGCTGGTCCCTGTTAACAAACCTGAGCCTGTGGTGCAGTACAGGTGTGCTCTCTGGTGAAAGGCAGGGGTGCAGGAGGGGCTTTTGGGCATGCTTTGGGTCAGGGTTACACTACGTTATCCATCCCTCCCTTTATAGCTCCCCTGAGTGAATGTGGCAGGGATGCTTCAGTGCTGGTTGTGCTGGAGGATGCTGTGCAGTGAGTTGTGGCTTCCCTGGGTGCTGGTGCAGCACAGGGCAACTCTTCCCTGGGCCAGACCCCACTCCAGGTATCTGGGAGCAGCAAGCTTTCTCCAGTTGGTCCAGGCTGTGCCAGCCTGAGCTTGCACCTCCCTGGAGACCTCACAGCACGTAGGTCACCTGCTGGTTGTACAGGCAGTGCTCATAAAGGCTTTAATGGCTGTTAATATAATCACTGGTAGGGCAGGGCTCTGTGCAGAGCTGGGTGGTGTGAGAGTGCTGTACCTGTGGGCACAGGAGTCCTGGGCCTGTGACACCTGGGAGCCACCACAGTGATGCATTTCTCATGCGCTTCCTCAGCCAGAACAAGAATGAAAGGGAAGCTTGAGCTATTGGCTTGGGATGTTCGTGCTTCGCCTCGTTTCAGTGCTGTGCTTTTGATCTCTGAAGGATACAGCTGAATATTTGAATGAGAAATATGTGGTTGTGTTGAAATCCTAGACAAAATGCCTTTTGTGCCTCCCTGCATGTTTATTTGCGTAAGAAAGTGTTTTGCTGGAGAAACACGGGAAGGAGCTCGAGGGAGAGGAAGGAAGGCGGAGGTGAGAGCATTGGGGAGCTCGCAGTACAATTTCAGGACACTTAAGAGCCTCTTATTGTCAGTGGTGAGACAGCGACATCGGAGGCAGCTCAGGCAATTGTCTGAGACAAATTGCTTCGTTGGATGGCTTTGTCAGTACCTCACTGGTTAAGTTCTGGTTTATATATTTATTGTTATATACAAAGCACAGGAGAATTACAGAAATACATACGTATGTATACACATCTCTGCATCCATGGTTATTTCCCATAAATGACCTTGCAGGCAGGAAATAATGTCACCAGCTTGCGTGGTGCTTCTGAGCAGCTGGATGTTTGTTCTGTAGGTCCGGGGAGTGAGGGAGCCAGGCCCCTTTTGGGGCTCCTCACACCAGGAAGCGGGGCTGGCACTGTGTTTGCCACAGGAGGGAGCATTCCCCTCATTCCCAAAAAGAAAGGTTTCACTTGCTTCAGGAGGCACTGAGGGAAGAGCCTTTGACAGGTAACACGCTGCTAAAGAAAGCTGCTTTCCCCAGAGAGGGAAAATTGCTGCTGGTGCCTGCGGGAGAGGTGAAAGTGGAGGTGTGACAGAGAGCAGCCCTGCTGCTTTGTCCTACTTGGAGGAGAGATGGCAAACCAGGATGTAAAGGCACCCTGATGCAAAGACCCGCTGGGAGCATTTGGATGGCATTGGAGAGGCTCAGCTTCCCTGTCTCCGTGGAGCCCTGGCTTTGGCCAGCCCTGCAGTGCTGTCCCAGGGTGTGGATGTGGGAGGAGGGGTTGTGTTCAGGGCTACGTTTGCTGGGAGATGTGAGCTGCATCCAGCAGCCCAGATCAAAGGGACCTCAGCCAGCGACATCTACCAGAAAGCCTTTAATGCCTAGCCCTGGAGCAGGGAGATTTACTCAAGGGACTCATTTCCTTGCCTGAACGTAAAAAAAAACTGTGTCAACTCGACATTCAGGAAACTTTATATAATACCTTTTTATTCATTTAACAGTTTAGCTAATTGCAGTGCTTTTTAAAAAAAATATACTTCTTTTTCATTCATTCTAACTTTGTCCTTATATATGCCTTGTTCTTTAAAGCCATTTCATTCTGGGTGTTTATTGCCTGTGCTGGTTCTCTGGGTGGATGGGGGAAGGAGGAGGGGTACCCCGGCTGCACCCATGTGCCAAAGCTGTCAGTAGCTCTGGTGACACCAGCCGGTCTCAGCAGATCAGGACAAGAAATCACCGAATTGTTTAGGTTGGAAAATCCCTCTAAGATCATTGAGTCCAACCACTAACGCACCACTACCAAGCCCACTGCTAAACCGTGTCCCCTGAGACCTGCCTCTGTTTTGCTGAATTGTTTGCTTGGGGCAGAAAAAGGATAATGTCCCAGGGTTTCATTGTGCTGTTTTCTCTGTGAAGTAATTGCTATTTTCCTTTAGAAAGAAAACTTTGTTTGGGAAGTTCCTTCACTTTTATTTTAGAAAAGTGGGTAAATCCTTGGAAGTGTCCAGATGTAAAGTGAAATGTCATTTTGCTTCTCTATGTTTTAGATTTACTCGCATTTAACAGAAAATGTTTTCTTCTGTTAGCAAATGCTTACTGAATTGTCAAAAATATGAAAAGATAATAATTGCAATAATTACACTAATAGTAACGTGCTTTAACAGCCATGGCTTTTACCACAGCTCATTGTGCTCATTCATTCCTCCTGTCTCCTCTTGACTCAGATCTTTGCCCAGGCATGGTGGGTCCCTACACATCCCCCATATGTGACCTCCTTGCATCCGAACTTGCAGCAGCCCTGGCCCTGTTGTGTACTGAACTCACCAAGTCTTGCTGGAACTGCCCGTGCCTGGTATTATCCAGGTAGATGAGCTTGAGTTTAGGCTGGACCTGCTTTCAGGAGGTGCCATAGGACACACCTTTGTGCTGGGAGCCCCATGGCATCAATACCTGCAGCCTTTGGCACCAGCCAGCTGAGCACCAGGTCCAAACCAGGCTTCTTGTCCCATTCCTGAGCAAGCACACTCTGCCTGTGTCCCCGTGGGGTGTTAGCCCGGTGCCCAAAGGGATGCTTTCAGTGCTAGGAGCAGTTTGCAATCCCTGTACAATCCTAGCTTGGCCTGTACGTGAGCGCCAGCGAGGAGCAGAGCTGGGCAAAGATGTCAAGAGCTGTTACAGTGTGTGCAGCGAGCTTATATAAAAGGATCCATTTTCATTCCCCTGCTTGTCTGCTTCAGTCAAAATACAACGCCACAGCTAAGAGGGTGCAGTGTCAGGGCCGACCGCAGCGAGCTAATGCATGGCTGCTGCGGCGGGCGCTCCATCCCCCCGGACCGCGGCTGTCCCGGCCCCNCTGTCCCGGCCCCGCCGCAGCCCCCAGCCCGCAGCTCGCCCCGCCGTGAATCACGGCTCCCGCGGAACTGCAGCTCCCGGGCTGCCGACCGCAGCCCTGCCGGGCCCGGCTCCCGCCCGGGGAGCGGCTCTCCGGTGCTCTGCCTTCCCAGCGGGAGCGGGAGCCGCCCCGGCAGCCCGCGGCAGCCCAGCTGAGCCCGCTGCAGGGGCCCTGGCAGCGGCCCTGTCACGTCAGGGATCTCTTTCTGCTCAGTGACATGTGTGCACATGGGCACGCACGTATCAGAGCGCCCTTGAGGTGTCTGGCACCCGGTGTCTTCATCTCCATTATTTAGAGGCTGTGAAGAGCATCTCTGTCTGCCCGTCGCTCTGTGGGCACGTTGTGGGGCCACTGGGGGATGACTGGCTGGCTGGAACTGGCAGGGACCTGGACATGGTGCCGTAGGCAGAGGGGACAGTGGGTGCTTGCATGCTCAGACCACCTTGGCCAGGGCAGGGTGACAGCCGTGTAGCTGAACCTGTGCTGCAAGTCCTTGAGATGTGATGTGGGGAGATGAGCAGTGTGTAGAGATCTGTGTTTCCCCTCCTCTTCTCCAGTATACCTTCACCCATTCCTTGGCAGGGCTTATCTCACCTAGACCCCTTCGTGTTGAGCTGGACCCTTCATTGTGGGAACATTTGGCTTGTTTTCTGCCACTGTGTCGGGTAGCAGACATTGCTCTGTGTGGCTTGAAGGGGGTAATGTGTGTGCTCATCTGCCTGGACCTGCCAGAGGCTCCCAGATGCTTTGGGCAAGCCTTTGCTATTGTATTCCCCCCTTCTCCCTTAAAAGTCCACTGCGTGTCCTCTGGAAGTGCGTGCTGTGTGCTTGTGGAGAGCAGTGGCTGTGCTGACTTTCCAGCAGCCGGGAGGGCGTGTTTGTCTGGGAGGTGGATGGGGGTGGCTCTGCCCTCCAGCAGCACTGCTCCATGATCAGGCCTCATGAGGGATCATCCTCTGGCCAAGGCACCATGCCTTTGTTTCCTATCTGCAAATCGCTCCTTGCTGAGGCCTTGGCTCCGCGAGCAGAGCCTGGTACAGGAACAGGCAATATGAATCCTGAAACCTCAATGCACCGAGCAATTTTCATCAGAGGTTTTCACACCTTGCCTTTCTCTGCTCTCTTTTTTCCCCTCATTTCTCCTCAGTTAGAAAGACATGGAAGCAGGTCTCCTGGGCTTTGCTGGGGAGCTCGCCACCACCCCTTGCCTCTCATTGGCACAGGCAGAGCAGCTGATGGGGCTGTGGGGATGCAGTGGCAGCAGAGCTGCGAAACTCTTCCCAGCACTGGCTGGACTGAGGCAGAGGCCACCAGCCATCACCCACCCCATTCCCCTGAAATGTCACTTGCTTTTAAATGCACTAGTAGTTTAAAATAAGAATAACCTGCTCCAGGGCTTCTTAAACCGTGGAATTAAATATGGTTCTGGTCTCTAGGCAGAGTCTGACTCTTCAATTCTAAATCTGCTCAGCCAAGCGAAATATTGCAGGGGGAAAGAAATCAATATTTCTCAGGCCCAGCACAGAGAGGAAGCTGTCTGTGTGTGGCTGCAGGCATGCAAGTGCAGATGTGCACACACATGAGGCTGCAGTAGGGAGGGTGTCAGAGAAACACCGCTGAGACACGGGATGGGGAGAAGGACACGGTGTTTGCAGTGCCAGTGCTGTGTGTGCTGCTCCAGGAGAGGTGTGGGGGTGAGTCCATCCTACTCAGGTGTGTGACACAGCTGGGGTTCCCTCCGCGGGGTTCCCAGAACAGTCTTTTAGAGAAGGAAACACGGTTTTTCCTGTTTCAAGACATGTAATTTAGTAGCCAGTGAGAGGCTGTGAGCTTATTGCAGAGCAGATGTGCTCTGCCTGTCCTGGTTTCTGGTACCTGGTGTGTGGAGCTGAGCTGAGCAGGACATGGGAATAATCAGGGGTTTTAGCAGAGTGAAGGATTTTCCCAATGACCCACAGGCTCCATCATTTGGAGGATGGAAGTGGTTGAGATAGTGAATGGATGGGTGCTTTCACTGTCTGCCTCAAGGACTGATCTAGATGTGCATGTGCAGCACTGCACTGCCCATGGTGGCGTATCCTGGCCATGGCTGTCCTTGTCCACAGTGTTCCTCTTGCCCAGAGGACACAGGCTGTGTGGGGAATGGCCCCTGCTGTCTGCTCTGGGAGCATTGCTGAAGATTCCCATCCTTCCCTGCAGAAGGGATGTGTTTCAGGACCAGGATGCTATAGCTGGCATTGTAGTTCAGGGGCAGGTGAAGCTGGTTTTGCCAGGTCTGAGTTCTCCAGGTGGTTTCTGTCCAACCTCTCTCCCCTCTGTCACTGCTTCGCAGAGTCCTGGTGTTCTCCCTCTCTGCTCCTCCATGGTGGGAGGAGGGAGCTGTGCCACCGTGTTGGGATATGGGGTGGAGGAGGATCTCCATCTGCAGTGGGAAGGACAAATGTTATTGACCTGCTCTGGCATCTGACCAAACCACAGACACTCATCCCTCTCAAAAAGCTTCTCTGATAGCTTAATTTCTTAATTGCTGTCTGTGATCAGGATGTCAGCTCTGGCTCTCCTCCAAGATCTGTCACTTCCAGCGGGCTGGTGCTCACTGCCACCTTGCTTTGGTCACTATTTTCAGCTCACCTGAATAACTGGCTGGAGAGTCTCCCATCACCTTGCAGGCCACTTCTGCTGCCCCTGAGGGCAGTGGTGAGTACTGAAGGAGTTCAAAATACTGAGGGGTGCTAGTTCAAGGCCCCAGCTCCAAGCCTGTCTTGGGCCTTGGCCAGAAAGCGAGGGCTGGAGCTGTCCTGTGTGTTCTGAGGTCCCAGGTAGAGTCAAGCACAGCACTAGGAGAGGTAAAGATGCCTGCTGCTGGGCTCAGGGTGGAGAGCTGGGGAGCATGGTGGGATGCCTGGGGGTGAGGGGGACCCAAAGGAGAGCTGCCCTCTGTGGGGTCTGGCAGTGGGTGATGGGAATTCCCAGTGGCTCTGCCCATCCAGTTGAAGCAGTGAACACGTGCAGCAGGAGGTTACGCGCTGCAGCACAGCAAGGCTCTGTATCTCAATAAGCAGCACTCCAAGGCAGACCTGAAAATAAATATTTGAAGAGGAAATAGTACTCTGTCTTCTGTTGTCTCTCCTCCTTCTCTTGCTCTCTCTCTCTCCTCCCCCCCTTCTCCTGTCTTTCACGTATGACTGAACACGAGAGTTCATTGTTAAAGGGGGTTTGTTTTCTTGAGGGTTTTTTCCCTTTCTCTGCTTCCCCGAGGAGGAAACTCCAGGTGCTGCACTGTTAATAGCCCCATACAGCAGCAAGGGCTGTCTTCGTGCTGAGTTTGTCCATGCCCAGGATGATGGGTGCTTGTTTTCTTTCTCTGTGCTTAGTTTGTTTGCCATGATAAAACACAAGTAGACGGCTCTTCCTTTTCCAAGGGACAGATATGATGGGATCAAGCTGCCTGAAGTCCGTAAGTGTGTGGTTCAAGCCAATGCTGCGATAGGTTTCCTCATTCTTAGCAGGTCAGTTGTGCCATGAGCTTTACTGCTCCTGGTCCCTGTTCTTGGTGGGAAAGGTTAAAATTGGGCCAGAGAGGAGGTAGCTGGCCTTGTACCTTCCTGGAAAAAGAGGAGTAAAGGACTGCTAAGCTGTGGATAGATGTGAAGGTCAGGGCTTGTAGCAGTGCCTGTAGTTCATGTCAGACAGAAGGTGAGCTACTGAGGCAGAGGTGGGAAAATCAGCCTGCTGCTGGCTGCTAGCTGGGCCACCAGAGAGAGGGGAGCCCATGCCGACATGGTGTGCACCCTCTGTCAGTTGTATGGGGCTGTCAGTGAAAGTTGGGGTGCTGTGTGCAGAAGTTGGTCCTGGAAAAGCGAATGCAGAGTCAGCCCACGGGTTCTGTGATCTCCCAGTCTGCATCTGAGGATCTGTGGGCTGGGAAAGGAGCATTGGCATCATCTAGAGCCCTCCTCTGAGCGTGAAGGGAAGTGTTAGGAGAAATCAACTGTAAAAGTAGAGGTGAAGAGTGGTAGTGAGAAGGGAATGGGGAAGGGAAAGGCTCCAATGAGGAAACGGAACTAAAAAACGCAGAGGTGGTTTAAGGATATCTGAGACGTCACAGGCTAGGGAGATGGGCCGGGGGAGATGTAACTTTGAGAGAAGTCTTCTCAGACTGGCTGCAAATGTTTGCTAAGCTTCTGGGCTATATTTAGCAGGCTCCATGCCCTTTGGAGAGTTCTCCAGGCAGATGGCGGAGGAGCGGTTTGCCAAATGGTGGAAGCCGTGTCGGAAGGGGGTGCCCGGCATTCGGGGAAAGAAGTTTAATGTCAGCTTCGCCCTTTCCAGAGCAAAGCCAAGCGGTTCGCTTTGCTGCCCGCTGGACAGGGCTGCCAGATGGCCAAATATTTGCTTATAAATTAGCAATGGGAAACAGGCGATGCGAAGCCCTAAACTGAAGACACCCAGGGCCGGGATTGGACTCTTCCTCTGTGCGGGACGGTCTCTGCAGAGCAGCGTTGGGTGGATCCATTGCGGGGGCAGCACAAGGAGATCTCAAAGCCAATGAGCCTGGGCACGGCACTGTCATCTCTCCCCTCCTCACTGGCATGGTCATGGGCCATTACTCAGGCATGTGCAGCCTCTGGCTGTGTTTGCTTTAAACCAATATGCAGAGAAAAACAGTTTTTCTCTTTAGGTAAAAAAAATGCTGCTTGGTCTTGTATCTGTGCAGTATCTCACTGAATGGGATATGACTGGAATGAAATTTCCAGGCACTAATGCAATAGAAGTACTTGTAATTTGTGTGTGTGCCTGTGTGGGCACAGGCAGTGTACCTGATCCCGTGCTGAGCAGCATTCCATATGCTCCTGCCCTTCTGGAGCTCACCTGTGAAATGGCTTCATGGCTCATTTGGGGTGTCTCTGCATCACACCTGAGCTGGGGCTCTGTGCCAGTGGGGAATTAAAGCCTGAGAAATGCCAAAAGATTTTGAGGGTGGACAGGGACCACAAGGGTGTGCACAGAGACTCTCACCAAGGTAGTGCTGATGCTGCCTCTTGTGAGTCCTCCCAAATCACAGGACTGTCCAGCTCCCAGCTCTCTGCATGCCTTCACTCCAGAGGCATAAAATTATTTTAAAAACAGGTAAATTTTAAAATATTGGCTTTGTTTTATTTGCTGCCAGGAGTTGGAGCTGGGTGTTTGCACGTTCCCCAGTGTTCCTGCGCAGGCGGGAGCGCTGGCCTCTCTCCTCTTCCTTCAGTTTCTTATGAAAGCCAAGCTTCCTGTGTCTTAACTTGACTCCAGGGGCTGGGGCTTGGAGAAGCTCTACCTCTGTAATGCTGGCAATAAAATCATAAGTGCTGGCTACGCTGCTGTAAAACTTTTATTGCTGTGGGAAGAGGAACAGCGAATCCTCCCTCTCTCCCTTCTCTCCTTCCATGCTTCTCCCTAACTCTGGCTCTGCTCGCCCTCCAGGGCTCTGAGCCTTTATGCCAGGCAGCACTGAGCGCATCCCCTTTCCCTCTGCTCCTGCTCCCTTTGATCCCCTCCCTCTCCTGCATCCCTGTGGCTGCACTTCTGCTGCTCTGGCCTCGCTGTGCCCCGTGGCAGGTGTGCTCCTGCCCCCGTCCTTGTCCCTGCGATGCTGTGTGGCTGCTCAGCTGCACCTCAGCTCTGTTTTCGGCATGATCCGAAGGAGAGGAACGGTAATAGCTCCCTGCGTAGTGAGGCCATCCGTGCGTTTTGCATTTCATGGCGACTGGGAGCGTCGTCTGCCTTCCCACACCATCCCTTACGTATTTATAGATCACAGCGGCATTATCCGTGTGGATGCAGATCGTGCATGACGGTTTTCTATAAATACAAATGCTCTGTAATTATCGTTAGAACTATTTAGCCCAATTCAAAGGTAGATTAAATAATGAATGTGTGTGTGATATGCCTGTCGACATCAACAAATGGAAAGAGACATCTCTGGATGTATATCTGGAGGTTTCCCTGGTGAAGGAGTTGGGGGAGGAGAGCGGGGAGGGAGCTGAGCTGAGTGTTGCTGGAAGTGCCTCTTTCTCAGGGGTTCAGACAGTGCTGTGGGGACCGATGGCCTCTCTCGGCTCCATGGTGGGCTCTTGGGACCAGGGGTTCAGGAGGCAGCGTGCCAAGGGTTGGACAAGGAGGATCAGCACACACAGAAACCATTGGTATTCACAGCTCCCCCTGGCTCTGCATCTTTGCCCTCCACTTTCACTGCTCTCGGGAGCAAGGGGAGGTAATTTCAGGCTAGACTGCTGATGGAGAGCCATGGAAGGTGTGATAAGGCTCCCCAAGGCCTCTGGCCCCTTCTTTCCTGCGGTAATTGATTTCCTCTGAGGCCATGCATGCCCTGGCATGTTTCCCTTCCTGCTGGTCTCTCGGTGGCCACAAGCTGGTCCACAGCAGAGCCCTGTGGGGACACTGGCTCTCTCCCCTTTTTTGGCTCCTGCCACCTCTTGGAAAAAGGAAGGGGGGAGCTTTAGAGCACTTGTGCCAGACCAGTCTCCTGCATGGTTCTTGCTGAGGATGGATGGGGCTGTATTAGCATCCCAAAGGGGTGCAGCAAGGCGGGACTGACACGCTTGAGAAGAGCAGTTGTGTTTAAAGGAGAGGATGGATGTGTGGGAGCCCCTAAACACTGTGTGTGCCCCCGGAGGGGAGTTTGCTAAGCTGATGGAGGGACAAGGAACAGTCAGCACTGCCTTTAACACAGGAACCTCTGTCTCCTTGCCTTTTCCCTCTCCCAGGCACAGTGAAGCCTCCACTCACAGGCCACAGCTCCGTTAGCTCCTGTGTGGCTGTGCTGGGTCTCAGGTCTCCCCTGGTTCCATGTCACATCATGGGCTGCTCCCCTGCCCGGGGACAGCGGTGTCGGGAGCGTCAAGGGAAGCGGGGCTGGGAGGAAGGGCTCCATCACAGTAACTAATAACTGTGTGCTGACAAATTGAATTATACCTTTTCCAGTTGCCTGCACTATTGATCAGAGAAAAGGTTTGTGTTTTTGTTAGGCTATTTTTTTTTTATTTTTCCTTTTAAGTTACAGTTGCAATGTCCTGGGGGCTTATAATGAACTAAATAAGGTCAGGTTAGCAGAAGAATCAAATATGCTCTGGCAGCAGAAGCGTGGGCTTTTCCTGGTGACTCTGAGTGGAGAGGAAAGCAGCAGCAGCTCCTGCTCTTCCATGTCCTGGTGTATAGGGGTGTCCTGCCCCAGCCTCCTGCTCCCTGAAGGGCTGCGTGGAACAGGGGTGATGTGGGTGGCTGTGCTTGGCCTGATCCCAAGCAGTGTGGCAGGAGCTGGGGCTCACCAGGTCTGTGTCACCAGCCCCAGGTTGTGCCAAACTGTGCTGCCCTGGCAGCTCGAGTGGCTCCTGCCCTGCCTGGGGGGCTGTGGAGAGAGGCAGGAGATGCACGGTGGGACACAAGGAGCCCGGACGTGGCCAGGCACAGCACTTGCCCAGGAGCTCTCTGTGGGGTCCCTGCCTGGGGAAGATGATGGTGTTTGGTTCTTTGCTCCAGAGCCGAGATCCTGCTGTGAACTCAATTAAAGCTGTGTTGGGGAAAGGGGGAATAAATTACCCAGATGAAAAGGATGAGTTAAAAAACCATGTGCAGAGAAATGCCAGCCCACCTTTGAAAGGCTTTATTGATCGTGGACACGTGTCACCTTGGCAGCTCCTGGGCTGGGACCGGAGCAGGACAGGGCTGTTGCAGGAGGAGCAGAGGGTTGAGGTAACCTGTCGGTGCCACGACAGAGGTGAGGCTGGAAGCTGCTCTCAGGTGAAGATTTGCAGAGGTAGCAGTGTCTGCCTAAGAGGGAAAGGCAGCTGCAGGTCCAGCAAGTATCTCCAGCAGCTCGTGTGTCCCATGCTGTTTAAGCTGCTGCTCCCAGAGGTGAATCCAGGGGATGTGTAGTGCCGTGGCCAGCTCCACAGCCCTGGGGCTGTGCTCAGGCTTGGCCTCGGGTCACCTCTCAGTGAGCAGTAGAAGTAGGGACATTTACATCTTGTTTTTGTGTAACCCTGTTTATGAAGACCTCGATTGAAATCTCGGCTGCCCCAGGGTGGATCTGGATGCTCTCCAGAGCTGTCTGTGTGCTGGCAGAGCTGCCGTGCTCCACGCTGCGGGTTTTCCCACTTTGCACACAAGTCCTCTCCTGGTGACCCAGGAGCCCCAGGCTTTGGAAGCAAAGGCTCTGCCAGGCCCAGTTCCCAGCCTGCCCCTTGTCCCTCCTGCTGCACTGGGACTCTCTTCTCTTCTGACTTCCCCATACAAAATTCACCCATTACAGACAAGGATCAACGAGCTGTCATCACTTGTCTCAGTGTATTGGGCCCTGGTGGAGGAAGAGTGGCGGGAGAGCTGGGTGCCGTCCTGCTTGGTGTCCCCCAGGACCTGCCAAGGTGTGACCAGCAGCTGGGGCTACTCTCTGGACACCCACCTCATGTTTCTGCTTTTAATTGCAACCTTCCTCCTCCTGCACTGCCTTGCTTGAGAGTCCGGCCACATCGGTATGGGATTAACATTCCTGGCACAGCCTAACTCCATCACCATTTCTATTAAACTCATTTGCTATCTAAAGGAATTCATTTTCCACTTTGTTTGCCCATGAGAAAAAAAAAGTCCTCTAAGCTGAGGCCCCAGTGTTTGCAAAGGTGGCGGGTGGGGGGAGCTGGGTGCCACATCCCTCCTTCAACTGGGAGAAGGGATGGCATTCCCACCACCCGTACAAGAAGATGCCCACCTCTATGCTTCCACCATGCTCTTGAAGGGAGAAGCTGCCCATTGCTGGCACCAAGGCTAGTGCTTGCTTCCTGAAACAAATGATACTGTTTCACCCTAAGATGAGTCTCTGCAAAATCAAATTGTCCCTTTTCATCAGGGATATCCCTGGACTTCAGGGAACTCTACCCCCTTCCAAAAATCAGGTTTCATTGGAAGTGAAAGTTCAGGGAAGGTAGAGCCATGCCGGGTTCTCTGCCTGGGGTTCTCTCCCTCATCTCCTTGTGTGCCATGTCATTCAGGCAGTTGCTTTGCAACAGGCTCAGGAGCTGGGTTCCTGCCCCTGCCTGGGATTTGGGGCCAGTCTGTGTGTTTGGGTGCATGAGAGAGGAGGAAAACATGAGTACAGGGGTGCCAGAGGGAGAAGCATGTGTGGCTGTAGCATGTGAGGAAGCCTCTTTTGCGTGGGCATTCCCCCCAGGAATTTTGGGGCTCCTGTTGGCTGCCCTCCCATGGATTATCACCTCCAGTATGGGCTCTTCCTGCCCTGAAAAGGAGGGAGATGCTCTGCAGCCCTCTGTGCCTCTGCTTTCAAGGTCAGAGGCTGCTGATAATTGATCTACAGCCTCACTATAAATCTGGTGCTGAGGGGAACCTTCCCTGCTGCCTCTAGACAGCAGCATCCATCCTGCACGGCTTGGCCAGCCCAGCCACCCACAAGGGAAGGGGGGCTTTAATCACTCCCTGCCTCTGCCGGGCAGCATTCGGGTTTGCAGCTGGCCTTGCTGGCTCCCAGCTCTGCCACACCCCCTGTGCTGCTTGTGGAGCTTCCTCCTGGGGTCAGCAGCAGCAGGGCAGGAGAGTAGAGGAACTGATACGGGATCTAGGTAGCAACTGCTGGGGCCAGGTGGTGGATCTAGCGAGTTTGGGATACCCAGCATGGCTTTGAGTGCCCCACAGGACCCAGTGTTCAGGGTAATCTCCCAGCAGATGGGAAATCTGGCTCCAAGGCAGGCAGAGGAGGAGTTGGAATCCAGCTTCCCAGGGAGCCTGTGGAGCTATGTGTTACGGGGGAAGAAGGGAGGTGGTGATGGAGACCACCAGCTGTGGAGCACTGGGCCACCCTCCTCACCTGGTGGCCACCAGCTGGGTGTCAGGCTGGTCTCTGGCTGTGATCCCTCTGCCTGATGGACGGCCGTGGGCAGAGCCATCGAGGCTGCTGTTGGCACGCGAGCTCCTGGGCGTAGATCACAAATTGAATTGGAGCCCCTGGAAAATGACAGCCCTTCGTAACTGCTGAACGTTTCCCTTCATCATCATCATCTCCAGCTGAACTGCAGCTCTGTCAGGGATCACAGCAGTTTTCAGCCCAGAACTGAGCTGGTTTTGAGCCCTCCTCACCTGCTGTGGGCAAAGTTCTGCTGTCCCTGTCCCTTCCCATGGGATCGGCCCTGTTCCCAGGGTATATCCTGCTTCATCTGGAGAGAAACCAGTTTCCCTCTCACAAATCCTTTCTCAGGGGCCGGTACTAATGGAGAAGAGAAGTAATCAAGCCGATTTAACCCCCCTGCTACCTGTGACTCTCCTGCAAAGCTCATTAATGAGCCAGCTCCGGTTGTGCTAATTACCGTAACCCCGGCAGGCTGGTGAGAGCACCAGGAGTTAACTAACACTCAATTAACCCCTGGTTGTTCGTGATGATTTCCCCTGCTCACAGCAGTCTTCAGAAAGTCAACAAGGAAACAGTGGCAGGCAGGAGGCAGATAAGCCTCTTGTGCAGCAGGGAAGGTGACAGCTTTCCTATGTGGCTCGGGAGCCACAAAGCCAAGGGACCCCAGGCCACACAACTGAGCTCTTCAGCTGCTCTTGCCTGGTGATTTGGGGCACCTTGGAGCCCCTCTTTGAGTCAGGAGTGTCAGGTCCCAGCTGCTTCTCCATCCCTGGAAGCAGCCAGCCAGATGGATGCAGGGAGCATCCAGCCCTGGTGCAAGGGACCAGAGCAGGTGGGATTGAGAAACCAGGAGGGGTTGAGGTGATCAGGAAGGTCCTTCACCAGGAACACAGACCCCAGCCCATGGGTCTCTGGGAGCTTTTGACCATGGTCTATCTCATGCCAGTCAACCTGCAGGCTCCCAAGACCCCTTGGCTGCAGGGCTCAGATGTGTGAGGGTTGGAGCCACTCTAGCCCCTTGCACCCCTCAGGCTGTGCAGAGGGGCTCGATTCCTGAGCTGCTGCCCAGAATGTGCCCTGCAGTTGCTATGGTGACATTGCCATTTCTTACCTCACTGGGGGAAAAAAAGCCTCCAAACATTTAATTCTGCAGCCCACCTGGGAGCCTTTTAAACTCCCCATTCGGTGTTTGACATGTAATAATTTTTCTGCTTTTAAGATTATCCTAAAATGCTCATTCTCTTTCTCTCTCTCAAAATCTCAGCAGTGTAGCCTCAGAAAGAAATCAGCATAAAAAATACCAATGCAAGTTTCAAATGCCAATTTGTCACCATCGCCGGGAACAGGCAGTGACAGGCACCAGGGAAGGAGACACAGCAGAGTGAGTCAGGGCTGACAGCGCCGGCACGCTCCAGCCACTGCTGACCGGCTCCCGTGGGAGATGCCAGGTGGAGAGCTGAGCCCACGGATGAGAGGGGAGAGGAGGTGATGGGTGGAAGCAGGGAGTTTGGGGAGGAGAGCTGGTCCTGGCTGGTGGCAAGGAGGGTTTTGATCTGCTGCCCCCCATACTCAATGATGCCGTTGCTCAAGAGAGTCATCAATGCAAAAAGGAAAAGAAGATAAAACCTCCCTTAAGAAACCAAATTAGGATTTGGCTCAATTCCCCGGGTCTGCCTCGTGCTCCCAGGTGACCTGGGATCCCCCCGGATTTCCCGGATGGTGCGGGGGAGCAGAGCCCAGCCCTGCCAGGCTCCCAACCTTGACGTGCAAATAAATATAGTCAAAACTGTCAGGCGCCGGGTGCTGCGGTGCCAGGAGGCACTTGGGTACCACCAGCGGGACCCCATCATATGGCTGTTCATGCTTGGGTATCCACACACCTTCCCAAGCAGATGGTCTGCTCCACAGCACTGGGATCCAGCAAGCCTGTGGAGCAATTTAATCTCCAGAAATAATTTAATATGGCTTCCTCCAGAGTGTGGTGGTTTGGGGTTTTTTTCCCTGACCAGCCATAGAATAATTTAATCCTGCCTTCTGTGTGAAGGTCTATTTTGAGCTTGCCACCTGCAGAGTGTTTTAATCCCACAACTCACAAAGTAATTCAATCCTCTCCCTTGGTGAGTAATTTAATCCTCTAATTCCAGGGTAATTTAATCCCCTCCCTGGGGAATAATGGAATAATTTGATCCTCCATTTCCAGAGTAATGTGATCCTCTACCTAAGAAGCTCAAAACTTCAAACCAGCCACCTGCCTATCTGCAGGCACTGCCATCCCTGCAAAACGCTCCCTGCCAGGTGGGGATCTGGGTATTCTTCCAATGAATCCATCCCCACACTCGCCAGGGTAATCCATGCAGATCCAGAATGGGCAAAACCATTCGGCACTGACTGACCCTGGGGCACTTGAGCCTGGATGTGTGTGATTTAAATTCCTCAACCAATTAATCCATTTGCTGATGAATTAGTTTTAATCTGGGTTGGTGCTGTGGTTGTTAAAGCAAGGCAGCCTTTGCCCCCTGCTCTGGGCAGCTGCTGGCGTGAGGGGGGGGCTGCTGTGGGCTTGTTTTGTACTCAATTCTACATATAAATATACACACACACACACGCATATATATATATGGAGTGTCTTCCCATTTGCCTGGAAGGGTAGTGCTGTGTCCCCTCACGTAGCATTATCTCCACCAGGACTGGCCATTGAAATG
Source organism: Daphoenositta chrysoptera (assembly GCA_013397915.1). Lineage (NCBI taxonomy): Eukaryota > Metazoa > Chordata > Aves > Passeriformes > Daphoenositta > Daphoenositta chrysoptera. Next base: position 217,664 of record VZRO01001691.1, read on the forward strand.
TCTTAACCCCAGGTGCCATTCAGTAAGGACCCCCTTGCACTGAGGGTCTGCAAGCAATGTCCCAGCATCCAATTCCCCCCGAGGAGCTGGGAGCATGGCAGGCCTCGTGCCAGGAGACTGCCTGCTCCTGGAGCTGAGCACCCCTGTCCTGCCACAGCATCCTGGGCACGTTCATGTCCTCTGTCACTCTCACAGGGCCTTTGGGCATGGCATATGCCACCTCCACTGTGGAATTCCACCTTGAAAGCAATGGAGACTCCCAGTGGAGTTGCAGGAAAGAGATTTGCTGCAGGAGCCTGGCTGGTTTACACCTCTTCCCCCTCATTTCTGCTTAGCAAAGGCTCAATAGGAGAAAGAGTTTCCTCAGCCTGGATGTTAAAAAGAGAAATCCCAATAATGATAGTGTCCGTTTCCATGCAGAGGAGGATCTGTGGAGTATGCAGAACAGAAATATTTCCCTGTCCCTCTAAAGACTGCAGCAGTTTGTACTCGGGAGAGGGATTAGCATACTAGAAAGGAAATAACACCCTGAGAAGCACTTGTGGGAGAGGAGAAAGAGGGAGCAGGGCAGGAGGAGAGACCTGCAAAGAGAGTTGAGGCTATGTTGACCCCAGGTTTGGGATGCCAAGGGACAGATGGGGTGATGCCATGGCTCAGAGGGGAAGGTGCCCCACCATGGCAGAGGGGGATGGGGTTGGAGTCCATCCCCTGCCTGGGCAGTCCCCAAGTCAGGCAGCCCCACCCACACTCTGTGGGGCCCTTTTGCACAGGGTGGTCTGTCCTGCATCACCTGTCACATCCCCAGGGAAAAGCGATGAGGCTGAGACCGTGATTATTCTTTTTGTTTAATCCCATGGTCTAATTAGTGCTTAAATCTTGGAAGCCAAATGAGAGGCAAGTGGCTTGGAGGGCCAGAGCCAACTTCCATCACTCCCTGCCTGTTACTCCCATATGTAAAGTGTTGAAATTAATATCCAGTTTCCCCCACCTTTCTGTGGACCTCTGGGACCACCCATCACCCACCACAGCTCTCTGCAACCTCCCTCTGGGGCTGCACTGGGCTCAGGGGTGCCAGTTAGAATTGTCTTTCCAAGGGACAGAGAATTCAAACAAAAGTCCTTGCCTGGGCTAAACAGAAATCATTGCTCGTTCTACCGCATGCTTTATATGCCCTGGTCCCGCCTGGGACTGCTAAAATTCTGCTTTTAAAACTCTGCTTTGTACAAAAGTCTGCCCTGGATATGTCATCTTGCATTCTAACGTGATATATTAGACAAATAATTCTTTATGTGCAAAGCGTTCCTAAGTACCTGCAGGCCAGAGGGAAGAGAGAGAGGGGCTTGAATATCTTTAAAAATCCCATTCTGAATGTTTCCACTTCAAAGTCTCCTTGCAAATTCTGCTCCATGCCACATCTCGTGCCCAAAAGTCAGCTCTGCCGGTGCCTTCTGTGTCACGCTGATGCCACATGGCAATGCTCTGTGGGGCAAAAGGTGGGCTTGTGCTGGCTGTGCTGTGTCTCCCTGATGTTGTAGCCTTCTGCTGGAGTGGGGGAAGAGAGTGGGAGGAAAGTCTCTCCCTGTACTCCTTGAAATACGAGCCGCTCTCTTCAACCAGTCTTGGTGTTCGCTCACCTCCCTTCCCCTCTAATGAGTCGGTTTTTGTTCTCCCGTATCACGTCTGGATGCACATTGTGGGTAATTGATGGACAGGACCCGACCTCTGAAAGCTATCAACGTCGCCACTGTGAAATCACACGTCCAAATATGTTTATCTTCCCAGCTTTTTGGGCCCGAGTGCTCTTGGACATGGATTTCCGTACTTCAAGAAGGAGAGCAAATTTCCTTCAAAATGTCAGCGTAGAAATGAAAGATAAAAGGGAAGACACAGGGGCTGCTTAAACTTTGCATTCACAGCAAAGCAGAGTGGCGTGGCTCGGAGGGAAGGAACTGGAGCTCAGCCACAGGCAGGCCATTTCGGGGGGGTTGGTGGTGCCTCAGGGGTCTGAATGCTGCCCTGCGATGGGTGCACTTCCAATGGTGACTTCCAGCCAGCACTGGTGTGCAAACCAACTGCTCTTCTCCACCTGCTTTCCCCAGGATCCATCCCAGCGGGTTGGAGTCCGGGTGTCTTCTCCCACCATGAGCTGAACTCCTGGTGTTGGGCACGGGTGGGTCCCTGGGGTCACCCCACGTGTCCCCCCCGGCACTGGGGGAGGTCTGCATTCACCTGCTGTTGCTCTAGCATGTGAGAAAGCAGCCGTGGCTGCTCTGAGCCTCTGTGCTCAGCCAGTACCGGGACAAGGCTGTCCTGTGGCTGCAGCCACTGGGACTGGCAGGCAGTGGCCCCACAGTGATGGGCTCCTATCTGTGCAGATACACTCTGCCTGCCCTCGGCATGCCTTTTGAGTGCTCTGTGAGTAACTCTCGATTGCAGGAATCGCTCTCCACACAAGCACCTCTCCAAAGCAGCAGCAGATGTTTGATGTTCCTCCTCGGTCCCTCCCTGAGCTGGTGGCATGGGAGGAAGGCGGCCGAGCTGCAGCCAGGGAGCTGGGAGGATTTCCCTGACCAGCGAGGAGGACGGGAGACCATTCCTGCCACCTGGCACAGCCGTCCTCTCCTGGCCAGACCCTGGTGGGGCTGCCTACGGCCACCACGGAGGCATTTCAGGGGAAGCAGGAGCCCTCCCCGTTGCAGCCAGAGCGGCCGCAGAGCGCTCCCCGCGCGCTGCTGATTGACAGCCAAGACGTGAGGCCGCACATCTTGTTTTCAGCAATCTGGGTGTTTGTGTTGGCAGAGCCTGGCTCACGCTCACGACAGGAGCTGCCTCTCACTGTCAGCAGCAGCTCTGCCGTCGCCGAGCCTTTGCACACCCACCTCTTCCCCAGAGTTGCTGGCGGCTCCACCAGCCTCTGCTCCTGGCACCTCTTGCACCCGCTCCCTGCCCTCCTACAAGCACGGGTTTTGCCCCTCTTTAGGTGTAGCCCTGTGATGTTGTGCACCATCCCCCAGGCATCATCCCTCTCACACTGTCCTGGGGAGCTCCTCATGCACCAGGATCAAGCCTTAGTCTGCTTCCAACCTCCCTCCTGAAGTTGTCTGCTTTAAATACTGACAGCAGGGGAAGTGAGGAACCCTTTTGGGTTTGCTGCAGAGCTCCTTGGGGATGGTGTAGTTTGTGCTAAGCAAGAGCTGGGAGTATAGGCTGAGAGTGGTCCCTCTGGGCTCTCATCTCTCTGTCTCCAGCCTTCTTTTCTTGAGGAGCTCTGTGGGATGAGGATGAGCTACCAGAGCAGGCCCATGGTGGGATGCAGGTGGTAGCAGAGCCAGGGCCCTGCTCAGAGCAGTGCTGCCCACCCAGCCCATCAGCTGCAGCCTGTCAGTCCTGCTCACACTCCCAGAAACTCTCCAGGAGCTCTGAGGCTGCACCAACTGTGGCTGCAACCCCTGGGATGGGGCTGCCTTCCCAGACTCCCGCTGCATTTCTGTCTGGGCTGAATTTAGTTGTTTCCAGTGTGGAATGCAGGTGCTGGATGTGAGCTGGGCCTGCTGAGCTGCAGCCACTCTCCCACCCCGTGTGGAGGGTGCAGATCCCCAGCCTTGCCGTGGCTCCTGGCTATGCAGCCCCGTGTCCATCCCTTGTAGTGCCCTGTCCTCCTGTTGACTGTCACCAGGAGATGCCACCGCGGGGCCAGCGAGCCCTCAGCCTGCCAGCAGGACTCGGCTCTGCCCGCTGCTGCCATGCAGGGACCTGACAGCGGCACGGGCTGAGAGCCTCGTGCCTCTGCCTTGGGATGACAGATGCTGCCGTGCCCCGGCCAAGCTTCCAGGCTCTGCCTGAGAGTGGTCGGGAGCGGAAGGAGCTCTTGCCTGGCATTGCCAGGGAAGGGAGGAGAAAGAGGGGGGCGAGCTGGAGCATGGGTGCATCTGGGGACACGAGCTCGGCAGCAGGGCTGCGGGGAGGGGAGCGCACGGGAGAGGAGCCTGGACTCAGGTGTGTGTGTGTGTGCATGCAAAGGCCATGTGTTCATTGCCTGACAATGTGTCCACATAGCAAAATCACCTCTGAGCATCTCAAAATCACCCTCCCCACCCCAGGGACAGCAAATAATACTGAGACATCTGTAGAGGCTTCATGACTCAAATGAGAGCCTGGTTGCCAACCTACTCCTCTCCTTTTTTCCTACTAGTGCTAAAAAAAACTCGGAGAGGGTTTTGCAGCCCTAAATCCAGCTCCAGGCCCATTTGCAGCCCACCAGCAGAGTATTAGGTTGGAGCACTTGGGCTGCAAAGGTGAGGGCTGCAGGAGGAAGCCTTGAGCCACCTCTGAGACCTTTCAGTAGCCCCAGTGCACCTTTTGGTTCTGTCATCAGAAGTGCATCCAAAAAGATACCTTTTTGATGGAGAAATGTAAATAGAAATAGACTTTTGGAAGTCCTTACTTCTGCGGACAAGACATGTTTCATCCCACCCTCCCTGGAGCTCTGGAAGCCTCTTGTGCTGCCAGAGCAGCTCTTGCACAGGTAGCCCCTCTTGGGAGGCATGTACCCTCCTCTAGCAAATGCATTTACCACAGTGTGAAGCACAAACTTGTCTTCTCAGTGTGTGACTCCAGGCTGTATTGTAGATTAAAAGATTTGTCTTTCTGCTTCATCCAGCAGGTGGGTCTCTGGTGGCTGTTTCAATACCATTCCTGCATGGGCTCTGGGATGTCTGTGCTGAGGTTCTCGGTAAACTCAATTACACCGTGGTAATAGCATGGTATTGACTCAGGAGCCTCAGCAACACAGGACTCTTGCCGTTTATTAGTTGTTTAATTATATGGCACATCAGGCCAAAATAATGTCATTAACTAATTAGCCCATGTTGGGGGTATTTGTAGTTTTTCTTGAGTGACTGTTAACATCAGTGAAAGGTGCCAGCTGGTAGCCCAAGAGTCAGGGCTCCTTTTGTGCACAGAGCAGGTTGAGGCTGATTCCAGCCTAGATGTTCCTTCATGTGTCCCATGGGCACAGGTCCCCTGCCACCTCCAGGGACAAGATGTCCCTTTTCAAGGGTTTGGGTGAGCTACTAATAACAGCACCTTCTCACAACGTGACTGGGACCCCCAGCACCCTCCAAAGAGCTCACTGTGGGCATGGCTGGGCCAAGCCCGTGTCCAGGGGTTATTCAGTAGCAGCATTTTCAGGATTCGAGGAGTAGTACAGTGGCATTGAAAGGCACAGCTCTGCAGGACTGTCACACAGCTCAGCCCAGACACTGGCCATGTGCTGCCAGAGCCACTGTGAGTCACTGCCCCCGTGTTTGACACCAGCTACGCACCACTGAGCACCGCGGAGCACACTGAGAAAGGGAAGCCAGTGGCACGTGCTGCAGTTGTGACCCACCAGAGGGGGTGACAGCAGCACAGGCGGAGGCCTGAACCTTATTGTGGCACCCCCGGTGCTGCTCCCGCTGCCTGTTTGGCCCCGGAATCCACCCAGTTCCTCAGCGATGCCTCATTCTCCTCTGCCTGAGGGGCTGGGAAAGGCAGAGCCCGTGTGTCCCGTGCAGGAGATGCTGCCAGGACTGCGGGACTGCCAGCACACACCCCATCCCCATCCCTGTGTGCAGACTCCAGCATGGACTTCCCTGCATTCCCAGACTCCAATATGGAAGCTTTTGGACTGGGACTGTGTGCTAGGGATCCATCTGCCATGGGACCTGCTCCTCATTTCAGCCTGGTGACAGGGCACAAAGCAGTGACATCCCAGTGGCTCGCCCGGAGGTGGATGCAGGCTGCTGGCATAGAGATGGGGTGTGTTAATCCTGTGGGATAAATCCTGTGGGATTAGGAGTTCTACAAGACAGTTCTGCTGTCTCGCTGTGGTTTCTGTGGCTTTTTGAGGAAGAGGCAGTATTGCCATGTGGGAGCATTCTGGGCAGGATGCTGCGGGATGTCCATCAGGGATATTGTTATAATTAGCATTTCTTGGCTGCTCTATCCCACCAGCACCAAAGGTTTTCAGCATGGTGACTCCTGACTTAAGGTTAGTCCTTCAACTGGCTGCTTTGGGCCTGTAATTCCCAGTTGTGTTGCCCCCACAAAATTCTCACCATTATTTAACCCAAACAGGTCAGCTCCGTGCTTTATAAAATACATTTGCTGATCCTGAAGATTTCTAAATGTCTTTCAATCTGGCTGGGTCCATTCCAAACTCTGAAAAATGGCAGGCCCCTGCAGATGCTTTCATGTCCTTGAGGACAAGTTCTGCTGACTGGAGAACCTCCCTGGGGAACCCACACACTTCTGAGAGGTTCAAGAGTCCATAGCAAATAACTCCAAAATTAACCATGCAGGCCTTCCCCAAGTCCTCAAAGGCACAAGTTCAGACGAATAAAATAAATTTGGAGTTAATAGACCACAATGAATTTGAAATACGACATTTCAAAAAGGGGAGGGGGAATCGAAGACTTGTCCAATAGTTAGAAATTTTCCCTCTTTCAAACCTTCTTATCTCCCCAGTGCCTTAGCTGCTTAATTGGAGACTCTCTCAACTAATTCTATTCCAGAGTAGAGAATTCTTTGGTGGACAGATTTTTTTTTTTAAAGACACATTAGGGGAAAACAAAACTGGGCTTGTAAGGAGAATGAGTTACATCTTTCTGTTGGCCATTGCTGGTGTGGTTCCACAGCACTGCTGTGAGATAATCACCCATTCTCCCATGCTCTGCCGCTCACCTTAATAACTCTCCCAGGATTTGATGTAATGGTTTACATAACCTTTCTGAGGCATCCTGAATTCTGATGCATCCAGCACTTAAATGTGACATTGAGTCAACTCTGAAGTACTTTACAGCTGGGTGATGCTGCTTGGGGCTATGGCAGACGATGAATGGAAAAGTTTCACTTACCAAGATGAACTTTTTACCAGCTGAGCTGTGTGTCTGGAAGAAATCTCAGGGTCTCCAATCCTGAGCTGGGGGCTGGGTTTGTCTCCCTGTGCTGCCTGTGGATGCCTGTAGCACCAGGGTTGATCCAGGGCAGCAACTATGGACTTGAGTTCCTGTTACCTGTCTGCATGTGGCCTCTCTGTAGGTACCTGCCTTGGAGCCCACTGGCTGGATGACATTTATAGTCAGCGGGGAGAAAAAAGGCACGTCCAGGCAAAATTCATCTGACCTTTCTCAGGCAGCCACCTTAGAACAAGATTAATCCTGCCCCTGAGAGGCCTTTTCTCTCCATTAGTGGTACAGGAGTTCATCCAGCTTGTCTGTGGATGCAGGCTGTGTTTGGGCAGATGTATCCCCCTGGATCCCTGCTGGGATTTGTGCGTGGCCAGGGAAGATGCTTTGCTCCTTCCTGGGGCACTGTGCAGAGTGCAGGTGTGGGAGATGGGCAGTCCTGCTTCCCCCAGCACCCTCCCGGACTAGGGCTCTGGCAGTGGCACCCGCCAGCCCAGGCAAAGGCACAGGCTCGGAGGGCAGGGATAAAGATAGGCATTTTCTGATATCTGGGGCTGATTCTGCTGTCTTCAAAATCCCGCAGTAATTGCTGGTGTTGACTCCATATGTAAATCTGTATCTATAATGGTCTCTCATGTATGTCTGTGTATATATATACGCAGGCACACGTAGATGTGTGTGTATCTAACATATGTGCTCTCAGCCCACACAGCAGATGGGGCTCCCAACGCCACCCGAGCGTGCGCGCTCCTCAATCCCGGCCCGCGCGGCACCCACGGAGCGGGGCAGGGTGACGTCCTTCCTGTGCCAGCCTCGCTGCCCATCCCGACCTGCCATTGCCCTCCCGATCCTTCCCGCTGGGATTTGCACCCTGCACAGCCTGGACATGGTCCCGGTGGTCACCACTGTCCCCCCAAAAGGCGTGTGGGGCACCCTCCTGTGCTCCCCAGGTTTTCAGGGTTTGGTCTTCGCTGGGAGAAGGACGAGGCTTGTGAGGAGCCTTGCACAGCTCCCAGTGCAGGTGGATGCAATGGGATGTTGCAGGCTCCTGGTGCTTCACTGTGGTTTGTTTGTTAGTTCATGTGTCTTAATAAATCGGGTTGGCCCTCTGCCAGCAGGGAGTAACTCAAGCTGGGTTGTGGGGGAGGCACCTTGGGAATGGGAAGGAACCCATGGAAAGCACAGCTGTGCCTCAGGCACACACAGGAACCTACCCCAAAGCCCTTGGGGCTTGTGCTAGTCCCGATTCTGGGCCAAAATCACTCAGAGAAGGGGTTTTTGGCTGTACCTTTCACCCTGGGGTGAGATGTGGCTGCAGGGTGTCCCTGGCCAGCACCCAGCACAAGTGTCCATGACAGGGTGCTCCAGGTCTGCAGGGAGAGCACGCTCTCCGAGGTGCTATCCAACACTCCAATCCCCCAGCAGCTGGAGGTGCTGCCTGACCCTTTTCCCCATCTCTAGAAAGGTTGCCATGTCTCCCAGCTTTCCTTTTGCCAGTGTGAGTACCTACATCATACACTGAGCACAGCCCCCGTACTGTCATGCAGGTCCTGCTGCCATGGCTGATCACAGAGAAGCAACGTGATTTAATTTTGTGATTTCCAGCCCTGGCATGTTCACAGAATCACAGAATCTTCAGAATTAGTCCAGAGGAGCAGAGCTGAGGGAAGCAAGGGTCTGCAGGAGTGCGGGGATGGGGAGGGAGAGCACACCCAGGTGAGGGTGGTCTCTGTTCTGGCTGTGAGCTGAGCACGTCCTGCCAAAGCAGAGGAAGCAGAACAGGTAAGGGGGGAGAGGGCAGGTGTAAGAAAATTCAGGTGTGCAGCTGGGAAAGAGCCTTTCTGTAAGAGAGCTGTTGGTGTCAACGATGTTGGTAGTGTCACTGATGGAGAAATTCAATCACTTCCAATGAGGGAAAAATAATTGTCTTTCGAGGTACAGTAGGTTGTTGTCATTTTCCTATGACACACTCCATCAACTTTCAATTTCTAGTACAAAAGCCCTTCGTTCTTGCTCGGGTCTCTCTAATCCATTGCAGTGAGCACTCCTGGCAGACATGGCATAGGCTGGGGGAGTTGTCTGGGAACAGGAAGGTCCAAATTGTACCAAACTGAGGGGAACACCCAGACCCTGCTGGGCGCAGAGGATGCCAAATGGGGGAAACCAACTTGGGTCAGCAGTCAGTGAAATACCTCATCCCCTTGAGCCCCAGGTTCTGTAAAACAAAGAAAACAAAATGGTGAGGGGCTCGTGTAGCTTGGGTAGAGGGGCTTGGGGTGACCTCTGGCACCGGGATCCCAGGCAGGTTTGGCACAGGGAGGCTCAAACCCTCTGGGGCTGGAGGATGCAGGTTCAGTGCCATCCTCCCCTCTGGTGTCGGTGGTGGCAGAGGAGAGGAAGGGGAGGGTGCCCAGCAGTGATTTGGAGCAGAGGTGTGTGTGCAGGAAAGCCAGAGCTCGGCACTTTGTGGCCACTGGGTGAAATAGGTGATTAGCAAAGTATCCCAGCATCCCAGCCACAGAGCCTTCTCCTCTAGCACTGGAAGAGGAAATATGTATTTAGAACCACTGCTTTAACAGAGAGAGGTAATGATGTGTTTCAAGGCAGAGCTGGTATCATTCATAAAGCCTGTGCTGCTTAATTACATCTGCCCCATTTAGGAGAAAAATGATTTCCCAGTGAGTTCCTGGTTTGTTTTCCCTCTGTCCCGCTGCATCTCACCATGGCTCCAGCTGTTTGTCAGGCTCTTCAGGATGTCTGTCTCCAACCACAGCTTGAGGCTGGCTGCCAGCCCCAGGGACTGAGGACTGTCACTGTCACCAAGTGCCAGCCACCCAGAGAGGCCCCAGAGCTCAGGGTGGGCAGAACTGAGGTGATGCCATCCTACACTGACCCAGGGCGGGGTAGCAGGGTAAGTCCCTTGTCAATAGTCAAGACTAGTTGACCCAGAGTCACAGACTCACAAAATATGCTGAGTTGGGAGGGACCCACAAGGGTCATCGAGTCCAACTCCAGCACCATCCCCAAGAGTCACACCATGTGCCCACGAGTGCTGTCCAAATGCTTCCTGAACTCTGTCAAGCTTGGTGCTGTGACCACTGCCCTGGGGAGCCTGTTCAGTGCCCAGCCACCCTCTGATATCCAGCCTAACCCCCTGCTGCTAGGCACACAGCCCTGCTGTCCTTGCTGGGGACTCTTTGGGGACCCCAATATTTTCCTGGGAGGCTCTGGCACTCTGCTGTCCGCGGGTACCTGCGCCTGCTGCTGGTTCCACGGCCCTCCGGCCCCATGAGCTGGGGCTCTTCCTTCCAGAGGAGAGCTTTTCATGCTGCTTTTAAGCAGCCTTAGCCTGTGGTGCTTTCCTTTCGCCTGTCAGCTCTAGCCTGACGTTATTTGGGTAGAAGCAGAGGGGTGGGAGTGTAGAGAAGCAAAATGGTGGCTTTTTTTTATTTCTTGCATTCATAAGACATTTCAAGTGACACACAGAGACAATAACGTATCACTCAGCTCGAGTACAGCTTGAATGGTTTAAAAATACGCTTCTGAACTTTCCACCCCTATTCATGCACAGGCACCATCCCTTTGGGGTCTGCACTTTGGCAAGAACAAGCAAGGAGTTAAGCAGCTCGGCAAGACGAGCTATTTATGGATGTTGCAAGCTCCCTGCTCTGCTCCCATACCCCATTCAATCCTCTAATTATGTGCAGTTGTTTCATGCTGTGTCTCACCGCACGCTCTCTGGGGGAAACCGCTGGGGCTTTGCCAGTTGATGAGGAGGGGGTGGGAAGGGGAAAGACTCTGCCACATGCTCCGATGCAGCCTGGGAAAACAAGGGATGCTGTGAGGTTGTTTGTGGGCCGTGGGGATACCAGGGCACGGCCCTGGGACCTTCTGGACCAAGGAAGCAGAGCTTGTAAGAGCAACACCCCCAGCGGGGGACTTACCTGTGGGACGGAGGATGTAGCTACAGGTGTGGAGAGACTTCCCCCATCCCTGGGTTCAGTCCCCTGTGTCCCCAAGCCCTCCCTGGGAAATGGAGCCCAGAAGCTGCAAGGCAAACATGAGAGCAGGAGAGACCACAGGGCTTGCCAGCCCCTGCCAATGCTGCCCTCCAGACAGTTCCTCTACAGCACTGCCAGCTTGGAGAAGAGCGTGGCTGCTGCCAGGACCCCGAGCCTCCTCTTGTTCCCCTGGCAAGCCCGCCCAGCTGCAGACTTGCTCCGGAGTAACATGAAAGGTGTCTGTGAAAGCTGCCCTTTCCACCTCCGTAAACCCCTGTGAAGATGCTGCTCCAGCATCATAAGAATTTTAGTTAATCCACTAATAGTCTTTGAATAAGTCGAACAAACAAGAAAAGAAACAAGAATAATCTCCGGTGCCTGGAGCTGCATGGCTGTTTCATTAAAGCAGCTCAGTGAGCATCCTCAGAGCAGCAGCCTGCACCCATCACCCCTGGCGTTTCACACTCCCGAGACACTCTCAGCAGCTTTTGTGGCCCTTAGGAATGGTGACAAAGTGGTCTGGGGGAGGCCAGCCACAGCCAGTGCCCTGTGTCCCCTCTACACTCCAGGGTGAATGGGCACTGGGAGGACTGGAAGGGACCAGCACCCCCTGCTCATCCAGAGGCTGGACAGGGCCAGGGGATCTGTGCAGATCCTTGTGGGCACAGGGTCCAGTACCCCCAAGGTTGGCATCTGCAGTCAGTGCTGTTGGACTGGTAAGAGCTGGGGGCTGTTGCTGGTTACACTGGTCTCAGATAAGTTGCTCATGGGAACTGGAGATGCCCAGATTCAGGTTTTTGTGTGGATCTACCAGGCATGCAGGGCTGTTACCTTCCCTACATACCTCTACTCATGTTTCTCCTTCTCCCTCCAATCCTCTGCCTTGCACTTCCCTTCTGGCTTATCCTGGAGAGCACCAGTGATTCTGGCTCTCCTGGGTCCTTCTTCCCAAGGAAGTGTGGCCCAGCTCTGCCCAGGAATGGCAGAAAGAACAGGAATGCCTTCTCCCTTAACCCTCCCCGAGCTGGACCAAAGGTCATCTACCCATACATTGCACCCCTGGGAACAGAGTTCAGACCCAGAAGCTTTCACAGACACATCCACGTGGGTGAATTACCTGACCCGTGCCACTCCTGTCATTTGAGCCCTTCCAGCCATCCTCCGTGCCCTCAGCCTGCTCCCAAGCCCATCAGCAGGGAAGGGAGGCTGTGGCCAAGCCCCTGTGTGGTCCCAGCAGACAGCACAGGCAGTTCACATCCACCTCCATCTGCCACGGCATCCGGAGGCACAGGCAGCCCCTGCACCACACACCTGGGCTCGGGGAGCCAGCCTGTGCCCTCCATCTGCTCCGTCTCTGGGGGCTGGGGCCGGGCCACCAGTGCCCCTGCAGCAGCTCAGTTCAGCTCTGGACAGCCTTGGGTGAAGGCAGGGTCCTGGCAGTCCCTTGCCATGGAGGTTTAGATGCTGAAAGGGCCCCTCTGTACAGACCCAGTGCAGCAGGAGTTTGGGGTTCAGCCCCCACGAGAGCGAGGGGTCCCTTCCCCTGGCAGCCCAGTTTGGTGGGTGCTGATGGGGTGCTGGGGGCCATTGCCACAGGGCCCTTGCTGTGGAGGGGGGAATGCTGCCAGGAGCCTGAGGCTCCCCCTCCTTCCCGGCTCTGCTCTGCACGGGGTTGCTGTATTCTCACCTGATTAGCGGATTTGAAATACAGCCTTTGGCTTTGAGACCCAAAATAGATGTCGGGTTGTCTTTACTGCACTGAAGGCTCCTTAGTATGTAAATCCCTCCCCAACACGGTCGGTGCAGCACCGTGCTTCCGGAGGGATGGCACCTCCGGGATCCCGGCTTTCCTGGGGATCCCCACCCCAGCTCCTGCTCGGCAGTGTTCTGGAAGCAGGGGCTTCCCCAGGCCCTGCTTGCGAGCCGTGGTGCAGAGGGGTGCCGGCACAGCCCCTGTGACAGGCACGTGTTAGGGATGGTGCTCTGCATCCCTCCTGCACTCCCCCCTTCTCCCCCTGCGCTACAGGGGACCCGGCAGGGTTCCAGGGAGGCACTGGGGCCAGCGGGCAGTGACATTTGTTTTGTCACTTACGCTGTCGTCACCAAAAAAACCTAGGAATAGCTGCCTCTAGGGGAGAGCTGGGCCCGGTGACATTCGCTTCATCTTACAGCAACCAAGGCATCCGGCAGCATCCCCGGGACCGCGGCTCCGTGCCGAGGTGAGGGAGCTCCGTGCTGCCAGCAGAGCGCCCTCCCAGCCGTCCCAGCGCTGGGACCAGCTGGGCACAGGCGGGGCCTCTCGGGGGTCAGGGACACCCCGTGCTACAACAGCCCCCCAGAGCTGAGGGCTCTGCGGAGAGCTGGGAGCGGATGTTCGTGTAGTGACATTAATTGCTTGATACTTTTGCAGTGTTCCCTACCTTGTAAAGATTGAGTCAAAAACCAGCGCCCGAGGAACTGCCTCTATTAAACTGATGTTCATTAGAGCTGACTTGGCGCTACCTCATTAGGCTGCTGTAATTGAAGGAGTTAATTGATTATCAATAGTTTGAGTTTCCTCTCCTCATGCCCGCAAGGCCCCGCTGGGTGTTCTTCGGGGGCCGGCATTCATCATGTGGCTCGGACGTGCCTCTGCTGGCAGGCACAGCTTGGTTGCTCCGTGCGTCCCCGTCTCCGTGCTGTGCCCGTCGTGATGCCGGCACTGCCGGCAGCGTTTTCCGCGTGGGTCCTTTGCGTTCAGCTTATTCACCCAGATTTGGCACTCGCTCGAAACTGTCTAAAATACTTCTGATGGCTCCCCTTTCCGCGGCTGTTCTTTAATGCATATGTATTCTATTTGGAGAGGCTGCGTGTGGGGGTTCGGTGACTCTCTCCTGGGTGTGAAAGCGAAAGCAGAGCCTCCGAAGCAGCTGCTCCCTGAGCAGCTCCGTCCCGCAGCGCAGGGGGGTGGAGGGCACAGCCTGGGGGGCCCGGCTGCCCGGCGGGGGCTGCCCGGCCGGGCTCACACGCTGGTTTTCCTGAGCTTGGACCGACTCCCTCGCGCAGACACGTGCTGCTGACTCAGTCACACCTCTGCTGTTTTTAGAGGCAGCCTTCTAACACCCTGCCTCGTTCAGCAGAAACCAGGGAAATGCTGTGCTTCCCCCAGCCAGCCTGAAAACACATCCCCTGCACTCAGTTACAGCTCTTGGGCTGCTCATCCTGGCCCTGGGCTACTGGAAATGGGACAGGCGTGGGTTTGGGGGTGAGAGGACGCCCCTGGCAGAGACAGGTGTGTGCTCAGCCCTCCTGCCATAGAGATCTCTGCCTTCTGCCCTGTCCTGCCCTCGCGTTCACCCTCATGTAGCCCTCCTGCCAGGAGCAGAGTGCCTAGAGCATCCTCAGGTACCCCCAGGAGCTGATGGTCCACTGCTGCACCCAGAAAACCACGGGTGACATGGAAGTGGTGATGCTGCAGCAGGCAAGTTGGGAATGGAAAAAAGGATCCTCTCCATACCTGCATCTTCACACCTCCACGAGGGCACAAGCAGGGCTCAGAAAGCCAGAGGGTAGGGGTGCCACAGGCCATCTATCTGCTGCCAGACTTTTTTTAGGCAAATGCCACTCCCCTGCCCCAGCTCAGGGTCTGTGCTGCGTCACAGGTGACAGCACAGACAGCGAGGTGGGAGGTAGACAAGCCAGGAGGAAACTGTTGCTCCCCAACTTCGTTAGCTTTAACTAACGAGCTGTTTATAGGAGTGACATGACACCTGCTTTCCTCTTTATAAATTCAATAATTTATGAAAGGTATTAAAGGCAAAACAGCCTCCCGGATAAAGCCTGTGATGCGTGTACGCTGGGTATTAGCTAGACGGGACAATGAGCTACACTTGAATAACACACGAAGATATTTACCCTCTCCCTCTATAAATTATTAAGGGGCTTTTTTGCACATAATTACATGAGCTTTTATGTTTCTCACTCCCTGCTTTTAATCCTTTTTGGATTGGTGCCAGTCACTTATAACAGGAGCTGAGCAAACAGCAAACGCAATGGCTGGGTTTGGGGTTGGGTTTGGGGGCGCTGCAGACGATGGAGATGCAGGGAAGGGCGTGGGTGTGAGCCCATCCTGCTCGGCACCGGCACAGCGCCGCAGGGAGGGGCACCAAACGGCACCAGCCCTGGGGGGCTGCCATGGGGTTCGGCCCCAGCATGAGGTGCTTCTCCTCCTGCGTGGGTTCGGGAGGTGGCCGTGGGGAAGTGCAAAGCAGGCTCCAGTGTTTTAAACGCCCTCCAACTGTGCATGTAAATCAATTATATGCAGATGTAATTGGGCATGCAAATGTCACTAGGAGGCTGTTTACATGTGCGGTGTACATTAGGGGAGCACGTATGTGTGCAAAGGAACACTGAGGATATTAGTAATAATTACACCCTGAGAGTATCCTGGTGCTGGGCCTGTTACTTCTGCTTCTGCAGCTCCGGCCTTCAGGGAGCAGAGCTCCCTCCTTGCCCTGCCGCATTCCAGACCCCCCTCCTTCCCTGACGGATGGGTTTGTTCCCTGGCCCGTGCCCAGCAGTGCAGCTCAGCTCCCTCCCCGGCTCCCCAGCATCCCCTCTCCCCATGCCGCTCCCCGGTGTGGCAGCTGCCCCAGCTCAGCCACGCCCATCTCGGCCTGCCACACCAGGCAGGGGCCGAATTTCTTTTAAACATTAAGGTGAGGAGCCCATTTCATCCCCTCCAGGCACCCTGACCCCTTTCTCTTAGTTGGCAAGCACTTGTGAGTCAGCCCCAGCGGGATGGCTCCCACATCACCTTCCTGTCCCCCGTGCCCAGCACAGCCTTTGCTTTTTCAGTGTGGGCAATTGACAGGACTCTCCTGTCCTCCATACTCACAGCTCTCTCCAAGCCCTCTCTCCTTTGTGCCAAATTCTTTAATCATTGCTCTTTGTCCTGTTGTGCAGCTCCTATTCTTACACCAAGCTGTTAAAAAGCTGTCACTGTCATAAATTCCTTGTCCCAGAAATTATCTTTCATCTCCTGAACGTGGGCTACAATAGGCACTGAGGTGCTTGATATTATTAATACCTTCTATATATGTGTCAATGAGCTTAAGAACTTAATGGAGCCTTTTCCCTCAGCCCTTCACGCCGCGTGTTTGGGCTGCTTGACAGAGCAGTCAAGCTATCAGTGCTTGACTCAGGCTGACATGAGGACATGTGGCCTCTCTCCGTTCCAGAACACTGCATAGAAAGGCCAAATTTCCACACCCAGAATTCAGATGGGTCAGGGCGGTGACAGTGCCCTGGCAGGGACGTGGGTGAGCTGAGCTGGGGCAGACCCTGTGTACCAGCAGCTTATCCCAATCTTCAGTAGCACTTGCTTGAGGGGGCCTACAGAAAGGCTTTTTTCTGCTCTTTATCCCTGTTCTCCAGAGCTTCATGGAGGTCGTGTCATGATTTGAGATGTGCAAGGCACGAGCACAGCATCTCCTACCTTTCACCTCACTTTCAGTTGGACAGAGAGCTGGAGATGGGTCCAGCCACGTGCCTGCAGCCTCCAGCAAGCGATGCTGTGCTGGGGACAGTGGAGGGATCCCCTCTGTGGCCTCACAGCCCCAGCCCATGCCCAGGGTGATACTCTGTGGCTCCTGCCACTGCTGTCCCAAGTGAATGGCTGGTGGTTGAAAAATTTTTGGATCATTCTACTCCAATAAGCTGACCAGAGCAGGGAGCAGTACAAGACAGTACAGAAAGCATTATGATAATACTTGATAAGGATCCTCAGTTTCACTGTGGAGCAGCCATACAATGCGGAGTTTGGATTCCCTCCAGCTGATAATGAGAAGCCACTGGACTGACTCAGCCTGCTGTGAGGAGGCATCAGCACACATCCAGATGGCCGTGGGGATGGGGGAGCAGGAATATCCTGCTTTGCCTCTTCGTCCCACTCCCCCCACACACCCTGAAATGTCACCACCTCCAAGGGAGAACGTGATTTGGGAGCACGTTTCTCCCTGACTGCATCCGCAGGGCCCGGTGGAACAGCCATCCTCAGGAACCAGGGTTCCTCAGAACACGTCCTGCTGCCAGCAGTGCTGAGGAGGGCAGGGGAGGTCTGTGTCCCTGTGTTGTGCAAGGCACGCGTGAGACATCAGG
The DNA here is from genome assembly GCA_013397915.1 of Daphoenositta chrysoptera. Lineage (NCBI taxonomy): Eukaryota > Metazoa > Chordata > Aves > Passeriformes > Daphoenositta > Daphoenositta chrysoptera. Next base: position 234,750 of record VZRO01001691.1, read on the forward strand.
GGGGCCTTTCCCTCCCTGTCCCAAGCAGCCAGGAGCTGATGGTGCCTTCTCCAGAGACTGGTTAGGACTGGGCAGGATCAAGGAGCTGGTTGCTGGTCGAGCCCAGGGGACGTGCAAGGTACCCTCCTCTCCGGATGTGCAGGGGCAGAGCCAGCACAGACCCTCCCCCTGTGCCTGCTGCCAAAGGGAGGAGGCTGGAGGGGCAGACAGCCGATCTGGCGTTCCCAGAGCCAGTGCTGGCAGTACTTCAAGGTGTGGTACATCTTATCTCTGCCTGGCATTTGCATGGATTTTCTCAGCTCAGCTTGTTACGACAAAAGTGTGAAAATCTGAAAGAAAAGGAATGATAATAATAATGGGAGTAATTAAAATCCACCTCCCTCCTGCCAGCTCGGCCCTTTCTAGACCAATTGTGGGATTCTTGGACACATGCACTGAAACCAAGGGAGACGAGAATGTCCCAAGTCTCTCCGTTGAGGGGCAGGTCTGTTCCCCACTGCCCAGGTCCCTCCTACAGTGTGCAGGTACCACTCTCCGGGAGGGAGCTGAGAGCAGGGATAAACTCCTGCCTCCTGCCAACAGAAGGGAACCATCTGCCACAGCCCGTTATCATCTGAGGATGGCAGTGGCAAAGAGCTGGAGCATCTGTCTGAGGGACGAGCCCCTGCAGATGGACACCCAAATGTTCTTGCCATTCCCTGCAGGTTTTAAAGAGGAACGTGTTCAACGAGGGCGTGTGAGCCGAGCTGCTGTGCAGCATCCCGGGGCTGCACAGAGGTCAGCACAGGATAGTGGCAGGAGGGCTGGGGCACTTTGGGTCATTCCATGCTGCAGAAAGGAGGTTGACCCAGTTCAGGGGTGTTGACCCACAACAGCTGGAGTTGGTCTCTACAGCACGGGGGAGGCCAGTAAAGGTGATGGGAGAGGGAAAAAAGGCACGTTTGCTGCAAAGCTGTCAGCTGCACATAGCTACAGGCTGTTGGTGGGGACAGGAGGGGATGGTACTTCCAGTGAGGTTTGGTTGTGTGCTTCTGGCTGTCCCCAGCACACTGTCACCCAATCTGTAACACCTCAGGGACATGAACAGTAAGCTCACCGGTCAGGACGGGTCAGTAAATGCAGAAACATGGGAGCCTTTGAGGCTTCCGAGCAGAGGCCAATGCAGTTCCTCTGGCAGAGGTCAGCAGGGTTCATTGCTGCCAGGATCTGCCTTTGTCCAAAGTGTCCTTGAGACTGTTGGGGTGAAGAAGTGTTGCCCATGAGGTGGGGTGTGAGTTAAAAGAGGGAAAAAGCCAAATGGCAGTGCTGCTCCTTGGGCAGGTTGGCCATACTGGCTCCTCTTACACCCTGGTACTGTGGGCAAGGGCCTTGGTGCTCTAGCTGAGAGAGCAGCTTTTAGGTGATGTTTTTTTTCTCTCTGCACTCTCCATCCTTCCCACTGCCTCTCCCCACTGCTGGCCAAAATGCACAGTGTAGCTGTCAGAGCAAACCAGGGCTGTGCCCCGCTGCCATGCCTGGGGGACCCGTGCTGCCCTCACCTCTCCTGCCACCCGTGGTCCCTCCACCCAGGTCCAAAATCATGGAGTCATAGAATGGTTTGCATTGGAAGAGATCTCAAAGATCCTCTAGTTCCAAACTCCTGCCATGAGCAGGGACACCTTCCACTTAGACCAGGTTGCTCTGGGCCTCATCTAAGCTGGTCCTGGACACTCCCAGGGAAGGGAATCACACGCGGAGGGTACACAAAAGGCAGGGTTTGCACAGGACTGTTCTCTAGCAGAGCTGTGCGTGCATGCCCAAAAGCTCATCCCTGCTCCTGCACACGCAGTCCCCCATCCTCTGCCACTCGCCTCGCTCCCAGGGTGGGGATGGCCGTCGGAGCTGAGGTGGGAAAGACGGTCTTGGAAGGCCCCCTGCTTCCAGGCAGTGCATAGCATCACTCTCACACGCCACCAGTGCTGCGTGCATGGCGTACTTGCCGTGTCTTTGTGGAACGGCTGAGGTGAAATTTCCCCGCTCACACACCAGCAATGCCAGGAATTATTCCCGAGTCTTTCTATTGAATACACGGTGCCCTGCACTTTAGTGCAGCTTTAGCGGCGGGCGGGAGCATTAGAAACGGCATTCAGAGCTCTTAGCCCGTCTTTTGTCCTCTGTTTGTTTTCTTCTGGCCGCATTCAGATTGCCGGCTTTGTGTTTGTGGAGTGCTATTAACATCGATGGCATTTTTGCCATGGCAAAACAATAAGAGGCATCGATCCGCACTGAGTAAAGGTCCGAGGACCACGGAGAGGGGCCAGGCTGAGTTTCCTTGATGGCAGGAGAGCTCCTGCACGCACATACGCGTTGTCACCCCACTGTGTTTCTTGGCACGAGGAGCCTGTGCCCAGGCCCACGCAGGGATACCCACCTGATGGGTACCCACCCTCCCAGCCGAGCCGGGGTCTGTGCCGATGGGAGCCCAGGAGTGGGCAGCAGCGGGAGCAGAGAGCTGCAGTGATTCAGCCCTCAGCTGGCGAGCTCACCGTGCCCACCCTTTGTTTATTCCCGCTCTGCTCAGAAGCTCGACTGTGCCAAGCAGGAGGATAACGGGGAGGCAGCAGCCTCTGCCTGAGTGCCAGGAGGGGCTCGAGCTGCCCGAGGCTTGCTCGTAGCCCACTGCAGGGACATGAGCTTGGGGTGGCCTCTCCTCTGCTCCATGGCAGGCTGGGGGGAGGCCAAAGCACAGGAGAGGCCTGGGGCCAGCTCAAAAGCTCCCATGTGCCCAAAGAGCCGTTCAAGGGAAGGCTCACGGGACCCAGTGAAGGGACTCGCGGCCCCAGCCCGTGCTACTGCAGAGGGCCCTGGTGCCCCCGCCTTGGGTCCGCCTTGGCCGCCAGCCAGGGACAGCTGGGTAGAAGTAGGACAGAGCAGGAAGCACCCCAGGAGAGCCCAGCTGAGAGGAAGAAGCCGGGTGAAAGTCCACATTACAAGCAAACTTTGTGTCCATTACTGCTGGAGAAATCGGCCTCAGCTGCGAGAGCCAGCGCTGGGCAAATCTAATGCTGCTCGATAAAGAGTAGTGTCCATTATGGAAGGGGTGAAGTGGTGGGCAGTGCTCGGGAAGTCGTGCACTTAGTCCTGAATGAAAGGCCACCAGCTCAGCATGCGCCGCAGCCTCCGAGGGGGCCTTTGGGATCACCAGGTCCCCTACCTGTCCTCGGAGGCGTCCCCTCACCGCCTGCAGCCCTTTCCCTCTTACGTGCCGGGGTGGGGGGGACAGTGTAAAGAGGAGCAAAACGCTGGGCTGAGGTAGCTGCTGTAGGACGGACCCTCCGGAATCCCCAGGGTAGCCCGGCATCGTCCCTCGGCGGACGCGGGCAGGGCCGGGCACCGACGCGACGGTGACGGGCAGAGCTCCGCTGGTCCGTCCTCTGCGGGCAGCGAGGCTGCACCGGCGGCGGGGCGGGGGCTGCGGGGGCCCCCATCCACCGAGCGGCCCCGGTTCGCGGGGCAGCCATCGCCGCCCCCCCGCCCGCAGCCCCGGGGACCCGCACCCCCCGCG